>JASEVX010000013.1:54613135-54844029 GCA_031761405.1 Serripes groenlandicus | reverse complement strand
ATAACAACCAACAGTTTATTTATAATAAATACATTTTTTATCAAAAAAGTAGAAAACGGAGAAATTAATTTTCCAGAAGAATTTGCAATAATTTTAACAGTGTTAGTGTTCATGCTAAAATTGCTCTATTATAGAAATATGATGTTATGATGTTATAGGATTTCGTTAAGACTTTGATGTTAGAACGGTTTATCAAAGCTGTACCATCACATCATTAGGTGTAATAATCCAGCATTAATATATATCATATCTTATGTATCCATTTATAGTTTGCAGTTGATGAGAATTAGATAAGTATTCAAAGATATCAAATGTGTTAACTAAAAAGTACCTTAATGTTTTTATATATCACCGCAAAAAAAATAAAAACACAATGTTAACAATATACATTCCAGCTTAACTATTCCTGTAAACAAATAATGTCGTTTTTATCAATTAAAGGTTTACCTCAGAGTTTCATATTTCCCGTGTCCAGGAGTAAAGCTTGCGATGGTCTATGGGCCCGACCTGTCGTAACTAGCTTCTTCCACAACTGTCCGAATTGTCCGAAATGGGTCATCTTGTAGTCGGTTATTGACCGGTGATTCGACACTTTCGCAACTAAATTGCCGCTTGATTGATCAGACTTAATAAATAACACTTTATTTGGTCAAGTGTTTAAAGTTGGGAACTACATGTATAGTGTTCCTCTTGCACATATTGTGTATTACAGACATGTGTCTACTGTGTCAGGTGGGGTGCTATGCACTTAGATATATACAACCCTTCCTTCACATTATATAATGTGTGACAGTTCTGTGTGCAGGAGGTATTATTAAGTATGTACCTTTGGGGTTTCGTGCATACACACATGTAACTCACGTTGCTCGCTCTTCTCTTGTTTTTCCCTTCTCTCTCTCTCGCTCTCTCTCTCTCTCTCTCTACTCTCTCTCTCTTCTCTCTCTCTCTCTCTCTCTCTCTTCTCTCTCTCTCTCTCTCTCTCTCTCTTCTCCTCTCTCTCTCTCTTCTCTCTCGCTCTCGTCTCTCGCTTGTCTGTCTGCTGTCTGTCTGCTCTCTCTCATCTCTCTCTCTCTCTCTTCTCTTCTCTCCTTCTCTCTCTCTCTCTCTTTCTCTCTCCTCCCCTTCTCTCTCTCTCTCTCTATCTCATCTCTCTCTTCTATATTATATCTCTCTCTCCTCTCTCTCTCTCTCTCTCTCTCCTCTCTCTCTCTCTCTTTCTCTCTCTCTCTCTCTCTCTCTCTCTCTCTCTCTCTCTCGCAGCTCTCTCTCTCTCTCATCTCTCTCTCTCTCTCTCTCTCTCTCTCTCTCTCTCTCTACTCTCCTCTCTCTCTCTCTCTCTCTCTCTCTCTCTCTCTCTCTCTCTCTCTCTCTATCTCTCTCTCTCTCTCTCTCTCTCCTCTCTCTCTCTCTCTCTTTTGTATAATTTATATCACAAAAATGAAATCTTCTTAATAGAAAGAAATAAAGAATGATGATGATGATGATTACATATTACATACTTAAAGCCAATAAACATTTGATATAATATAAGGTTGTGTATAATAACTGTAAGTCTTTTCGGGAAATTGGGCTTGGAAAATAAACCACGTAAAAGTCGTTTATGAAATCAATATAAATTTAAGTTTTAAACGTTTTGAAAACATTGGGAAAAGTCAAAGCATATCAAACAACTTGCATATGATTTATGTTGTAAATTACGTTATCTATTCCAGAATTGTACTTTTAGAATACCATCAACCGTTTTACAACTCTTTTAATTACCATGTATGTTAATTACGTCAATTTAAATATATGTTATTCACATTGAGTTAAAGTTCATTTGTTGGAAAATAGAAATCCTGTTGTTTATTGATATTTCTATTAACAAACTATGAAGTTTGTTTTAGTTTTTAGTTTTAGGTCAATAACTAAACATGTTATGGGATATCTTTGTGTGAATTGAATTAAGTAATATATGCATATATGTACCTATTACTAAATGTATATTTGATTATCAAATACATGTACTTAGTAAGCAAAAATATACATTTATCATCAAATTGTCGACATTTCTAGTAGACAATGCGTCATTTGCCATTTATAATTTCGAGTTGTCGTGATAATAAATTTCAGGTCGACAATTTAAAATAAGCACGATACAAACTTCGACTTTTTGTCTTGTCTCAAATATTCAGTGCGACAAATCGAGATTAGAGGTCAAATATTCAGTGCGACAAATCAAGATTAGAGGTCAAATATTCAGTGCGACAAAATCGAGCTTAGAGGTCAAATATTCATTGCGACAAATCGAGATTAGAGGTAAAATATTCAGGGCAACAATTAGAGATTAGAGGTAAAATATTCAGTACGACAAAACGAGATTAGAGGTTACATATTCAGTGCGACAAATCGAGATTAGATGTCAAATATTCAGTGCGATAAAGCGATATTAAAGGTCAAATATTCAGTGCGACAAATCGAGATTAGAGGTCAAATATTTAGTGCGACAAATAGAGATTAGAGGTGAATTATTCAGGGCGACAAAGCGAGATTAGAGGTCAAATATTCAGGAGGACAAATCGAGATTAGAGGTCAAATATTCAGTGCGACAAATCGAGATTATAGGTCAATTATTCAGGGCGACAAATCGAGATTAGAGGTCTAATATTCAGGGCGACAAATCGAGATTAGAGGTCAAATATTCAGTGCGACAAAGCGAGATTAGAGGTCAAATATTCAGGGCGACAAAGCGAGATTAGAGGACCTAATGTCGAGGTGGCCCGTTTCTAGAAAGTCGACAAGTCGATGGCGGAAATATGATTCCGTAGCAAAAAATAGTTGAGACGTTCCACGAGAAAACCAACATTATAGACTCTGCGTAAAGTATCGACCGGATCAGCCTAAGCATGTCGCGCAGGCTAACCCGGAGAGACAGGTTTCGTCTACAGTGGATTTTCTGTTTCAGGAATCATTACTCTATACCTCTATCCACATGAGACGGAATGTGTTGGCCCGGATTAGCTGACACGGGCTGCACCTCTGCAGCAGACAGCCTTTAAAAACATAGTGACAAAAGAAGACATTGCTCAAAACGAGCAATTTCTCCTTTTGCCACAATGTTTTCCACTTTTAGTCATAGGTTATCCATTCAATTATAGAGATTTTCTATTTTTTGACAAAATATGTTCAAAGTCGTCTGCTGCAGAATTGTCGTATGAGGGAAAGGGTTAAGTTTAATTATTGAATGGAATTGAACAAACATGAATCAAAAGGAGAAACTGGTCAATTTGAGCGATAACTCCTTATGCCAAATGTTTTCGAAAAAAGTGTCTGCTGCAGAGGTGTCAGAAAGCGATTGTATGTCGGAAAGTTTATTTTCTTACGTCACTATAAGCCGGATCAATTAATATTTTTACCTGTACTTATGTACATTTAAATATCCAGATCATACTAAATCAGGTAATATATTTGAAAATCAAAACGGCTCCAAAGTCTTTCCATAATTACATAGATTAATTATTC
Source organism: Serripes groenlandicus (assembly GCA_031761405.1). Classification (NCBI taxonomy): domain Eukaryota; kingdom Metazoa; phylum Mollusca; class Bivalvia; order Cardiida; family Cardiidae; genus Serripes; species Serripes groenlandicus. The sequence continues at coordinate 54,840,528 of JASEVX010000013.1, read as the reverse complement.
AAAGGTATTCTTTACCAATGGTAGTCCCATACTCAATAGAGGACGGGAGTATGCATTTGCAAGAGAGTGTATGGGTGTATGTGTGTGAGATAGTATATGTGTGTATGTGTGTATGTGTGTGAGATAGTGTAAGTGTGTATGTGTGTGATAGAATGTATGTGTGTATGTGTGCGAGAGAGGGTATGTGTGTATGTGTGCGTGAGAGAGTATGTGTGTATGTGTGCGATAGAGTGTATGTATGCGAGAGAGTGTATGCGTTGTATGTGTGCGAGAGAGAGAGAGAGTGTATGTTTGTATATGTGCGATAGAGTGTATGTATGCGAGAGAGGGTATGTTTGTATGTGTGCGAGAGAGAGTATGTTTGAAAGTGTGCGATAGAGTATATGTGTGCGAGAGAGTGTATGTGTGAGAGAGAGAGAGTGTATGTTTGTATGTGTGAGAGAGAGAGAAAGTGTATGTATGCGAGAGAGTGTATGTTTGTATGTGTGCGAGAGAGAGTATGTTTGAAAGTGTGCGATAGAGTGTATGTGTGCGAGAGAGTGTATGTGTGAGAGAGAGAGTGTATGTTTGTATGTGTGCGAGAGAGTGTATGTATGTGTGTGTGCTCGAGCATTTGAGTGAATGATAGAGATATTGGAAATTGTATAAAATGTATATATTCATTGTAAAATGTTTGACTATGTTTTGTTGTTGAAAGAAACAATTTCGTGGCAAAAGTGTGAAACATACTTTTTATTGAAATGATTATGATTGAATTGAATTAGGTTGAAAACATTGTGGAAAAGAGAAAATGCTCATTATGTGTTTTCATGTTGTTTTGTTTTTTTACACCATTTTTCAACATTATTTCAGTTATATCGCAGTTCACTTATTCAGGAACCGTGGGTAAAATAACTAGTACTTGTCTTTGAAATATACCTTGCCCAGGGGCGCTCCGCCATAACCGACAGGGGATCAAACCCTGAACGCCTGGTTCCGAATGCCCAACGTTAATCGCTCGCCCACGGCGGATTCCTCAATGCAATCCTGGACAAATAGTACTTGATCTAAATCCCAACACAGGTTGCTCGCACTCAATAGTTATCTCATTACGTAAATAGTGATGCAGCATTACGAACGATTATATAAAGAAGATTATCTTTTCCCTATTAAAAGTTGCTAAACACTTATACATACTATTGGTGTAAACCCTTAACCGTGCCCTTGGGCAATGCACATTTCCTAGCCTAGTACTGGTTTGTTTACCCAGGGATCATGAATAAGTGAACTGTCGCCGTGATATAACTGAAATAATGTTGAAAGCGGTGTAAAACCCCGATAAATAAATAAATACATTTAAACCCTTAACCACTTGTAGCCGCATTTTTGACACATATGTCGCAGACGACTTTTTGAAAACATTGTGACACAAAGAAGACATTGTTCGTAATGAACAAGTTCTCCCTTTTCCCACAACATTTTCAACTCTACTCAGTAATTACATTTTCGTTTATAGCGATTTTCCTTTTTTTTCCCAATATTTTTTTCAATTCGTCTGCAGCAGAATGTTTTATGTGTGAAAGCATTACACATAGTCGTATGCGTCTGGAAATTAAAATACCATCTAGACACTCTGACTGGGCTATACACTGTTCGCCAACTAATCACAAGGCAGTGGTGCAACCGTCTCTTGTACGGCCAAAGGTCCCGGGTTCGAATCTTGCGATGACCGGGATCTGCATTTTCTGACTTTTACGCGAAGACGAAGCGAATCACGTCGTCTCAAGAAAGCAAACATCGAGTGTGATTAATATAAGCTGCAAGCTTGTTTCGTAGCTGTCAAATGAATAAGTACATATAAGTTTGAACTTAGTTATCACAAACTGTCATTTTTGTTATCTAATCCTGGGATCTGATCGCATGTATATCGTGGACTTGGCGTGAAACGGCAGCGGCTGTCACTAAAAGCCTATTTTAAAAACCCTGGTTTAGGGGCAATTTTGACCCCTTTGTAAATTATGCAAATTTAGGTGCCATTGCTCAGAACGAGCAATGGCACATAAATTTCCATTGATTACCAAGAAAAATGATTTAACGCTTATAAAGACTTTCATAGAGAGGTGATTAACAGTGGTAAAGAAATACCAATTTTAGTTACAACCGTTTTATTTCAAACCCTCGATATACAGGTAGGTATTTTTGCAATAGTAATACATAATTATATTAGTGCTGATTTAACTCGGATACGGGTTTTTATTTAGAACTTAACTTTTACTTACATTCAGAAGAATTCCAACGCATCTGCAACAGACGAATTTGAAAACATTGTGGCAAAAGAAAAAATTACTCATATTGAGCAATTTCTCCTTTTGCCAACGTGAATAGTTTAAACTTTATTCAATGAGTATACTTTCGTTTATTGAGAATTTACATATTTAAGCTTAGATGTTTTTCTAAAGACGTTTGCTTCAGAGTTGATGTATGAGGGAAAGTGTTGAAGATTGGTAGATACGAATATCTGATTGATTTTGGTGCAACCGATAGCTATTGTAAAGCTTTAACTATTTCACTGACGAAATCCTCTCAGTAGACTATATTCAATGTTTCAATTCAACTCAATTTTATTTGGCATTCGGCAAATACACATGCCATTGGCCATAAACAATAGTTACATGAAAATATGACAATGATAAATATTTATATTCTATACATACATTAGACAAAATATATACATACATGTATATTATATTGCTGAAAAAGTAATACAATTTTATTTTATTATTAGACTATATTTTCTAAACTTAAATCTCTCATTTACAAGCTTCTTTTAATACATTTTGCCGTATTGACTTGCGTCTTTCTTCTTTTTGATGCCAGTATATTGATAGATTGGGTAAAAGTTTGCTAAGTTATAGAAAGGAATCTTTTTCTTAAATCATTGAATTTCGGACAAATGCATAGGAAGTGATATCCTGTTTCAATCTGCATTGAATTACAAAGTTAACAATTTCTGTTCGCTCTATCAATATTTTCGAATCGTCCAGTTTCAATTGCGCTGATAGTCTAAATTCGCTTAATTTAATCTTAAGTCTTTCATTTTTTAAATGTATTAAATAATTTTCAAATTCAAAACAATTCTTGAACTTACAGTAATAGAGTACGTCATTAGACTATATTCAATTTTGAAAATTGGATCACTTTATTTTTCGTCCAACGGGAAATTTGCCAAATTAAAATGTCTAAGTGGCAAACAATGCAGATTTTAGGAGAGACAGCTCGTTATCCGTATTGTTTACAAAATGCTGTAATTGCCTTTGTCAGTGCAAGGTTTAAATGAGCCCTCTTGCTGGCTGAAGACGAAACCTAACCATATCCCTAACGCAGCCAGACGACACCAAATAAAGGATGACTGACGACTTTCAAATAAAAACTAGGTGAAATATAGCAAAACATATTGCCCCCCCCCCCCCCCCCCCCCCAACCCTCGACAAAACAATAACTATTTTCCCACAATGTTTTCAACTCTTTTTGAAAATACACTACAACATTGCCATATTTGACATACTTTTCCGCGGATGTTTCCGAAGGAGATGACTGTAAACCCTTTCCCTCTTGTAGACGCATTTATACGCATCTACAGGACATGACTTTTCAAAACATTGTGGCATAAGAAGAAATTGCTTATAATAAGAATTTTCTCCACGTTCCACAATGTTTTCTACACTACTTGATAACAGATATTGTATGGCAGTTTTTCATAGTATTGCTTTGATTATTTCAATTTCATCTGCTGTACAGTCAAAGTCTTCAAAACAAACTATTGACGAAAAATATTACAAATGCTGTATAGTCCTTACAGGCGATAGGACTTTTATACAGAATTGTCATTTTTCTTTCTGGCGATAAATGAAAGCCTTGTATGTTAATTTAGCCGACTTGCTCATAACTATTGTAGATTGACATTTAGGCAGCTCTACAAACTTGTGCTTAGTTTGCCCAGGGACGTTGATAAGATCTACGTCCCTGGTTTGCCATTTACAAGGGTACAGTAGATTTCTTGAATGAGGGAAATGGTTAAAAAATCTTATTAGGTAAACTGTCCAATTGAGATAGTTTATTCTACATTGACCTATACTGTTAACAGTGTTAGTAGTTCATTTACTTAAGCTTTACGTCATACAACACGTAACAACAAAATTAGTTTTCACAATGTAATCTTTTATCCTTTCTTAAGTAAATTATTCACACCCATGCGATAACACGGCTTGAATAAAACAGAGTAACACATCGTTTAACCCTTTCCCACCTATAGACGCATTTTGACGCATCTGCAGCGGACGATTTTTGAAAACATCATAACAAAAGGAGAAATAGCTCGAAACGAGCAATTTCTTCCTTTGGCCACAATGTTTTCAACCTTTTTTTAGTAATTACACCTACAATTCTAGAGATTTTCCATATGTTTTAGTAAACATTTTCAAACTCGTCTGCTGCAGATTTGCTGTATGTGGGAAAGGGTTAAGTATAGCTTAGATCAAAGTGCCATGATTTGGTAACAAATTATTTGTTGGTGTGGCCAGGGACACTATATTACAATATAGTGTCCCTGGTGTGGCGTTTGACGGTATTTCAGTCGTATCACGCCGTTTCCTTTTTAAATTAGCCGTACTGCTGGTAAGAACAGAACAGAATTAATAATTTAATTGACGATAAGCATACAAGCTAATAGTCACATACAACCAATTTCAATTTCAATTTCTTTAATACTCCTAGTTTGTACATGGACAAAAACATGAGGAAAATACAATTTAGCATTACAAACGGCTAAACAAAATGACATATATATATATATATATATATATATGACAGAATATAGAACAACCCTCTTTGTAAAATGTTTTACAAACAAAATAAATATATAGATCTCTGAATAAACAGATATTGATCAACATAATATTCCACGATTTTTATTTTTATTTTCATTTTCGAGATTTAGCGTAGGATGGTTAAAATAGCCAGAAATATAATTAATCGGATTATATTAGGGTTTCATGATTCATGTTACTGTTTAAATTCATTCTCGGTTAGCATGTGTCCCCCCTTTTACCTCCCTGTGTATACTCTAACGGAATTTTGGATTGGAAGAGTTACTTCCCTTTGTAGACTTCTAACGGAATTTTAAACACGAGAATCTAGTATAAAGCGTGCTTCAACAGCCTTATCACGTTATTTCTATCTATTCATACACATATATATATACATGTACATACAACATAAATGGCATACATATACATATACATACAACAGAAATAGCATACATTCATATATATATATATATACATACTATTATAACATATATTATACATTTATGTTTACACGTGAGAATACTTCTGGATAGATTTAATTATTCGTGGAACATATAGTTCCCAGTACCGGTTATAATAATAAACATGTATATAGATGTTTTGACCATTAACTTAAACATCTAAACATATCCAATACTATTGGTGACAAAGATATTTAATTATATTATTCAATTATTGATCAAGATTTTCACAACATCTAGTTAGATTATCCTGACACCAGTTCCCCCAGGCGTTCTGCTATCCCAGTAACACTAAGCTCCACTTTTTCCATTGTGCATGTCTTTAATATGACTCGACCGGGATCGAATCCTGAACCGATGGCCTTTATTTACATATAAAGAATTATCATGTTTATTATTATTATTCATGTTTTACAACCCAACTAAATTTTACATGACAGAAGTAAATGAATATATTGACATAAATCGTTTTGATCAACAATATTGGTCGATAAATGAAATATTAATAATTATTTCTTATATAGGAAAACAAAAATGATGAAATGCGCTCTGCAGTACTCAAGTATTTCTTAGCCCCAGTGGTCCATATAAGGAGGGGTATTCAGCTCTTTTTCCCACAATTTCTCTCTTATTATTAAAGCAAATCCTATGTTGTGTGTACTCAAAAGAATCGTCTCACTGAGACGATTTTTTTGAGTACCCACAATATAGGGTTAGAGGGTCAACTAAGGATTTTAGAACATGCAAAACGCCCCTTATCTAGCGCACTGTAGCTCTATCTATCGTTTGTTGAATTTGGGTTTAAGTCCTATTCCACGTAAATAACTTAACGCTAAGTTATACTTAAATACTTCAAAATCATATTTCATCATTTTTGTGGCACTAATATATTGTAAAACATGGTGAATGTATTTAAGAAGTTGACTTAATTGACATACATTTGTATAACTCTTACTAACAATACTTGTTCAGAAATGAAATATCTAGGCATTCCCAGTTAAGCATTTTACGCATAAATGACCCTGTAATTAAAGACCAACTATACACAAAGACCAGATTGTTCTCTACCCTCGGGTGGTCTTTAAACACAGGTTCGACTGTTCATAGATATAATAATATAGTAGGTTACATTGTGGCAAAAGGAGAAATTTTAATATACATGTACATGTATATATGGATATAATAATATAATAGGTTAGTTTTCCCGTAGCACCGCTCTGTACTTTGTTCTACATATTTCAGATTATAACCCCTTCCGTCATAATGTATATGTATATGTATATGTATATGGATATAATAATATGATAGGTTAGTTTTTTACCGTAGCTCCACTCTGTACTTTGTTCTACATATTTCAGATTCTAACCCCTTCCGTCATAATGTATATGTATATGTATATGTATATGGATATAATAATATGATAGGTTAGTTTTTTACCGTAGCTCCACTCTGTACTTTGTTCTACATATTTCAGATTCTAACCCCTTCCGTCATAATGTATATGTATATGTATATGTATATGGATATAATAATATGATAGGTTAGTTTTTTACCGTAGCTCCACTCTGTACTTTGTTCTACATATTTCAGATTCTAACCCCTTCCGTCATAATGTATATGTATATGTATATGTATATGGATATAATAATATGATAGGTTAGTTTTTTACCGTAGCTCCACTCTGTACTTTGTTCTACATATTTCAGATTATAACCCCTTCCGTCATAATGTATATGTATATGTATATGTATATGGATATAATAATATAATAGGTTAGTTTTCCCGTAGCTCCGCTCTGTACTTTGTTCTACTTATTTCAGATTCTAACCCTTTACCCCATAAGGACGGTTTCTGACGCCCATGCAGCAGACGACTTTTGAACACATTGTGGCAAAAGGAGAAATAGTTTAAAATGCTTTCTATTATAGAGATTTGTCACATTTTTGCGTAGATGTGTTTTAAGTCTTCTGCTACTAATTGTGTTGTAGCTGAGAAAGCGTTAAACATTATTTACGAGTAAAATAGAACAGTGTTAACCCTTTCCCAAATACAGACCCTTGACGCCTATGCAGCAGACGACTTTTGAAAACATTGTGGGAAAAAAAGAGAAATATCTCATAACTCTATTCAATAATTAAAATATAAATTATAGAAATGGTACCTGCTTTTTGTCTAGACTATTTCAAAGTCGTCTGCTGCAGATTTGCTGTATGGGGTTAAGTGTTAACGTACAGACCCATGCATTCTAATCTTGATCTACATTGCTTCTTTAATACCCGATCCAGGGACGTATATCTACGTCCCTGCTCGATCTAACAATATGACAAATGTACGAAAGAGATGTTACATTTGTGTGTATATGTAAGTATTATAATTATGTGTAATTATTAGGGATGGCAACGGTTACCGATATTACTAACCGGTTACTCGTATAATTTTCTAACCGGTTACTCGGTTAACCGTATAGATTCGTAGAAAATAAATATTCACTTGCTTCCGGGTTTTGTTATTGCTGTTGTTGTTTTCACTCGCATTTCCCTGTCATGTATACATCCATATATCGACCCGGATCCGCATAAGCATGCCGCAAAGGCTTACCCGGATAGACACGTTTCGCATCCTGTGGATTTTCTGTATCAGGAATCATTACTCTATACCTCTATCTCCATGAGACGGAATGTATCGGCCCGGATCAGTCTGGGCGGGACTGCGCAGGCTGATCTGGATCGATACATTACGCAGAGGCCATGATGATGGTAGTCTCGCGGGACGGCTCATATAAACACAAATGAGCCAGTTCGGGAGAAAAGGTACAAGTTAGCCTGTCTGGAGAATGTAGGTACAGATCATCTTGTTAACCTACTCGATCTTATCTGAATCTACACAATTCGACCAAATCTACTGTACAGCATGTTTAAGAAATGAGTAAACTTGTAGATCGTGATGAGCCGCACACTAGACAGTGACTTGTTCGTGAACGTTAATTTTATTGACGAAAACTTCACAGTTTCTTGTCAATTGGACAAAATATAAACAAATTACCATTCAATTCAATTCAATTCAATCGTTTATTTGTTCTAAGTTTCAAAATAAAAACGCATGGAAATAACAATATCATCTACAAATTAAATACACATATGAGAAAGAGAGAGATTAAAAAGAGAGAGAGGGAGAGAGAGAAGAAAGAATAGGAGAGAGATATATAAAACGGAGAGAGAGAGAGAGAGAGAGAGAGAGAGAGAGAGAGAGAGAGAGAGAGAGAGAGAGAGAGAGAGGAGAGAGAGAGATGAGAGAGAGAGAGAGAGAGAGAGAGAGAGTGAGAGAGAGAGAGAGAGAGAGAGAGAGAGAGAGAGAGAGATAGAGAGAGAGAGAGAGAGAGAGAGAGAGAGAGAGAGAGAGAGAGAGAGAGAGAGAGAGAGGGAAAATTACATATAATCAGTATACATCTTTTGAAAGGCAACATTTTTTCACCTTTAACACACACACATTACATGTATAAACGAATATATACACAACTTACAATTAACACACACATTACATGTATAAACGAATATATACACAACTTACAATTAACACACACATTACATGTATAAACGAATATATACACAACTTACAATTAACACACACATTCCATGTATAAACGAATATATACACAACTTACAATTAACACACACATTACATGTATAAACGAATATATACACAACTTACAATTAATACACACATTACATGTATAAACGAATATATGCACAACTTACAATTAACACACACATTACATGTATAAACGAATATATACACAACTTACAATTAATACACACATTCCATGTATAAACGAATATATACACAACTTACAATTAACACACACATTACATGTATAAACGAATATATACACAACTTACAATTAACACACACATTCCATGTATAAACGAATATATACACAACTTACAATTAACACACACATTACATGTATAAACGAATATATACACAACTTACAATTAACACACACATTACATGTATAAACGAATATATACACAACTTACAATTAACACACACATTACATGTATAAACGAATATATACACAACTTACAATTAACACACACATTCCATGTATAAACGAATATATACACAACTTACAATTAACACACACATTACATGTATAAACGAATATATACACACCTTACAATTAACACACACATTACATGTATAAACGAATATATACACAACTTACAATTAACACACATATAAAAAAGAAAGAAAAAAACATACATAATGATACTCTTAATCGAAATTGACTTATCTTGTCTTATGTAATGAAATAGTAATTGGCTGGGAAGATTAACCTTTTTATTTTCTGTAGATAAAGAACAGGTGACAAGCGTAGTTTATTTACATTATTTTACTAATTTAAGTGACCACCATTTGGGTAATCCCGCATCACGTTGAAAACCGTGAAAAGGAGTATTACGTAACAATGTTATGATGTGATCTGTAACAATAGTACCAATGAATGAATGAATAGGGTTTTAAGGCCCCTCAAGACAGCTCAGGTCATTTGGGGCGAACAATAGTATGACGTTATCATGGCGTTATCCGTGACGATCCTAAACTAAATTACGTTAACTGGGATAATATTAAACACATCCTCTTTTCCAAATCCACACCAAATCGAGGGCTTGGCGTGAAACGGTTGTAACTAAATACCTATTTTTAAAACCCTGGTTTAGCGGCAATTTTGACACCTTTGTAAAGAATGCAAATTAAGGTGCCATTGCTCATAATGAAAATTGGTTAATGCTTATAAAGATTTAATGGCGAGGTGATTAACCTTGGTAAAAAGATACCAATTTTAGTAAGAACCGTTTCACGCCAAGCTCTCGAAATGACAATACAAAATAACAAACAATACAATTTCTACACACAATTTAACAATGCCATGTACACTGAAAGCCGGTGTCACACGTCATAATTATGTTCAGGACAAAAACATTTTAATGTTAATATATATGTATGCATTAAAGGAATCGGCTGCTAATTAGTCTCCCTCCGATCTTGATGGAGGCTGGCACTTAATTTCTAACAGTGAGTAATATCACAGTTCCAACGGTGGTTTGCGGAGTATAATGTTTATGTTATATATGGTAATTTGTTTATATATTGTCCAAATGACAAGAAACTGTTAAGTTCTCGTCAATAAAATTATTGTCTTGTTTCTTGTCTAAAAACGTTCACGAACAAGTCACTGAACAAATAAACGATTGAATTGAATTGAATGGTAATTTGTTTATATATTGTCCAAATGACAAGAAACTGTTAAGTTCTCGTCAATAAAATTATTGTCTTGTTTCTTGTCTAAAAACGTTCACGAACAAGTCACTGAACAAATAAACGATTGAATTGAATTGAATGGTAATTTGTTTATATATTGTCCAAATGACAAGAAACTGTTAAGTTCTCGTCAATAAAAGTATTGTCTTGTTTCTTGTCTAAAAACGTTCACGAACAAGTCACTGAACAAATAAACGATTGAATTGAATTGAATGGTAATTTGTTTATATATTGTCCAATTGACAAGAAACTGTGAAGTTTTCGTCAATACTATTAACGTTCACGAACAAGTCACTGTATTGTGTGCGGCTGATCACGATCTACACTGTTTACTTATTTCTTAAACATGTTGTACAGTAGATTTGGTCGAATTGTGTAGATTCAGATAAGATCGAGTAGGTTAACGAGATGATCTGTACCCACATTCTCCAGACATGCTAACGTCTACCTTTTCTCCCGAACTGGCTCATTTGTGTTGATATGAGCCAACCCGCGAGAAAACCATCATCATGACCTCTGCGTAATGTATCGATTCAGATCAGTCTGCGCAGTCCGCGCAGACTGATCCTGGCCGATACATTCCGTCTCAGGGGGATAGAGGTATAGAGTAATGATTCCTGATACAGAAAATCCACAGGAGGCGATACGGGTAAGTCTGCGCGGCATGCTTATGCTGATCTGGGTCGATACTTTACGCAGAGTCCACAATGTTGGTTTTCTCGCGGGACGGCTAAGTTATCTCTGGTTCTAATAAAATTACAACACATTAAAGTAGAACGTGATTTCTTAATATTCGATTGATTTTATACTTCTATATGTGCACATATGAAGGAATACTGATCTATTCACACTACATATATTTTGTATATAATTCATGTACATGTATATGTGTATGATACACATAATATAACGTATATTCTTTAGTGACTTATAGGCCCATGGGGCCGGGTGTACTATAACAAATAATTATTGTTAAATTATGAATTTATATTTAAATTGTTAACACACGTCACAATAATAAATAATTTACTTACTTACTTCCTTTATACTGCCAAGAAATGTTTGAATGATATATATATATGGATAAAGCAAATCGATGACAAAAGTCATCGAGCTATTACTGTAAAAAAACATACAAATTATACTCCACAAACCACCGTTGGAACTGTGATATTACTCATTGTGTACAAATGAGTCGTTCCACAAGAAAACCAACAGTGTGGACTCGGCGTCAAGTATCGACCCGGATCAGCCTAAGCAAGCCGCGCAGACTGACCCGGACAGTCACCTTTTCACCTCCTGTGGATATCATTAATCTATACTTCTATCCCCTTGAGACGGAACGTGTCGGTCCGGATTCGACGGCGCGAACTGCGCAGTCTGATCTTGGTTAATTTAATAATATATTGACTTACTAACTAACCTACCAATGGGCGCTTGGTCAATTATCACTGATTGACCAAGCAATGTGTCTTATCCAAGGGATCTAGTTAGTTTAAACTTATTTATTTTACATCGATTGCGAAACAAGCCTTTGGCTTAGATTAATCACTCTCGATGTCTGCTTCCTGGAGAGTTAACCAGTACTCGCGCCGTTTGTGTGGAAAAATCCCAAAGTCAGGACCCGCTCATCACGGGACTCGAACCAGGGACCTTTGATACGAGAGGCCGACGCTCAATTAAAATGCATGAGTCTGTACGTGGACCCTTTCCCACATACAGAAAATCTGCAGCAGACGCCTTTGAAATAATCTAGACAAAAAGCAGTAGCATTTCAATAATTGATATTTTAATTATTGAATAATGTTGGAAACATTGTTGCAAAAGGAGAAATTGCTCATCATGAGTAATTTCTCCTTTTGCCACAATAATTTCAAAAGTCGTCTGCTGCATGGGCGTCAGAAACGGGTTGTATGACGGAAGGGGTTAGAATCTGAAATATGTAGAACAAAGTACAGAGCGGTGCTACGGGAAAACTAACCTATTATATTATTATATCCATATACATATACATATACATATACATTACATTTTGTTTTATTGGGGTTTTACGCCGATTTCAACATTATTTCAGTTATATCACGGCGATAGTTCACGTATTCTTGATCCCTGGGTAAACAAACCAGTACTAGGCTAGAAAATGTGCCTCGTCAAAGGGCACTCCACCATGACCGTCGTGCCGCGACTTGGGATCGAACCCGGGACACCCGGTTTCAAATCCCCGACGCTAACCACTCGACCACGGCGAATTCCTTATGTACATTAAAACACCTGGAACCAATTCCACCAACGATACTCAGGGCCAAGTAATATTGAAAGACTTAGGAGCCTATTTTATCATTTTTTGTTTTCCCTATAAATAAAAGAATGCCTAAATATTTCATTTCTGAACAAGTATTGTTAGTCAGAAAGGTAAATACATATTGATATATGTCAATTTAGTCATGTTCTTAAATATATATGTGTCAATTTAGTCATGTTCTTAAATATATATATGTCAATTTAATCATGTTCTTAAATATATATATGTCAATTTAGTCATGTTCTTAAATATATATATGTCAATTTAGTTATGTTCTTAAATATATATATGTCAATTTAGTCATGTTCTTAAATATATATATGTCAATTTAGTTATGTTCTCACATTATATATATGTCAGTTAAGTCATGTTCTTAAATATATATATGTCAATTTAATCATGTTCTTAAATATATATATATGTCAATTTAGTCATGTTCTTTAATATATATATATGTCAATTTAGTCATGTTCTTAAATATATATATATATATATATATGTGTGTCAATTAAGTTATGTTCTTAAATACATTTGACCATTCATGTTTTACAATATATTAGTGTCACAAAAATGATGAAATACGATTCTAAAGTTATACGAAAAAAAACCACATAATGGTTATTTTCGATCATAGGTAACAAGTATCGATATTTAAGATCATTAAAGTGCTGTGTTATTTCCGTGTTAATTAACATGTGTACGAAAAAGTTAAAAATAAATGGAACTCTGTACAAAATATGTTTCTCCCGTTCGTCAAAAAAACGACGACAAACGACAGCATTAGCGACGTGACGTCATTTCCGTAACACTTCATCTTGGCGTAACGTCAAATGGAGCGACGTCGTTTCCCGCAAAAGAAAGTGGTATGAACATGAAAGACCCCAAATTCCTATACATGAGCTATAGACTCATTCATACAAAGTATAATTATTTATCAAACATTGTGGCAAAAGGATAACTTTCTCATAATGAGCAATTTTTCTTTAGGCGACAATCATTTCCTAAGTCGTCTGCTGAAAAGGCGTCAGATGCCGTCTCTAATAGTGAAAGGGTTTAGCAGCGTTTGGTTAATTAATTGATTAATTGTTTGGTGTTTTATGCCGTGTTCAGCAATGTTTTCAACAATGTTTTCAACGATGTTTTCAACGATGTTTTCAACAATGTTTTCAACAATGTTTTCAGCAATGTTTTCAGCAATGTTTTCAGCAATGTTTTCAACAATGTTTTCAAAAATGTTTTCAACATTGTTTTCAGCAATGTTTTCAACAATGTTTTCAACAATGTTTTCAACAATGTTTTCAACAATGTTTTCAACAATGTTTTCAACAATGTTTTCAACAATGTTTTCAACAATGTTTTCAACAATGTTTTCAACAATGTTTTCAACAATGTTTTCAGCAATGTTTTCAACAATGTTTTCAGCATTGTTTTCAACAATGTTTTCAACAATGTTTTCAACAATGTTTTCAACAATGTTTTCAACAATGTTTTCAACAATGTTTTCAGCATTGTTTTCAACAATGTTTTCAACAATGTTTTCAACAATGTTTTCAACAATGTTTTCAGCAATGTTTTCAACAATGTTTTCAGCAATGTTTTCAGTTATATTGCAGTGTTTCCTGGGCAAGTTAACAGCAAGGCGGGTTTCTCGCCTAATCAGCCGCGTATACTAGGGGAGCACTCGGGCCCAGAGGAGTGGAACTTATTTTTGTGTGTCATGAGCACTGTCGATCCGTGTTTCGCGACACCACCAAGTCAGTCGTTATGCTAACCTCGCATCCTTAAGCGCCAAGGGAGGCAGCCATTTATACATTTTTGGGTAGTCATTGGTATGAAGACGAGACTTATTTGACGAGAAAGACGTATGCGTGGTCATTTTGGAATTATCAACGATAATTTTACAAATAATGTTTCCTGTTCATTTTAGGACTCAGGCGAACACACGACTAGCTACTTGTAAAGCATAAACTACCAGATGAAAGTCCTCTGCTTAAAGTATATCCTGCTGTTTTATCGAGACTTATTGATATATGACAAGTTCTTACATTCCTCTGGAGTATTCTTTGGTTATAATCAAAGCATGGATTGTGAACAATGTAGACTTAGATCAGACTATTGACACATAACAAATATCAATACATGTAATGTGTATGCAACTAATAACATGTGTATTATATCGGATCAAATGATGGTGTATTCTTTGGTTAGGATTAATACGTTGTGAACAATCGTTGGATGTCAGTGGGACGACGTCCATCGATCATTTCTTTGAATGCCATCTCCTCCTAAACCACCGCGCTAATGACAGCCAAACTTCGCATGAACGTTATTTGAGAGATACCCGTTCATAATTGCTGGAAAAATTAGTTTAGTTTAAACTTATTTATTTTACATCGATTGTGAAACAAACTTGAAGCTTCTGTTATCACGCTCGATGTCTGCTTCCTGGAAAAATAACCAGTACTCGCGCCGTTTGTGCGGAAAAATCACACGGCAGAACACGCTCATCATGGGATTCGAACCCTGATTTCAACGCAAAGCACTGCTCACTATGGCAACGGAAACTAATTTGTTGGTGTAATCTTTAAAAGTTATCTTCGCATAAACCAATGGAGCAATCTTGATTAAACTTCACTTCAATGTTCCGAAGTCATTCAAAAGTGCCTTTAATTCCATTAAGAACTCACCATGGCAACGGAAACAACCCACTTGCCATGTGCTAGTTAAAGTATGTAATATTGCAGGTAGATACGGCTAACTACGTTACTAATACACCCCTCGCTATTTAGGGAGCATGTAAACGTTTACTACCGCATTGAAATAAATGAAATACTGCTAAAAATTGCCTTTAAATTTACATAAATAATAATGCCATGCTTCGTATTTGCAATGGAACACTTGCCCATTGACATACTTCTTAATATTATACAATCCGAACTAATAGGCTTATAATTTCTATTCAGGACCTGTGCGCATGTATATAAAATATATGTAGTAGGTCGGTTTCCTATTTTGTGATGCGGTTAAAATAGTTCATCATTTTGACGTGAGATTAAAGCCAGGTAGTCCAAAGATGGTGAGTTATTTTTCCCAATATCAACTTTTGTTGATTTGAAGCCGATGGTTTTTAGGATGCGTTGTAGACACGTGAGGCCGGGCTTTTCAGATATATAAAGCAATGTATTATTGATTTAATCGAGATCAACCATAACAAGGGAAAAATGTAAAAGAACGATTTGACCACCCTTGTATACAGTAACTAAAACATGTTTTAAAGTTGTGGTGCCTCTAAGCTCTATAATTTGACAGAATGCCTTAGTTCTAGAGCCCCAAATGAATGAGTTACAACCATAAACTGGATTGGATGTTAAGATGTTC
Source organism: Serripes groenlandicus (assembly GCA_031761405.1). NCBI lineage: Eukaryota > Metazoa > Mollusca > Bivalvia > Cardiida > Cardiidae > Serripes > Serripes groenlandicus. Next base: position 54,824,221 of record JASEVX010000013.1, on the reverse strand, counting down.
TGATGAAACCGTATGATGAAATGATGAGCAATTTTCACATTTTCTTTCTTAATTTGTGTTCACAAGGTAATATTGATATAAAACAAGATATAGGGGTAATAACCTGTTAAAACTTAACAACTTTTATCATGTTTTAAAGAGCGTTATCTCCCATTACATGTTGATTAAAACAAGAACATACGTTATAAACTATAAGTTCAAGGGACATAAATGTAGTGTTCATAAAACGACCGTTTGAAAATTTTCCTTGTTGCATTTCCCTATAAATTAAATTAAATTCGTCCAAATTTGCCTTAGATACGACTACATACACCTCTATGTTTCATCCCGTAAGTGGAACATGTATTGTCTTCAAACAAAATAATTCTCATTTAAGAAAGAAATATAATAAAGTGGTTGCGAAATAAATGTTTTGTTTTATTTCTTCTTAGGCTATACACATATTCCATGCATTGGTTGTTGCTAGTTTACGTAAATAATGTAAAGGACTAAAGTGTGATAGTCCATGCATTGGTTGTTGCTAGTTTACGTAAATAATGTAAAGGATTAAAGTGTGATAGTCCATGCATTGGTTGTTGCTAGTTTACGTAAATAATGTAGAGGATTAAAGTGTTATAGTCCATGCATTGGTTGTTGCTAGTTTACGTAAATAATGTAAAGGATTAAAGTGTGATAGTCCATGCATTGGTTGTTGCTAGTTTACGTAAATAATGTAAAGAATTAAAGTGTGATAGTCCATGCATTGGTTGTTGCTAGTTTACGTTAATAATGTAAAGAATTAAAGTGTGATAGTCCATGCATTGGTTGTTGCTAGTTTACGTAAATAATGTAAAGGATTAAAGTGTGATAGTCCATGCATTGGTTGTTGCTAGTTTACGTAAATAATGTAAAGAATTAAAGTGTGATAGTCCATGCATTGGTTGTTGCTAGTTTACGTAAATAATGTAAAGGATTAAAGTGTGATAGTCCATGCATTGGTTATTGCTAGTTTACGTAAATAATGTAAAAGATTAAAGTGTGATAGTCCTTGCATTGGTTGTTGCTAGTTTACGTAAATAATGTAAAGGATTAAAGTGTGATAGTCCATGCATTGGTTGTTGCTAGTTTACGTAAATAATGTAAAGGATTAAAGTGTGATAGTCCATGCATTGGTTGTTTGCTAGTTTACGTAAATAATGTAAAGGATTAAAGTGTGATAGTCCATATACAAATGAGCCGTTCTACGAGAAAACCAATATTGTTGACTCTGCGTAAAGTATCGACCCGGTTCAGCCTTAGCATGCCGCGCAGGCTAATCCGGACAGACACTTTTCGCCTCCTGTGAATTTTCTGTTTCAGGAACAATGGTCTATACCTCTATCCCCCTAAGACGGAATGTGTCGTACCGGATTAGCCTGCGCGAACTGCGCTGGCTGATCTAGGTCCATAGTTTACGCATGTCGGTTTTCCCGTAGAACTTCTCAAATGTTTTATTGAAATTTCTTTCTGATGATTTCAGAGGTCCACACAGTCACTAAATGTGTGTCGATTGAATCATTCATTCCGCGTATTTCTGGGCGAAACATTCCTGTTTGGGTTACTTGCGCGGATGAATTTCATGTTCTTGTTGGCATTATGTCTCACATTTCTCGCAAAGAATTTTCAACTGTGTATTTAGATTAAAACCTGTAAATGTAAAGGACTATATATATATCATTATATTTCTATAATTAATTGGATAGAAATTATTTTAAATTGGAGTTTTTAGCGATGATAACATTTAAGTAACGACAAGTCAATCCAGGGGTCTTGAGTTCGAAACCCGACTTGGTCGATTCACTCTTTCGCATGATTGACAAAAGTCATTGTGACTCGCGTCATTCGTATTCCTCTTCGTGTTAAGCCTTCCTTCGTAATAAAAATACCGCTCTCATACGATAGTGTATTGTAATTGTGGATTGAAGACTGAACTTTATTTTATAGTTCCCAACTCTCGTATTATTAAGCTCTTTTCACCGTTTATATTTGAACTATGTATTTGTCGACGTTACCGCTTTTCTATTGTTTTGTATTTTTCTTCGCATCATTTACTATGTACATTTATTTCATCCTCATGGATTCTGTATGTAGAACTGAGAAAAATAAATGTATTTGTATTGTATTGTATTGTTTGTATTGTATCCTCTACAACACTTCACATGCCAAATTATTGACAATCAGGGTCCATATTATTTTTAAAAACACTTTAAAGCATATTTCATAATTTTTGTTTCCCAATATTTGTAAAATATTAAAGGTGGAATGTATTTAAGTAGATGATTAAGTAAACACAAATAGTAAGCTTTTTGACTTACATTACTTGTTAAGAAATAAAATATTTTGGCATTTCTAAAAGGGAAACAAAAATGATGAAATAACTTTGTGTAATATTCAAATATTTCTTAGAGCTGAGTAAGGTTGATTGAATTAGACCCAGGGGACGCAAGAAGTAAGTATCGTCGTTTTACATCCAATTTCCTGAAGTCTTTATGGAATTAGACCCAGGGGACGCAAGAAGTAATAATCGTCGTGTTTACCTCCAATTTCCTGAAGTCTTTATGGTATTAGACCCAGGGGACGCAAGAAGTAATAATCGTCGTGTTACATCCAATTTCCTGAAGTCTTTATGGTATTATACCCAGGGGACGCAAGAAGTAATAATCGTCGTGTTACATCCAATTTCCTGAAGTCTTTATGGAATTAGACCCTTGGGACGCAAGAGGTAATAATCGTCGTGTTACATCCAAGTTCCTGAAGTCTTTATGGTATTAGACTCAGAGGACGTAAGAAGTAATAATCGTCGTGTTTACATCCAATGTCCTTAAGTCTTTATGGTATTAGACCCAGGGGACGCAAGAAGTAATGATCGCCGTGTTACATCCAATTTCCTGAAGTCTTTATGGTATTAGACCCAGGGGACGTAATAAGTAATGATCGCCGTGTTACATCCAATTTCCTGAAGTCTTTATGGTATTAGACCCAGGGGACGTAAGAAGTAATAATCGTCGTGTTACATCCAATTTCCTGAAGTCGTTTCGTACTAATGATGTAGATTCTACAAACCAGAGCAGACAGACGACGTTATCGTATCAAGCCTACGTTTCCTGTACATTATTATCAATAACAAGTGATTTGAGCCTTCCCGCTAGAAAACCAACATTGTAGACTCCGATCAGCCTAAGCATGCTGCGCAAGCTTACCCGGATAGACACTTTTCGCCTCCTGTTGATTTCCTGTTTCAGGAATTATTACTCTATACCTCTATCCCCTTGAGACGGAATGTGTCGACCCGGATCAGTCTGCGCGGACTGATATGGGTCGATACATTACGCAGAGGTCATTTTTCTTAACCTTTTATATTACTGTATGCGACATTGTCCCTTTCCTACTTGCAGAAGCATTTGCATCACATGACTTTTGAAAGAAATTGTGGCAAAAGAAAACATTGCTCATTATGACCAATTTCTCATGTTGGCATAATATTTTCAACTCTACAAATAAATATATTTTGCCACGGTGTTTTCAAAGTCGTCTGCTGCAGATATACTATGTGTTGGAAAGGTATTCGCGCATCCTGTAATGCAAGACTGTAATCCTTTCAATCATACAGATGCTTTTTGACGCCTCTGCAGCAGCCACCTCTTGAAAACATTGCGGCAAAGGAAGAAATTACACATTCCGTCTCAGGGCGAAAGAGGTATAGAGTAATGATTCATGAAACAGAAAATCCACAGGAGGCGAACAATGTCTATCTGGTTGATCCGGTTCGGTACTTTACACAGAGTCCACAATGTTGGTTTTCTCGCGGGACGTCTCATTTAAGTTATATCGCGGCGTTTCCTGGGTAATTTAACAAAACTACACCGGTATTATCTATCCTGACATGGATGCATCAGTCGTAATGCTATCCCCGCAATCATGAGCGCTAATGAGAGAGGTCATTGTGCATCAGTCGTAATGCTATCCCCGCAATCATGAGCGCTAATGAGGGAGGTCGTTGTGCATCAGTCGTAATGCTATCCCCGCAATCATGAGCGCTAATGAGAGAGGTCATTGTGCATCAGTCGTAATGCTATCCCCGCAATCATGAGCGCTAATGAGAGAGGTCATTGTGCATCAGTCGTAATGCTATCCCCGCAATCATGAGCGCTAATGAGAGAGGTCATTGCTACCATGTGTATTCAACCCTCTCCCACATACAACAAATCTGCAGCAGACGACTTTGAATACATCTGGACAAAAAGGTGAAACATGTCCATAATTGAGAGTCGAATTTTTAAATAGAGCTGAAAACATTGTGACTAAAGTTGAAATTGCTCATTATGAGCAATTTCACCTATTGTCGCAATGTTTTCAAAAGTCGTCTGCTGCAGATGCGTCAAAATGCGGCTATAGGTTGTAAAGGGTTAAATACTTGTAATGGACTCTACCACTGATTGAAAAAAATGATAAACAAAATCGTTTTCATTTATATTTGAAAAGTCTGAAAAACCCTCCGAATATACCTTTACTTGTACATTATAGTTCTGAAAGATGCTCATGTTTGTCATTGACCCATTTGACGTCTACAAAATTGCTAGGCATCAACAAGGGAGATAATCCATATAAATAAACGAGGTAGGGAAGCGGTGATTGCCGAGTGTTCCGATTGTTTAGAATATTTAAATGTATAGGGTCAATTTGAGCGGTGTCGTCCGTTCCAATATACGTACAAGGAAGTATGACGGTCTGGTTTCAATGCGATTAAGTTTAAATTGCCCTGAAACCAATAACATTATAATTGTGCCGTCCCCCGAGAAAAGCTACATTGTGTACTCTGCGTAAAGTATCGACCCGGATCAGCCTAAGCATGCCGGGCAGGCTTACCCGGATAGAAAATGTTTTGCCTCCTGTGGATTTTCTGTTTCAGGAATCATTACTCTATAACTCTATCTCCCTGAGACGGAATGTCTCGGCCCGGATCAGTCTGGGCGGACTGTGCAGGCTGATCTAGGTCGATACATAACGCAGAGGCCATACTGATGTTTTTTTTTCGCGGGACGGCTCATATAAGGAGTGCTTATGCTAAAAGTCAAATCAATCACGCAGCAAAAATTATTATTTGCATATAATGTTACAGCAGTATTGTGTTCTATTGACCATAATTGATTTATCTAGTTTGTTTTTGAAATGTCTCACATGTTGAATTATATATATAACGTCCACAGATAAAAACCTTTTACTTTTTTACGCCGCTAACATCCCTATTAGTGATATCACGGCATTTTCTGGGTAAGTTACCAGTTCTACTGGTCCGTTAGGTATAACACAAATGAGTCGGTGTTTTGAATGACCCGGTCTGGGTAAGTTACCAGTTCTACTGGTCCGTTAGGTATAACACAAACGAGTCAGTGTTTTGAATGACCCGGTCTGGGATCAAACCCGTGACTCATCACGCCCGAGGAGGACGATCAACCACTGTAACAATGAGGCAGTATGTAAATTTAATTCTCAAGTCGAGGTCAACTTTTAACAAGTTTCCCTTAAGGGAAATTTAATGTGCATGTGATAGGCAAAAGACACTGTATATCAATAAAACACACTAATATAAAATGATTTCAACCATTTTCAGTATGCTGAAGGCGCAGAAATTTGTTTTAAACGATTTCAAACCCTTCACTAAATTCACACATTTTATCCCAGTTTTTGGCAATTTTTTATCATTTAGCAGAAACACTTTTGATCACATTTTCTTATACATCTGTGCTCTCAGAGCTGGTATTGCACTGAATGCATGCCATGATTTTAACCTATAACATATTTGTTTCAAAATTCTTCACTGTTCTATCCTTTCAAAGTTATTTTCAATATTTCACCCTGAAAGACCTGCTGATGAACAGAAAAAGACATACATAGTCAACTAGAATTAAAACAAGCTCACTTTGTGTAAAAAAAAATAGCTTTCAGATAATTTCTGAGTCAATTTAACCCTTTCACAAGGTATTCTATATAATGCAAGGGAAACAGTCCATGCAGTCATAGTTTGCAAACATTTCATTTCCCCCTTAGTATCCAAATGTGAATTACCTGGACTGTTTATTTATGAAATCTGATGCTTCAGCAGATAAAACCACATATTTACAGCCCCTAATTGGTCACCTTATCATGTTTTCTATCAAGAAAAGACACAGACCAGCCAGAATGTTCACTTTTAGTAGTGAATTAGCCAAGGATAGAGGTTTAAAAGGATTAATAAGTGATTCAAAAGAGAAAACATGTCTGGAATATACAGAAAAGGTTTTGTTAGCAGTAGTAATTCCAGCAAGAAGAAAGCCACCCAATTCAAAAAAGGTGGAAAAGCGTGGAACAAAACAGCACAGAGGGCACCCTCGACGCCTGTTTTGACAGAATCTCATTCTGCACCGTCTACTATCACCCGTCTTGACAGTATGGTGGCAATGGATGTGTTGACAGCCTCTGAGTTGTCCTCGTCGTCTTATTCTTCTTCTTTTTTTTCTTCCTCCCCTCTTCCATACACCCTTCGACCAAAACCCGTAACGGAGAAATGCAACGAACTTCAACATACTAACGAGAACATTATAGTGAATATGGGAAAAATGACAGAGTTGATCAACCATGTCCATGGATTTACGTGTGAAAATGCCAGGGCCAAAGCGGAAATTGTAAATAGGATTGGGCTGTGTGTTTCAGTGAGTGTAAAGTGTAGCACTTGTCGCCTGGATGTAAAACCTCATCAGATGTCACATACAGTGAAAAAGGATTCAGGACATCATGCAGGTGCACTTAATGAACTGGCAGTGATTCCGGCTGTTGAAACTAAGATGGGGCAAACAGACGTACACACAGTATTGGCACGTTTAGACATTAAAGCGCCCAGCCTCACAGTTCTTCAAAGGAAGTTCAACTCACTCTGTGATAAAATGTCTGACCTAAATGAGAGGCAAATGATAGCAAATCAGCAATACTTAAAAAAATAACATCACTGTTACCAGAAAAAACTGCAGCCATTCACACGCAGTTTGATGTTTCGTACTCCAGGCGGCCTCAGGGTGGAAGTAAGAAGGCGGAACAGAGTTTTGGCGTAATTATAGATCACTCAACCTGTCAAAAACGGCCAGTTGCAGCCGCAATAGCCAATAAGCACTGTACATTGAGAGACTGTAATCACACGGGCGCAAAGTGCACAAAAACATACTGCTCCGACAAATCTATTGCCTCAAGTGAACGTTCACTCTTACACGACACTCTTGATAGTGTGAAAGATGCCGGTCATATAACCATCAATTCTGTCACAACAGATGCTAGCACACAGCTATCAAAGGCACTTAGAGATTTCAACACAGAAAATCACACAAGAATTTCTCATTATAAGTGCTTCATACACAGAGTGAGAACATTAGAGAAACATGTCCGAAATCTCACACTGAAAAGCATACCTAGCACATACGAAAAACGTGCGTATCGACAGCAATTGTCACAGTGCGTGCGAGCCCGAATTAGGATGGAGCTTAGGAATTCCCGGGCATTGAAGAAAAGTGACCATGAATTTACGCGTTCCAGCGCTGCAGCAATAAAAATCATAGCATGTTGCTTAGCGGGTGATCACCACAGTTGTCGGGAAAATTCCCTTGTCTGCAAAGGCCATCTTAGAACGTACACTACAACCTCACTGCCATATGGAGTACACTTAGAACTAAACAGGAATGACCTGGACACAGTTCAAAACAAAATAAATAAAATATTTGATGAGGAAGGCCTGAAAAGCATGTGCAAACTGTTCAATACGAACATGTGTGAGAGCCTGCATTCTCAAGTTTATAGACTCGCGCCAAAGTCAATCAGTTAGAGTCGCAACTTCCCTGGACTTTGTCATTCTGCAGTGCATTCCGCAACACTGGGATCCAGTAAATCTGCCATACAATTAGCAGAAGCTGCCGGCATCAAAGACAGCCAAAACTCAATGTTGTATGTGCAGTTACAGTCTAAAGACCGACTAAGTAAATACCATTCCAAAAGAAAGACAACAGCCGAATTTAAACAGAGAAGATATTATTTGCGAAAACGAAAGTCCTACAGGTCCTTATTTACAAATTCTCTATACAGTGTGGAAAAAGCAGGCTCATCCACAGCTCAAGAACACAACTATGGCCTGTCATCATAAAACAAATTTGAAAATGAAATTTTAACAGCAGTTTCATCAGCAGTAACCAGCAGTAACAAACAACAACAACGAATCAACCCAACATAACAATTATTTACCGTTTCTCCGCAGAAAATACACCTTCTGAATCCTCTATGGCCAGTGCATTCCCCATTAGCCTGACATACTTTTCTGGCATTGTTGACAGAGTTGCTTTCATATGATAGATGATCAAGATTAATGCACAGTTTATTATGGCACAAATGAGAGACATGAATGCATGGGCTAAGTTCAATTGGACTCTTCTCAATGAAATATGCTAGGCGATGAACAAGTAATTTCAACCGTTTACCACCAACAATGACCCGGTGAATACCATAGCCATATTTGTCAGTGGGACCAGTCCAAACTACATATTCACCGTAGGGCGCAGACTTGTCAGACAAAGCATGTCGTAAAATGTCGACTCTTCCACAAGGAATTGTAGACCGAAAGAAGACACTGGCCATAAGGTATGTGGTAAAAGGCTGAAACATCAGAAATTATACAAAAAGTCATTCATTTGATACAAAGAACCTGTAATTTCACCCCAAAAATCATAACAAAAGACTGCTTTAAATGCATGAGTTTCCTTAGAAATCTGCACTTTGTGTGATGTTTGGATTATCTCACATGTTCATATGCATGTTTTCATAACAAATAAGAGCCTTAGAGCAACACAATCAACATTATGTGATCAGAAAAGGCTGTAATTTCTTAAATTAGGGTGTTTTGGGTGCAAATTCAAGAAAATGTCAAACCACAAAGGTACCTTTAATTAATTAAGGTGGCAATACACAGTAAAAAGTCAATCTTCCCGTAAACGCTCAACCCTCTTCTCTGTTAACCCAAAAACAGCTGGCACAGAATCACTGATATAAAATAAACCATTTTGTTGCAACAAAGGATGTCAGAATTATTAGAAAATAACAGTAAATCAATGTATCACTCTGGATTTTGGAAATTTATAGCACTTTTAAACGACTTGCAAGGTCGCCAAAAAATGCAGAAAAAAACCATTTTGACCCTTAAATCGAAAAATTACAACAAAAATTCGCAGGGGTTAGGGTTAAAAATCATCAGCTACTATGGGACCAAAACCTGTATGCTATCTGAGGATGCCTAAGGAAATACCACGTTACCAGCTCCTTTGTGCACACTTTTCAACTGAAAAATGGTACCTTTGTTTACATGCAACAGAATGCTCCTAGCTCACAAGGTATAGATTCGCACTTCTGGCCATACACAAGTAGACTCAAAGAGGAAAGGGTCAGATAGCAAAATTCAAACTCATGCTTTACGTCTAATGTTTACATTTATAACCTTAAAAAAATACCTTATTTCTATTTTAGACCCTGGCCATAACACGAATATTCCGACTCCAAGTGTTATATGACCCCTTAAGGGAAATTTAATGTGCATGTGATATGCAAAAGACACTGTATATCAATAAAACACACTAATATAAAATGATTTCAACCATTTTCAGTATGCTGAAGGCGCAGAAATTTGTTTTCAACGATTTCAAACCCTTCACTAAATTCACACATTTTATTCCAGTTTTTGACAATTTTTTATCATTATTCCCCAACTGCAAGAAATGGATAAACTGTTCCGGTATGAGTTCAGTAACACTTTTGATTACATTTTCTTATACATCTGTGCTCTCAGAGCTGGTATTGCACAGAATGCATGCCATGATTTTAACCTATAAGCTATTTGTTCCAAAATTCTCCACTCTTCTATCCTTTCAATGTGCATTTTCAGTAGATTTTTCAAAGTTATTTTCAATATTTTACCCTGAAAGACCTGCTGATGAACAGAAAAATACATACATAGTCAACTAGGATTAAAACAAGCTCACTTTATGTAAAACAAAATAGCTTTCAGATAATTTCTGAGTCAATTTACCCTTTCACAAGGTATTCTATATAATGCAAGGGAAACAATCCATGCAGTCATAGTTTGCAAACATTTCATTTCCCCCTTAGTATCCAAATGTGAATTACCTGGACTGTTTATTTTTGAAATCTGATGCTTCAGCAGATAAAACCACATATTTACAGCCCCTAATTGGTCACCTGATCATGTTTTCTATCAAGAAAAGACACAGACCAGCCAGAATGTTCACTTTTAGTAGTGAATTAGCCAAGGATAGAGGTTTAAAAGGATTAATAAGTGATTCAAAAGAGAAAACATGTCTGGAATATACAGAAAAAGTTTTGTTAGCAGTAGTACTTCCAGCAAGAAGAAAGCCAAGAAAAGCGTTGAACAAAACAGCACAGAGGGCACCCTCGACGCCTGTTTTGACAGAATCTCATTCTGCACCGTCTACTATCACCCGTCTTGACAGTATGGTGGCAATGGATGTGTTGACAGCCTCTGAGTTGTCCTCGTCGTCTTATTCTTCTTATTCTTCTTCTTTTTCTTCCTCCCCTCTTCCATACACCCTTCGACCAAAACCCGTAACGGAGAAATGCAACGAACTTCAACATACTAACGAGAACATTAAAGTGAATATGGGAAAAATGACAGAGTTGATCAACCATGTCCATGGATTTACGTGTGAAAATGCCAGGGCCAAAGCGGAAATTGTAAATAGGATTGGGCTGTGTGTTTCAGTGAGTGTAAAGTGTAGCACTTGTCGCCTGGATGTAAAACCTCATCAGATGTCACATACAGTGAAAAAGGATTCAGGACATCATGCAGGTGCACTTAATGAAATGGCAGTGATTCCGGCTGTTAAAACTAAGATGGGGCTAACAGACGTACACACAGTATTGGCATGTTTAGACATTAAAGCGCCCAGCCTCACAGTTCTTCAAAGGAAGTTCAACTCACTCTGTGATAAAATGTCTGACCTAAATGAGAGGCAAATGATAGCAAATCAGCAATACTTAAAAAAAATAACATCACTGTTACCAGAGAAAACTGCAGCCATTCACACGCAGTTTGATGTTTCGTACTCCAGGCGGCCTCGGGGTGGAAGTGAGAAGGCGGAACAGAGTTTTGGCGTAATTATAGATCACTCAACCTGTCAAAAACGGCCAGTTGCAGCCGCAATAGCAAATAAGCACTGTAAATTGAGAGACTGTAATCACACGGGCGCAAAGTTCACAAAAACATACTGCTCCGACAAATCTATTGCCTCAAATGAATGTTCACTCTTACACGACACTCTTGATAGTGTGAAAGATGCCGGTCATATAACCATCAATTCTGTCACAACAGATGCTAGCACACAGCTATCAAAGGCACTTAGAGATTTCAACACAGAAAATCACACAAGAATTTCTCATTATAAGTGCTTCATACACAGAGTGAGAACATTAGAGAAACATGTCCGAAATCTCACACTGAAAAGCATACCTAGCACATACGACAAACGTGCGTATCGACAGCAATTGTCACAGTGCGTGCGAGCCCGAATTAGGATGGAGCTTAGGAATTCCCGGGCATTGAAGAAAAGTGACCATGAATTTACGCGTTCCAGCGCTGCAGCAATACAAATCATAGCATGTTGCTTAGCGGGTGATCACCACAGTTGTCGGGAAAATTCCCTTGTCTGCAAAGTACATCTTAGAACGTACACTACAACCTCACTGCCATATGGAGTACACTTAGAACTAAACAGGAATGACCTGGACACAGTTCAAAACAAAATAAATAAAATATTTGATGAGGAAGGCCTGAAAAGCGTGTGCAAACTGTTCAATACGAACATGTGTGAGAGCCTGCATCCTCAAATTTATAGACTCGCGCCAAAGTCAATCAGTTGGAGTCGCAACTTTCCTGGACTTTGTCATTCTGCAGTGCATTCCGCAACACTGGGATCCAGTAAATCTACCATACCATTAGCAGAAGCTGCCGGCATCAAAGTCAGCCAAAACTCAATGTTGTATGTGCAATTACAGTCTAAAGACCGACTAAGTAAATACCATTCCAAAAGAAAGACAACAGCCGAATTTAAACAGAGAAGATATTATTTGCGAAAACGAAAGTCCTACAGGTCCTTATTTACAAATTCTCTATACAGTGTGGAAAAAGCAGGCTCATCCACAGCTCAAGAACACAACTATGGCTTGTCATCATAAAACAAATTTGAAAATGAAATTTTAACAGCAGTTTCATCAGCAGTAACCAGCATTAACAAACAACAACAACGAATCAACCCAACATAACAATTCTTTACCGTTTCTCCGCAGAAAATACACCTTCTGAATCCTCTATGGCCAGTGCATTCCCCATTAGCCTGACATACTTTTCTGGCATTGTTGACAGAGTTGCTTTCATAGGATAGATGAACAAGATTAATGCACAGTTTATTATGGCACAAATGAGAGACATGAATGCATGGGCTAAGTTCAATTGGACTCTTCTCAATGAAATATGCTAGGCGATGAACAAGTAATTTCAACCGTTTACCACCAACAATGACCCGGTGAATACCATAGCCATATTTGTCAGTGGGACCAGTCCAAACTACACATTCACCGTAGGGCGCAGACTTGTCAGACAAAGCATGTCGTAAAATGTCGACTCTTTTACAAGGAATTGTAGACCGAAAGAAGACACTGGCCATAAGGTATGTGGTAAAAGGCTGAAACATCAACAAATATACAACAAGAAACCGCTGAAGACGGTAAGGCCGGATTGTCGGCAATTTGACCTTGAAAATCGACAAACTAAGGTCAAGGTCAAAGTAACAATAGAAATCAATAGAACTTGTTACTGGTTACCTTCAGGCAAAGTTTCAAGTTTGCAACCCTTTCTTGTGCTGAGATTTTGCTTAACCAGAAACTTTAACCATTTTGCCTAACCTAAAACTTTAACCAAAATGTTGACGGACAGACAGACAGACAGACAGACAGACGGACAGACGGACATCGCCAATCTATAGACCGGAATTGCTTAAGCAATCCGGCCAAAAAGTCATTCATTTGATACAAAGAACCTGTAATTTCACCCCAAAAATCATAACAAAAGACGGCTTTAAATGCATGAGTTTCCTTAGAAATCTGCACTTTGTGTGATGTTTGGATTATCTTCCTTGTTCATATGCATTTTTTCATAACAAATAAGAGCCTTAGAGCAACACAATCAACATTATGTGATCAGAAAAGGCTGTAATTTCTTAAATTAGGGTGTTTTGGGTGCAAATTCAAGAAAATGTAAAACCACAAATGTACCTTATGTTATATGACCCCTTAAAGAACTGTGGAGAATCAAAGTTCCGAGCAACTCAAACCTAAAATAATCCTTTTCAAACCCACAGACGCGTTTGAAGCATTTGTAGCATATAACTTTTGAAACATTATGTTTTCAACTCGATTCAATGTTTATACTTTGATTTATAAAGAATTTCCAATTTGTTGCCGAGACGTTGTAAAAGTCGTCCGCTACAGATGTTTTGTATGTGGTAAAGGGATAACTAATTACTCGATGAATACATACGGCGTGTCAACAGTATGACTTTGTTATCAACGACACTCTTTACCCTTTCCCATATAGAACTAATCTGCAACAGACGACCTTGAAAACATCTAGGCATCAATAGGAAATATCTCTATAGATAGTACTTCAATTATAGAAAAGTGTTGAACACATTGTAATAACAAAAAGAAGAAATCGCTTATAATGAGCAATTTCGTTTTTTTGTCATAATGTTGTCAAAAAACGATTGCTGCAATTACGTCAAAATACATCTATATATGGGTTAGAATTTAGTCAGTTTATTTTGTTTCGATCTATAATTAATCTGTAAAAATAGGCCGTCCATTTGTAGAAATCCGTCTTCTGCGGTTTCATAACAAATGGGTACTGACACGAGACGTTTCCCGCGGAGGAATACAATCTGGAACAATCCGTGTTATCGTATTACACCACGTGACAGTACTCATGTCACGAGACGTTTCCCGCGGAGGAATACAATCTGGAACAATCCGTGTTATCGTAGATATGAGCCGTTCCGCGAGAAAACAAACATTGTGAAAGTAAAATATCGCCCCTGATCAGCCTAAGCATGCCGCGTAGGCTAATCCAGACAGACACTGTTCGCCTTCTATGGATTGTTTGTATCAGAAATCATTACTCTATACCTCTATCCCCCTGAAACGGAATGTGTCGGCCCGGATTAGCCTCTGAGGACTACGCAGGCTGATCTGGGTCGACACATTACACAGGAGCCATAATGTTGGTCTTCTCGTAATTCAGCTCATATTATTAGACAATCACGTTGTCGAAACATCTAGGAAAGTCCTGCTTCATCATTGATACAAAGGACACTGGAACCAAGGTAACAAACTGATGTTATTTTAAAATGTGACTATTTTAACAATTTCTTTTTTCAGCTTTTGTGGTTATATTAAACAGAATATTTTGTTTTAACCCTTCTGATACTCGTAGGCTAACTGTGGTTCTTACCGTATTATAGTGTAAGGCAGCCTACTAGTATGGTAAGGCCTAAAGAAGAAGAATTTACTATTAATTGCTCCCAGACCTCGTACAGGACTTCAGGTGTCGATATGAATAGGAAGGAAAGGTCATGGTTTTCGGAGTGGCTCAGAAATTCTGCATATTTTGGGGTCTATTACCGTTTTTCCTATCGTCCAAAACCCTACCAGAACGTTAGATTGCTATACCCAACTTTTTATTTCAACAACTGCAGGGAGCTATAGATTGGGTGATATTCTTTTCATTGCTCTCAGATCTCGAACTCGACTTCAGGTGTCGATAGGAATAGGAAGGAAAAGTCATGGTCTTTGGAGTGGCTCAGAAAGTTTGCTTATTTGTAAGTCTATTCCCGTTTTTCCTATCGTTTAAAACCCTAACAGAACGTTGGATTGCTGTGCCAAACTCTAAATTACAACAACCACAGGGACCTTTAGATTGGATGGTATACTTTGCATAGCTCTTAGACCTCGTACGCGACTTCAGGTGTCGATGGGAATAGGAAGGAAATGTCATGGTTTTTGGAGTGGCTCAGAAATTCTTCATATTTTGGGTCTATTCCCGTTTTTCCTATCGTCCAAAACCCTACCAGAACGTTGGATTGCTGTGCCCAACATTTTATTACAACAACTGCAGGGAGCTATAGATTGGGTGACAACCGCAGGGACCTTTTTATTGGATGGTATACTTTTCATAGCTCTCAGACCTCGTACGCGACTTTAGGTGGCGGTATGAGTAGGAAGGAAAGGTCATGGCTTTTGGAGTGGCTCAACAATTCTGCATATTTTGGGGTCTATTCCCATTTTTCCTATCGTCCACAACCCGGATTTCAATGCTAATAGAGATATAATTGTGCATGTATCAGATCCAGCCGGATTTCAATGTTAATAGAGATATGATTGTGCATGTATAAGATCCGGCCGGATTTCAATGCTAATAGAGATATAATTGTGCATGTATCAGATCCGGCCGGATTTCAATGTTAATAGAGATTTAATTGTGCATGTATCAGATCCGGCCGGATTTCAATGCTAATAGAGATATAATTGTGCATGTATCAGATCCGGCCGGATTTCAATCTTAATAGAGATTTAATTGTGCATGTATCAGATCCGGCCGGCTTTCAATGCTAATAGAGATATAATTGTGCATGTATCAGATCCGGCTGGATTTCAATGCTAATAGAGATATGATTGTGCATGTATCAGATCCGGCCGGATTTCAATGCTAATAGAGATATGATTGTGCATGTATCAGATCCGGCAGGATTTCAATGCTAATAGAGATATGATTGTGCATGTATTAGATCCGGCCGGATGTCAATGCTAATAGAGATATGATTGTGCATATATCAGATCCGGAGGCATAATGTTTGTCATTGAAATTTGTAATTTTGCCAAAACAAATCCTATTGCTGTATATACCATTTACCACTTGCAGACACAGTATGTAAAGTACAATTACTTATAATAGCTGAAATGATTGAAGCAAAAGAAGAAATTTCTCATAGGGAGCACCTTCACCTTTCCCAAAAATAATTTCAAAAGCTGTCTATTTAGCATCCGTCTCAACTTGGAAATTGTTTAATCCGTGCTTTACATAACACATTCAAGTCGCGTACAGCAGGGAAAGGGTAAACAAAGTATACATTTCAAAAAGGCATTGTGATGATATCATGTTAAAGAAGTAACCATTTTCCACTTGAAAACGCATCTTGGCGTATCTGCACAAAACGTCTATTATTATATGTTAGTCAAAAGGAGAGATTCGTCGTTGTGAGAAATTTCTACTTTTGCCAAAATATTTCAACTCTGTTGAATTAATGGTCTTTACTTTATAGCAATGTTCCTTATCTTTGGTGATACTGTTTCGAAGTCGCATGACGTTGATTGGTTTTGTGAGAACGAGTTAAGCAAGATAAGGGCTTTGTTTTGACGATTTTTGAAATTGTATGACCGTGCACCTGAGTCGCGTCAAGCGAGCTGGGGTCTTATTGCATATGCGTACAATAAAGTCTCAGACGAAGCTGTACATCCACACAGCTTCACCAGAGCCTTTAAAATCCGTCTACACGTAATATAGTCATATATGCATCTTTTAACAAAAAATTAGAATTGTAGCCCATTAGAATGACGTCATATATACCAATATGACCCGTTGAGGAGAGTCGTCAGAAAGCGTCTAGTTTTTTGAAATAGTTTGTTTTGTCATTTCTTAAATGGTTTAACAGTCTGTATTCTGTGTTTGTTTTATTTTAAATATTTCAGCCGCATCTCCAGCAGAAGACATTTGAAAGTAAAGCTGCAAAATGTGCTATATCCTTTTTTCAACAACGTTTTCAACACTATTGAAGAACTGTACTTTGTTTAACAGAATTTGCTGAAAAATTAACGCAACTTGTGCGTGACCTAATACAAATTTGTTATACTACTGGGAAAAATTAACTTTTAAGTAAAAACTAGCCTTCGCGTCTTCATTTGAATGGAGTTTAGCTTCGTTTTCTACATTATTTCAGTTATATCACGACGGCCAGTTCCCTCAACCATGTATTTCCCTGCTTTCTCGCACTGGTACTTAACATTCTTCTATACAACTGGCTACCTTTCCAGGTAGACTTCATACATTGACTAATGATGAAAGAGAAATGATGCTAGGTACGTTCACCTCTTGTCAATCATCTTTTATGTTAAAACTAGCCTTCACGTCTTCATTTGAATAGAGTTCAGTTTCGTATTCAACATTATTTCAGTTATATCACGGGGGCCAGTTTCTTCAACCATGTATTTCCCTGCGTTCTCGCACCGGTACCCAACAGTGTTCCATGCAACTGGCTACCTTTCCAGGTAGACTACATAATTGACTGGATGATGGAAGAGAAATGATGCTAGTACCGGTACGTTCACCTCTTGCCAATCATCTGAATAAATCATCGTAACCCTTTTCCACTTGAAAACGCATCTTGGCGTATCTGCACAAAACGTCTATTATTATATTTGTGTCAAAATGCGAAATTCGGCGTTGTGATAAATTTATACGTTTGCCAAAATATTTCAACCCTGTTGAATTAATGAACTTTATTTTATAGCAATGTGCCTTATCTTTGGTGATACAGTTTCGAAGTCCCATGACGTAGATTGGTTTTGTGAGAAAGGGTTAAGCAAAATAAGGTCTTTGTTTTGCCGATTTTTGAAATTGTATGAATGTGCACCTGAGTCGCGTCAAGCGAGTTGGGGTCTTATTGCATCTGCGTACAATAAAGTCTCAGACGAGGCTGGACATCCACACAGCTTCACCAGAGCCTTCAAAATCCGCCTACACGTAATATAGTCACATATGCATCTTTTAACAAACAACTAGAACTGTAGTTCCATTAGGTTGACGTTAAAATACCGTTATATGATCCGTTGAGGAGAGTCGTCAGATAGCGTCTGTTTGAAAGGGGTTGTTTTGTCATTTCATAATGTGTTTATTTTCTACGTACTCGTAGCCTGTTTCCACTATAGATTATGATTTTTATTTGGACAGCATCCGGGGTTCATGATATTGTAGAAAGATGCACAAAGATGCACAAAGATGCACGCTGATCTTGTTCTTCATATAACAAACAGAGAGTATCCTGTAGAAAGAAGCACACCGATCTTGTTCTTCTTTTAATAAACTTACAATAACATGTAGAAAAATGCACGCTGATCCTGTTCTTCTTGTATCAAATAATGAGGATTCTGTAGAAATATGCACACTGATCTTGTTCTTCTTGTAACAAACAGAGAGAATCCTGTAGAAAGAAGCACACCGATCTTGTTCTTCTTTTAATAAACTTACAAAAACCTGTAGAAAGATGCACGCTGATCCTGTTCTTCTTGTAACAAACAGAGAGGATCATGTAGAAAGAAGCACATCGATCTTGTTCTTCTTTTAATAAACGTACAAGAACCTGTAGAAAGATGTACGCTGATCCTGTTCTTCTTGTATCAAATAATGAGGATCATGTATAAAGATGCACGCTGATATTTGTCTACTTGTAACACACACAGATGATCTTTTAGATCTTCTTCTTGTATCTAACAGAGGGGATCTTGTAGAAAGATGCTCACTGATCTTTTTCTTATTTTAACTAACAGAGGAGATCTGTAGAAAGAGGCCCAATGATCTTGTTCTTCTTTTAACTAACAGAGAGGATCTTATAGAAATAGGCCAACTGATCTTCTTCTTCTTTGAACTTACAGAGAGGATCTTATAGAAATAGGTCAACTGATCTTGTTTGTCTTTTAACTAACAGAGGGGATCTTGTATAAAGAGGCCCACTGATCTTGTTCTTCTTTTAACTAACAGAGTGGATCTATAGAAAGAGACGCACTGATCGTGATCTTCATTTATATAACAGAGAGTATCTTGTAGAAAGAGGCCCTATGATCTTGTTCTTCTTTTAATTAGCAGAAGGGATCTATAGAAAGAGGCGCACTGGTCTTGTTCTTCTTTTAACTAACAGAGAGGATCTTGTAGAAAGAGGCCCACTGATCTTGTTCTTCTTTTAACTAACAGAAAAGATCTATAGAAAAAGAAGCACTGATCTTTTTCTTCTTTTAACTAACAGAGAGGATCTTGTAGAAAGAGGCCCACTGATCTTGTACTTCTTTTAACTAACAGAGGGGATTTTGTAGAAAGAGGCGCACTGACCTTGTACTTCTTTTAACTAACAGAGAGGATACTGTAGAAAGAGAACCACTGATCGTGTTCTTCTTGAAACGAACAGAGGGGATCTTGTAGAAAGAGGACCACTGATCTTGTTCTTCTTTTAATTAACAGAGTAGATCCTGTAGCAAGATGCACGCTGATCTTGTTCTTCTTTTAACAAACATATATGATCCTGTAGAAAAATGCACGCTGATCTTGTTCTTCTTGGAACAAACAGAGAGAGTCCTGTAGAAAGACGCACATTGATATTGTTTTCTTGTATCAAACAGAGATGATCCTGTAGAAAGAAGCATACTGATCATGTTATTCTTGTTACAAACAGAGAGGATAATGTAGAAAGATACACACTGATCATATACTTCATGTAACAAACAGAGAGGATGATGTAGAATGATGCAAGCTGATCTGGTTATTCTTGTTTTAAACAGAGAGGATGATGTAGAAAGATACACACTGATTTCATACTTCTTGTTTCAAACAGAGAGGATTATGTAGAAAGATGCACGCTGATCTTGTCCTTCATGTTTCAAACAGAGAGGATGATGTAGAAAGATGCACACTGATCTTGTCCTTTTTGTAACAAACAGAGAAGATGATGTTAAAAGATGCAGGCTGATATTGTTATTCTTGTAACAAACAGAGAGGATCCTGTAGAAAGATGCACGTTGAACTTGTTCATCTTCTTAAAATCAGAGAGGGTCCTATAGAAAGAGGCGCACTGATCTTGTTCTTCTTTTAACTAACAGAGAACAGAGAGGATCTTGTAGAAAGAGGCCCACTGATCTTGTTCTTCTTTTAACTAACAGAGAAGATCTATAGAAAGAGAAGCACTGATCTTGTTCTTCTTTTAACTTACAGAGAGGATCTTGTAGAAAGAGAAGCAATGGTCTTGTTCTTCTTTTAACTAACAGATAGGATCTTGTAGAAAGAGGACCACTGATCTTGTTCTTCTTGTAACTAACAGAGAGGATCTTGTAGAAAGAGGCCCACTGATCTTGTACTTATTTTAACTAACAGAGAGGATCTTGTAGAAAGAGAAGCAAAGGTCTTGTTCTTCTTTTAACTAACAGAGAGGATCTTGTAGAAAGAGGACCACTGATCATGTTCTTCTTTTAACTAACAGAGGGGATCTAGTAGAATGAAGCGCACTGATCTTGCACTTCTTTTAACTAACAGAGAGGATCTTGTAGAAAGAGGCGCACTGATCTTGTACTTCTTTTAACTAACAGAGAGGATACTGTAGAAAGAGGCGCACTGATCTTGTTCTTCTTTTAACTAACACAGGGGATCTTGTAGAAAGAGGCCCACTGATCTTGTTCTTCTTTTAATTAACAGAGAAGATCCTGTAGCAAGATGCACGCTGATCTTGTTCTTCTTTTAACAAACATATATGATCCTGTAGAAATATGCACGCTGATCTTGTTCTACTTGTACCAAACAGAGAGAGTCCTGTAGAAAGACGCACATTGATATTGTATTTCTTATATCAAACAGGGAGGATCCTGTAGAAAGAAGCATACTGATCATGTTATTCTTGTTTCAAACAGAGAGGATGATGTAGAAAGATACACACTGATCTTATACTTCATGTAACAAACAGAGAGGATGATGTAGAAAGATGCACGCTGATCTGGTTAGTCTTGTTTCAAACAGAGAGGATGATGTAGAAAGATACACGCTGATCTCATACATCTTGTTTTAAACAGAGAGGATTATGTAGAAAGATGCACGCTGATCTTGTTCTTCATGTTTCAAACAGAGAAGATGATGTAGAAATATGCACGCTGATCTTGTCCTTCTTGTAACAAACAGGGAGAATGATGTAAAAAGATGCACGCTGATATTTTTCTTCTTGTAACAAACAGAGAGGATCCTGTAGAAAGATGCACGCTGAACTTGTTTATCTTCTTAAAATCAGAGAGGGTCCTATAGAAAGATGTAAACTAATATTGTTCTTCTTTTAACAAACATAGAGGATCATGTTGAAAGATCTACCCCGATCTTGTCCATGATATAACAAACAGAGAGGATTCCGTAGGAAGATGCAAGCTGATCTTGTTCTTCTTAAAACAAACGGAGAAGTTCATGTATAAAGATGCAAGCTGATCTTTTCCATGGTGTAACAATTAGAATGGATCCGGTAGAAAGATGTACGCTGATCTTGTTATTCTCTTATCAAACAGAGAGGATCATGTATAAAGATGAAGGCTTATCTTGTTCTTTTTGTAACAAACGGAGAGGACTATTTAGAAAGATGTACGCTGATCTTGTCCTTCTTGTTTCAAACAGAGAGGATCGTGTAGAAATATGCATGCTGATCTTGTCATTCTTGTAATAAACAGAGAGGATCCTGTAGAAATATGTACGCTGATCTTGTTCTTCTTGTAACAAACAGAGAGGATCGTGTAGAAATATGCATGCTGATCTTGTTATTCATGTAACAAACAGAGAGGATCCTGTAGAAAGATGTAGGTTAATCTTGTTCTTCTTGTAACAAACAGAGGGGATCCTGTAGAAAGATGTAGGTTAATCTTGTTATTATTGTAACAAACGGAGAGGACTATGTAGAAAGATGCACGCTGATCTTGTTCTTCTTGTATCAAACAGAGAGGATCATGTAGAAAGATGCACGCTGATCTTGTTATTATTGTAACAAACTGAGAGGATCGTGTAGAAAGATGCACGCTTATCTTGTTCTTTTTGTAACAAACGGAGAGGACTATGTAGAAAGATGTACGCTGATCTTGTTCTTCTTGTATCAAACAGAGAGGATAGTGTAGAAATATGCATGCTGATCTTGTTCTTCTTGTAACAAACAGAGAGTATCCTGTAGAAAGATGTAGGTTTATCTTGTTCTTCTTGTAACAAACAGAGGGGATCCTGTAGAAAGATGTAGGTTAATCTTGTTATTATTGTAACAAACGGAGAGGACTATGTAGAAAGATGCACGCTGATCTTGTTCTTCTTGTATCAAACAGAGAGGATCATGTAGAAAGATGCACGCTGATCTTGTCATTATTGTAACAAACAGAGAGGATCGTGTAGAAAGATGCACGCTTGTCTTGTTCTTTTTGTAACAAACGGAGAGGACTATGTAGAAAGATGTACGCTGATCTTGTTCTTCTTGTATCAAACAGAGAGCATCGTGTAGAAATATGCATGCTGATCTTGTTATTCATGTACCAAACAGAGAGGATCCTGTAGAAAGATGTAGGTTAATCTTGTTATTCTTGTAACAAACGGATAGGACTATGTAGAAAGATGCATGCTGATCTTGTTATTCTTGTATCAAACAGAGAGGATCCTGTAGAAAGATGCACGCTTATCATGTTCTTGTTGTAACAAACGTAGAGGAATATGTAGAAAGATGTACGCTGATCTTGTTCTTCTTGTACCAAACAGAGAGGATCGTGTAGAAACATGCATGCTGATATTGTTATTCTTGTAAGAAACAGAGAGGATTCTGTAGAAAGATGTAGGTTAATCTTGTTCTTCTTGTAACAAACAGAGAGGATCATGTTGAAAGAAGTACACTGATCTTGTTATTCTTTTAAAGAACATACATAAACCTGTAGAAAGATGCACGCTGATCTTGTACTTTTTTTAACGAACAGACATTATTAACCTGTAGAAAGATGCACGCTGTTCTTGTTCTTCTTGTATCAAATAAAGAGGATCCTGTAGAAAGTTGCACACTGATCTTGTTCTACTTGTAACAAACAGAGAGGATCTTTTAGAAAAATGCCCGCTGATCTTGTTCTTCTTGTATCTAAAAGAGGGCATCTTGTAGAAAGAGGCTCACTGATCTTGTTCTTATTTTAACTAACAGAGGTGATCTGTAGAATGAGGCCCACGGATCTTGTTCTTCTTTTAACTAACATAGGGGATCTTGTAGAAAGAGGCCCACTGATCTTGTTCTTCTTTAAATTAACAGAAGGATCTTGTCAAAAGAGGTCCACTGATCTTGTTCTTCTTGTATCAAACAAAGAGGATCCTGTAGAAAGATGTACGCTGATCTTGTCCTTCTTGTAACAAACAGAGAGGGTCGTATACAAAGAGGCATACTGTAGAAAGATGCACGCTGATCTTTTTATTCTTGTAACAAACAGAGATGATCCTGTGGAAGGATGCACGCTAATCTTGTTCTTCTTTACCCTTTAGAAAGATGCACGCTGATCGTTTTATTCTTGTAACAAACAAAGATGATCCTGTGGAAGGATGCAACCTGATCTTGTTCTTCGTATAACAAACAGAGAGGAACATGTGGAAGGATGCACGCTGATCTTGTTCTCCTCGTAACCAACATAGAGGAATCTGTAGAAATATGCACGCTGAACTTGTTCTTCTTCTAAAGATCAGAGAGGGTCCTGTAGAAAGATGCAAACTGATATTGTTCTTCTATTAACAAACAGAGAGGGTCATGTTGAAAGATCTACCCTGATCTTGTCCATGATGTAACAAACAGAGAGGATCATGTAGAAAGATGCAAGCTGATCTTTTCAATGTTGTAGCAATTAGGGAGGATCATGTAGAAAGATGCAAGCTGGTCTTTTCCATGTTGTTACAATTAAAGAGGATCCTGTAGAAAGATGCACGTTAATCTTGTTCTTCATTTTACAAACGGAGAGAACTATGTAGAAAGATGCACGCTGATCTTGTTCTTCTTGTACAAAACAGAGAGAACCATGTAGAAAGACGTACGCTGATCTTGTCCTTCTTGTA
The DNA here is from genome assembly GCA_031761405.1 of Serripes groenlandicus. Taxonomy (NCBI): domain Eukaryota; kingdom Metazoa; phylum Mollusca; class Bivalvia; order Cardiida; family Cardiidae; genus Serripes; species Serripes groenlandicus. The sequence goes on along the minus strand of JASEVX010000013.1, from coordinate 54,800,157 downwards.
ACAAACAGGGATGATTATGTTGAAAGATTCATGCTGATCTTGTTCTTCTTGTAACAAACAGAGAGTATCCTTCTTGTAACAAACAGATAAGATCCTGTAGAAAGATGCACGCTCTATCTTGTTCTTTTTGTTACTTACAGAGAGGATTATGTAGAAAAATGCACGCTGATCTGGTTCTTCTTGTAGCAAGCAGAGATGATCCTGTAGAAAGATGCACGCTTATCTAGTTCCTCTTGTAGTAAACAGAGAGAATCATGTAGAAATGGTAAACACAGTTTACATTTCAAAAAGGCATTGTGATGATATCATGTTAAAGAAGTAACCCTTTTCCACTTGAAAACGCAAAAGGAGAGATTCGTCGTTGTGAGAAATTTCTACTTTTGCCAAAATATTTCAACTCTGTTGAATTAATGAACTTTACTTTATAGCGATGTTCCTTATATTTGGTGATACAGTATCGAAGTCGCATGACGTAGATTGGTTGAGTGAGAAAGGGTTAAGCAAGATAAGGTCTTTGTTTTGACGATTTTTGAAATTATATGGATGTGCACCTGAGTCGCATCTCAGACGAGGCTGTACATCCACACAGTTTCACCAGAGCCTTCAAAATCCGTCTACATGTAATATAGTCATATAATATGCATCTTTTAACAAAAAACTAGAGCTGTAGCCCCATTAGAATAACGTCATATATACCAATATGACCCGTTGAGGAGAGTCGTCAGAAAGCGTCTAGTTTTTTGAAATAGTTTGTTTTGTCATTTCTTTAATGGTTTAACAGTCTGTATTCTGTGTTTGTTTTATTTTAAATATTTCAGCCGCATCTGACATTTCGGACATCTATATGTACGAACAGTAACGACCCGGATGATCATCTTCATACGCACAGTTTCACCATTGTCTCAAGTAGCGTTTGTACGTTAACTACTAGTATATATTAATATATTTATTATATGTTTGAACCGGGTATATCGATTTTGGGTCTTAATCAGCATACATACATCGTCTGACACATAAAAACTGGTCATACATGTTTAATACTTCTTGTTGTATAAACACGTACATTTAAACTTTTCCCACGTACAGCAAACATTCAGCAGACGATTTAAATTATATATGGAAAAACATAAAAAATCTCTTTAACAGAGGAGAGAAACATTGAAAGGGTGAATAAACCATTGCGAAGTCGCGTATAAGTCACCGGTTATATTTGGGAAGCACTCTGCGATGCGCAGTGTGGTCTTGCTCTGAACCGTTCGACAATGAGTCTAAGAATGTTTTAAGAAACTTCTGTATTTGGATCCCTAGTATGAATGCATAGGCATGTATTTTTCCAATCCGTAAACGACGATTGGTAAGCGTCGGAGATTTAGAACTGGGCTTTCTAGGTTCAATTCCCCAATCGCTCTGATATAAAATTAAATACTGTTGAAAACTACACAAAAATCCGAATACCCGCCCCCCCCCCCCAAAAAAAAAAAGAAAACAGAAAGAAATGTGACAGTACTGTAACCGAACCCACTTAAATATGCCTTTGAACGCAACTCCAGCGAAGATATTTGAAAGTATAGCTGCAAAATGTGCTATATCCTTTATTCCACAACGTTTTCAACACTATTGAATAACTGTACTTTGTTTAACAGAATTATCTGAAGAATAAACGCATCTTGTGTGTGACCTAATCGAATTGTGTTATACTAGTGGGAAATATTAACTTTTATGTAAAACCTAGCCTTCGCGTCTTCATTTGAAAGGAGTTTAGCTTTGTTTTCAACATTATTTCAGTTATATCATGGGGGCCATTTCTCTCAACCTTGTATTTCCCTGCTTTCTCGCACTGGCACTCAACTTTCTTCCATGCAACTGGCTACCTTTCCAGGTAGACTACGAAATTGACTAATGATGGAAGAGAAATGATGCTAGGTACGTTCAACTCTTGCCAATCATCTGAATAAATCAACGGCCAAGTCGGGGTTTTAACTCGCGGCCCTATGGTTGATGGAAAACGTTCAATCTTGCGATGCCTTCGTTAATAGAGCTAGTTGTAACAAACTGATCTACCGCTGCTCGACTTTGGGAGGTTTTCTATGTAAATAGAGATATGATTGTGCATGTATCTTATCTGATCTGAAATGTGTCATATTGCCAAAAAAGAATTCTATTGCTGTAACAAAGGTATACCCTTTACAACTTGCAGACGCAGTATTGAAAGTACAATTATTTATAATAGCTGAAATCATTGAAGCAAAGGAAGAAATTGCTCATAGTGAGCCCTTCCTCCTTTTGCAAAAATGATTTCAAAAGCTGTCTACTTCATATCCGTCTTAAGTGTGCAATGGTTAAATCCGTGCAGAACAGAACACGTTTAGGTCGCGTACCTCAGAATATGGGTGAACATAGTATACATTTCAAAAAGTCATTGCGATGATATCATGTTAAAGAAGTAACCCTTTTCCACTTGAAAACGCATCTTGGCGTATCTGCACAAAACGTCTATTATTATCTTTGTGTCAAAAGGCGAAATTCGGCGTTGTGAGAAATTTATACGTTTGCCAAAATATTTAATCTCTGTTGAATTAATGAACTTTATTTTATAGCAATGTTCCTTATCTTTGGTGATACAGTTTCGAAGTCGCATGACGTGGATTGGTTTTGTGAGAAAGGGTTAAGGCTTTGTTTTGACGATTTTTGAAATTGTATGAATGTGCACCTGAGTCGCGTCAAGCGAGTTGGGGTCTTATTGCATCTGCGTACAATAAAGTCTCAGACGAGGCTGGACATCCACACAGCCTCACCAGAGCCTTCAAAATCCGTCTACACGTAATATAGTCATATATACATCTTTTAACAAACCATTAGAACTGTAGCCCTATTTGGTTGACGTTAAAATACCGTTATATGATCCATTGAGGAGAGTCGTCAGAAAGCGTCTGGTTTTTTTTAAAGGGTTTGTTTTGTCATTTCTTAAATAAATGTTATTTAGGTCTATAACCTGTGTTTGTTTTATTTTAAATATTTCAGCCGCGTCTGCCATTTCGGGCATCTACATGTACGAACAGCAAAGACCCGGATGAACATCATCATACCCACAGTTTCACCATTGTCTAAAGTAGCGTCTGTACGTAACTACTAGTATATATAAATATATTTATTATATTTGTGAACCGGGTATATCGATTTCGGTTCTTAATCAGCATACATACATCGTCTGACACATAACAACTGGTCGTACATGTATAACACTACTTGTTGTAAAACACGTAAATTAAACTTTTCCCACGTACAGCAAAAATTCAGCAGACGACTTAAATTATATAGGCAAAAACATAACAAATCTTTTTAACAGAGGAGAGAAACATTGAGAGAGAGAATAAACGATTGCGAAGTCGCGTATGATTCACCGGTTATATTTGGGATGCACTCTGCAATGCGCAGTGTGATCTTGCTCTGCCCCGTTCGACAATGAATCTAATAATGTTTTAAGAAACTTCTGTATTTGAATCCCTAGTATGAATGCATAGTGATGATTTTTTCTAATCCGTAAACGACGATTGGTAAGCGTCGGGGATTTGGAACTGGGCGTCCCAGGTTCAATTCCCCAATCGTTCTGATATAAATTTAAATAATGTTGAAAATGACATAAAAATCCGAAACCCCCCCCCCCCCCCCACCCCACACACACACACCAAAAGAAAACGAGAAGAAATGTGACAGTACTGTAACCGCACCCACTTAAAGATTACTTTGAACGCACCTCCAGCAGAAGACATTTGAAAGTATAGCTGCAAAATGTGCTATATCCTTTTTTCAACAACGTTTTCAACACTATTGAAGAACTGTAATTTGTTTAACAGAATTTGCTGAAGAATTAACGCAACTTATTCGTGACCTAATCGAAATTTGTTATACTAGTGGGAAATATTAACTTTTAAGTAAAAACTAGCCTTCGCGTCTTCATTTGAATGGAGTTTGGCTTCGTTTTCAACATTATTTCAGTTATATCACGACGGCCAGTTCCCTCAACCATGTATTTCCCTGCTTTCTCGCACTGGTACTCAACATTCTTCTATACAACTGGCTATCTTTCAAGGTAGACTTCATACATTGACTAATGAAGAAAGAGAAATGATGCTATGTACGTTCACCTCTTGCCAATCATCTGAATAAATCAACGGCCAAGTCGGGGTTTTAACTCGCGGCCCTATGGTTGATGGAAAACGTTCTATCTTGCGATGCCTTCGTTTATAATCGTGTAACAAACTGATCTATCGCTGCTCGACTTTAAGAGGTTTTCTATGTAAATAGAGATATGATTGTGCATGTATCTTATCTGATCTGAAATGTGTAATATTGCCAAAAAAATTTATTCTATTGCTCTAACAAAGGTATACCCTTTACCACTTTTGCAGACGCAGTATGTAAAGCAACTTTTTTATAATAGCTGAACTCATTGAAGCAAAGGAAGAAATTGCTGATAGTGAGCCCTTCCTCCTTTTGCAAAAATGATTTCAAAAGCTGTCTACTTCATATCCGTCTGAAGTGGGCAATGGGTAAATCCATGCAGTACAGAACACGTTTAAGTCGCGTACCTCAGGATAAGGGTAAACACAGTATACATTTCAAAAAGGCATTGTGATGATATCATGTTAAAGAAGTAACCCTTTTTCACTTGAAAACGCATCTTGGCGTACCAGCAAAAAACGTCTAATATTATCTTTGTGTCAAAAGGAGAAATTCGTCGTTGTGAGAAATTTCTACTTTTGCCAAAATATTTCAACTCTGTTGAATTAATGAACTTTATTTTATAGCGATGTTCCTTATATTTGGTGATACAGTATCGAAGTCGCATGACGTAGATTGGTTGAGTGAGAAAGGGTTAAGCAAGATAAGGTCTTTGTTTTGACGATTTTTGAAATTGTATGGATGTGCACCTGAGTCGCATCAAACGAGTTGGGGTCTTATTGCATCTGCGTACAATAAAGTCTCAGACGAGGCTGGATATCCACACAGCCTCGCCAGAGCCTTCAAAATCCGTCTACACGTAATATAGTCATATATGCATCTTTTAACAAACAATTATAATTGTGGCCCCATTAGGTTGACGTTAAATACCGTTATATGATCCGTTGAGGAGAGTCGTCAGAAAGCGTCTGTTTGAAAGGGTTTGTTTTGTCATTTCATGATGTGTTTATTTTTCTACGTATTACTCATAGCCTGTTTCCACTATAGATTATGATTTTTATTTGGACCGCATCCGGGGTTCATAATATTGTAGAAATATGCACAAAGATGAACAAAGATGCACAAAGATTCACACCGATCTTGTTCTTCATATAACAAACAGAGAGTATCCTGTAGAAAGAAGCACACCGATCTTGTTCTTCTTTTAATAAACTTACAATAACATGTAGAAAGATGCACGCTGATTTTTTTCTACTTGTAACACACACAGATGATCTTCTAGATATTCTTGTATCTTTCAGAGGGGATCTTGTAGAAAGGTGCTCACTGATCTTTTTCTTATTTTAACTAACAGAGGGGATCTGTAGAAAGAGGCGCACTGATCTTGTTCTTCTTTTAACTAACAGAGAGGATCTTGTAGAAAGAGGACCACTGATCTTGTTATTCTTGTAACTAACAGTGGGGATCTTGTAGAAAGAGGCCCACTGATCTTGTATTTCTTTTAACTAACAGAGGGGATCTTGTAGAAAGAGGCGCACTGATCTTGTACTTCTTTTAACTAACAGAGAGGATGATGTAGAAAGATGCACGCTGATCCTGTTTTTCCTGTAACAAACATAGATAATGATGTAGAAAGAGGCACGCTGATCTTGTTCTTCTTATAACAAACAAAGAGGATGATCTAGAAAGATGCACGCTGATCTTGTTCTTCTTGTAACGAACAGAGAGGATCCTTTTGAAAGAAGCATACTGATCATGTTATTCTTGTTTCAAACAGAGAGGATGATGTAGAAAGATGCATGCTGATCTTGTTATTCTTGTTTCAAACAGAGAGGATTATGTAGAAAGATGCACGCTGATCTTGTTCTTCATGTTTCAAATAGAGAGGATGATGTAGAAAGATACACACTGATCTTATACTTCTTGTTTCAAACCGAGAGGATGATGTAGAAAGATGCACGCTGATCTTGTTCTTCGCGTAACAAACAGAGAGGATCATGTGGATAGGTGCACGCTGATATTGTTATTCTTGTAACAAACAGAGAGGATCCTGTAGAGAGAAGCACGCTGATTTTGTTCTTCTTGTAACAAACAGAGAGAGTCCTGTAGAAAGACGCACATTGATATTGTTCTTCTTGTAACAAACAGAGAAGATCCTGTAGATAGATATACGCTTATCTTGTCCTTCTTGTAACACACAGAGAGGATCGTGTAGAAAAAGGCATACATATCATGTTATTCTTGTAACAAACAGAGAGGATTGTCTAGAAAGAGACACACTGATCTTGTTATCCTTGTAAGAAACAGATAGGATCATGTAGAAAGATACACACTGATCTTGTTATCCTTGTAACAAACGGATAGGATCGTGTAGAAAGAAGTAAGCTGATCTTGTTATCCTTGTAACAAACAGAGAGGATCCTGAAGAAAGATGCATACTGATCTTCTTCTTTCTGTAACAAACAGAAAGTATCTTTTTGAATAATGCACATTGATCTTGTTATTCTTGTTACAAACTGTGAGGATCCTGTTGAAAGATGCACGCTGATCTGGTTCCTCTTGTAACAAACAGAAAGGATCCTGTTGAAAGATGCATGCTGATCTTGTTATTCTTGTAACAAACAGTGACAATTCTGTAGAAAGATGCATACTGATCGTTTTTTTCTTGTAACAAAAAGAGAGGATTCCGTTGAATAATGCACCCTAATCTTGTTCTTCTTGTTACAAACTGTGAGGATTCTGTAGATGCAAGCTGATCTTGTCCATGTTGAACAAAACAGAAAGGATCAAGGAGAAATGTAAACGCTGATCGTGTTCTTCTTGTAATAAACAGAGAGGAATATGTAGAAAAAAGCACACTGGACGTGTTCTTCGTATAACAAACAGAGATTATCCTGTGGAAAGATGCGCGCTGATCTTCTTATTCTTATAACAAACAGAGATGATCCTGTGGAAGGATGCTGCTATTGTTCTTCTCGTAACCAACAGAGAGGAGTGTAGAAAGATGCACGCTGAACTTGTTCTTCTTCTAAAAATCAGAGAGGGTCCTGTAGGAAGATGCTAGCTGATCCTGTTCTTCTTAAAACATACGGAGAGGATCATGAAGAAAGATGCAAGCTGATCTTTTCCATGATGTATCAAACGGAGAGGATCCTGTAGAAAGATGCACGCTGATCTTGTCCTTCTTGTAACAAACAGAGAGGATTCTGTAGAAAGATGCACGCTGATCTTGTTCTTCTTGTAACAAACAGAGAGGATCCTGTAGAAATATGTACGCTGATCTTGTCCATGTTGTAACACACAGATGTGATTATGTTGAAATATGCATGCTGATCTTGTTCTTCTTGTAACAAACAGAGAAGATCCTGTAGAAAGATGCACGCTCTATCTTGTAGGTTTTGTTACTTACAGAGAGGAATATGTAGAAAGATGCACGCTTATCTAGTTCCTCTTGTACTAAAAAGAGAGGATCATGTAGAAAGGGTAAACACAGTATACATTTCAAAAAGGCATTGTGATGACATCATGTTAAAGAAGGAACCATTTTCACTTGAAAACGCATCTTGGCGTATCTGCACAAAACGTCTATTATTATCTTTGTGTCAAAAGGTGAAATTCTTCGTTGTGAGAAATGTATACGTTTGCCAAAATATTTCAACTCTGTTTTTTATTAATCAACTTTATTTAATAGCAATGTGCCTTATCTTTGGTGATACAGTTTCAAAGTCGCATGACGTAGATTGGTTTTGTGAGAAAGGGATAAGCAAAATAAGGTCTTTGTTTTGACGATTTTTGAAATTGTATGAATGTGCACCTGAATCGCGTCAAGCGAGCTGGGGTCTTATTGCATCTGCGTACAATAAAGTCTCAGACGAGGCTGGACATCCACACAGCTTCACCAGAGCCTTCAAAATCCGTCTACACGTAATATAGTCATATATGCATCTTTTAACAAACAACTAGAACTGTAGTTCCATTAGGTTGACGTTAAAATACCGTTATATGATCCGTTGAGGAGAGTCGTCAGATAGCGTCTGTTTGAAAGGGGTTGTTTTGTCATTTCATTATGTGTTTATTTTTCTACGTATTACTCGTAGCCTGTTTCCACTATAGATTATGATTTTTATTTGGACAGCATCCGGGGTTCATGATATTGTAGAAAGATGCACAAAGATGCACAAAGATGCACGCTGATCTTGTTCTTCATATAACAAACAGAGAGTATCCTGTAGAAAGAAGCACACCGATCTTGTTCTTCTTTTAATAAATTTACAATAACATGTAGAAAGATGCACGCTGATCCTGTTCTTCTTGTATCAAATAATGAGGTTTATGTAGAAATATGCACACTGATCTTGTTCTTCTTGTAACAAACAGAGAGGATCCTGTAGAAAGAAGCACACCGATCTTGTTCTTCTTTTAATAAACTTACAAGAACCTGTAGAAAGATGCACGCTGATCCTGTTCTTCGTGTATCAAATAATGAGGATCCTGTAGAAAGATGCACACTGATCTTGTTCTTCTTGTAACAAACAGAGAGGATCCTGTAGAAAGAAGCACACCGATCTTGTTCTTCTTTTATTAAACTTACAAGAACCTGTAGAAAGATGCACGCTGATCCTGTTCTTCTTGTATCAAATAATGAGGATCCTGTAGAAAGATGCACGCTGATATTTGTCTACTTGTAACACACACAGATGATCTTTTATATCTTTTTCTTGTATCTAACAGAGAGGACCTTTTAGAAAGATGCTCACTGATCTTTTTCTTATTTTAACAAACAGAGGGGATCTGTAGAAAGAGGCCCACTGATCTTGTTCTTCTTTTAACTAACAGAAGGGATCTTATAGAAAGAGGCCCTATGATCTTGTTCTTCTTTTAACTTACAGAGAGGATCTTATAGAAATAGGCCAACTGATCTTGTTTGTCTTTTAACTAACAGAGGGGATCTTGTATAAAGAGGCCCACTGATCTTGTTCATCTTTTAATTAACAGAGAAGATCCTGTAGAAAGATGCACGCTGATCTTGTTCTTCTTGTAACAAACAAAGAGAGTCCTGTAGAAAGACGCATACTGATCATGTTATTCTTGTTACAAACATAGAGGGTGATGTAGAAAGATACACACTGATCTTATACTTCATGTAACAAACAGAGAGGATTGTGTAGAAAGATGCACCCTGATATTGTTCTTCATGTTTCAAACAGAGAGGAAGATGTAGAAAGATGCACGCTGATCTTGTCCTTCTTGTAACAAACAGAGAAGATGATGTAAAAAGATGCACGCTGATATTGTTATTCTTGTAACAAACAGAGAGGATCCTGTAGAAAGATGCACGCGTTCACTTGTTCATCTTCATAAAATCAGAGAGGGTCCTATAGAAAGAGGCGCACTGATCTTGTTCTTCTTTTAACTAACAGAGCGGATCTTGTAGAAAGAGGCCCACTGATCTTGTTCTTCTTTTAACTAACAGAGAAGATCTATAGAAAGAGAAGAACTGATCTTGTTCTTCTGTTAACTTACAGAGAGGATCTTGTAGAAAGAGAAGCAATGATCTTGTTCTTCTTTTAACTAACAGAGAGGATCTTGTAGAAAGAGGACCACTGATCTTTTTTTTCTTGTAACTAACAGAGAGGATCTTGTAGAAAGGGGCCCACTGATCTTGTACTTCTTTTAACTAACAGAGGGGATCTTGTAGAAAGAGGCGCACTGATCTTGTACTTTTTTTAACTAACAGAGAGGATCTTGTAGAAAGAGAATCAATGATCTTGTTTTTTCTTTTAACTAACAGAGAGGATCTTGTAGAAAGAGGACCACTGATCTTGTTCTTCTTTTAACTAACATGTATGATCCGGTAGAAAGATGCACGCTGATCTTGTTCTTCTTGTAACAAACAGAGAGAGTCCTGTAGTAAGACGCACATTGATATTGTTTTTCTTGTATCAAACTGGGAGGATCCTGTAGAAAGAAGCATACTGATCATGTTATTCTTGTTTCAAACAGGGAGGATGATGTAGAAAGATACACACTGATCTTATACTTCATGTAACAAACAGAGAGGATGATGTAGAAAGATGCACGCTGATCTGGTTATTCTTGTTTCAAACAGAGAGGATGATGTAGAAAGATACACACTGATCTCATACTTCTTGTTTCAAACAGAGAGGATTATGTAGAAAGATGCACGCTGATCTTGTTCTTCATGTTTCAAACAGAGAGGATGATGAAGAAAGATGCACGCTGATCTTGTCCTTCTTGTAACAAACAGAGAGGATGATGTAAAAAGATGCACGCTGATATTCTTCATCTTGTAACAAACGGAGAGGATCCTGTAGAAAGATGCACGCTGAACTTGTTCATCTTCTTAAAATCAGAGAGGGTCCTATAGAAAGATGTAAACTGATATTGTTCTTCTTTTAACAAACATAGAGGATCATGTTGAAAGATCTACCCCGATCTTGTCCATGATATAACAAACAGAGAGGATTCCGTAGGAAGATGTAAGCTGATCCTGTTCTTCTTGAAACAAACGGAGAGGTTCATGTAGAAAGATGCAAGCTGATATTTTCCATGTTGTAACAATTAGAGAGGATCCGGTAGAAAGATGTACGCTGATCTTGTCCTTCTTGTATCAAACAGAGAGGATCATGTAGAAAGATGAACGCTTAACTTGTTCTTTTTGTAACAAACGGAGAGGACTATGTAGAAACATGTACGCTGATCTTGTCCTTCTTCTTTCAAACAGAGAGGATCGTGAAGAAATATGCATGCCTGATCTTGCCATTCTTGTAACAAACAGAGAGGATCCTGTAGAAAGATGTACGCTGATCTTGTCCTTCTTGTAACAAACAGAGAGGATCGTGTAGAAATATGCATGCTCATCTTGTTATTTATGTAACAAACAGAGAGGATCCTGTAGAAAGATGTACACTGATCTTGTCCGTCTTGTAACAAACAGAGAGGACCGTGTAGAAATATGCTTGCTGATCTTTTTATTCATGTAACAAACATAGCGGATCCTGTAGAAAGATGTAGGTTAATCTTGTTCTTCTTGTAACAAACATAGGGGATCCTGTAGAAAGATGTAGGTTAATCTTGTTATTATTGTAACACACGGAGTGGTGTATGTAGAAAGATGTACGCTGATCTTGTCCTTCTTGTTTCAAACAGAGAGGATCGTATAGAAATATGCATGCTGATCTTGTCATTCTTGTAACAAACAGAGAGGATCCTGTAGAAAGATGTACGCTGATCTTGTCCTTCTTGTAACAAACAGAGAGGATCGTGTAGAAATATGCATGCTGATCTTGTTATTCATGTAACACACAGAGAGGATCATGTAGAAAAATGCACGCTGATCTTGTTCTTCTTGTAACAAACAGAGAGTATCCTGTAGAAATATGCATGCGGATCTTATTCGTTTTGTAACATACAGAGAGGATTATGTTGAAAGATGCACGCTGATCTGGTTCTTCTTGTAACAAACAGAGAGGATCCTGTAGAAAGGTGCACGCTTATCTAGTTCCTCTTGTAGTAAACAGAGAGGATCATGTAGAAATGGTAAACACAGTATACATTTCAAAAGGGCATTGTGATGATATCATGTTAAATATGTAACCCTTTTCCACTTGAAAACGCATCTTGGCGTATCTGCACAAAACGTCTATTATTATCTTTGTCCCAAAAGGAGAAATTCGTCTTAATGAGAAATTTCTACTTTTGCCAATTGTTTTCAACTCTGTTGAATTAATGAACTTTACTTTATAGCAATGTTCTTTATCTTTGGTGATACAGTTTCGAAGTCGCATGACGTAGATTGGTTTTGTGAGAAAGGGTTAAGGAAGATAAAGGCATTGTTTTGACGATTGTTGAAATTTGTATGAACGTGCACCTGAGTCGCGTCAAGCGAGCCGGGGTCTTATTGCATCTGCGTACAATAAAGTCTCAGACGAGGCTGGACATCCACACAGCCTCACCAGAGCCTTCAAAATCCGTCTACACGTAATATAGTCATATATGCATCTTTTAACAAACCATTAGAACTGTAGCCCTATTCGGTTGACGTTAAAATACCGTTATATGATCCATTGAGGAGAGTCGTCAGAAAGCGTCTGATTTTTTTTAAAGGGTTTGTTTTGTCATTTCTTAAATAGTTTAACAGACATAAAGAGGTAAACTGCTATGTTATTTAGGTCTATAACCTGTGTTTGTTTTATTTTAAATATTTCAGCCGCGTCTGCCATTTCGGGCATCTACATGTACGAACAACAAAGACCGGGATGAACATCTTCATACCCACAGTTTCACCATTGTCTAAAGTAGCATCTGTACGTTAACTACTAGTATGTATAAATATATTTATAATATTTGTGAACCGGGTATATCGATTTCGGTTCTTAATCAGCATACATACATTGTCTGACACATAACAACTGGTCGTACATGTATAACAGATGTTTTTGTATAAACACGTAAATTTAAACTTTTCCCACGTACAGCAAAAATTCAGCATACGACTTAAATTATATAGGCAAAACATAACAAATCTCTTTAACAGAGGAGAGAAACATTGAGAGAGAGAATAAACCATTGCGAAGTCGCGTATGATTCACCGGTTATATTTTGGAAGCACTCTGCAATGCGCAGTGTGATCCTGCTCTGCACCGTTTGACAATGAATCTAATAATGTTTTAAGAAACTTCTGTATTTGGATCCCTAGTATGAATGCATAGTGATGTTTTTTTCTAATCCGTAAACGACGATTGGTAAGCGTCGGAGATTTGGAACTGGGCATCCCAGGTTCAATTCCCCAATCGTTCTGATATAAATTTAAATAATGTTGAAAACGACATAAAAATCCGAATATCCCCCCCCCCCCCCCCCTCCCCAACACACCAAAAGAAAACGAGAGGAAATATGACAGTACTGTAACCGCACCCACTTAAAGATGGCTTTGAACGCACCTCCAGCAGAAGACTTTGAAAGTATAGCTGCAAAATGTGCTATATCCTTTTTTCAACAACGTTTTCAACACTATTGAAAAACTGTACTTTGTTTAACAGAATTTGCTGAAGAATTAACGCAACTTATTCGTGACCTAATCGATTTTTTTTATAATACTCGGAAATATTAACTTTTAAGTAAAAACTAGCCTTCGCGTCTTCATTTGAATGGAGTTTAGTTTCGTTTTCAACATTATTTCAGTTATATCATGACGGCCAGTTCCCTCAATCATGTATTTCCCTGCTTTCTCGCACTGGTATTCAACATTCTTCTATACAACTGGCTACCTTTCCAGGTAGACTTATACATTGACTAATGATGGAAGAGAAATGATGCTAGGTACGTTCACCTCTTGCCAATCATCTTTTATCTTAAAACTAGCCTTCACGTCTTAATTTGAATAGAGTTCAGCTTCGTTTTCAACATTATTTCAGTTATATCACGGGGGCCAGTTTCTTCAACCATGTATTTCCCTGCGTTCTCGCACTGGTACTCAGCAGTGTTCCATGCAACTGGCTACCTTGCCAGGTAGACTTCATACATTGACTAATGATGGAAGAGAAATGATGCTAGGTACGTTCACCTCTTGCCAATCATCTGAATGAATGAACGGCCAAGTCGGGGTTTTATCTCGCGGCCCTATGGTTGACGGAAAACTTTCTATCTTGCGATGCCTTCGTTAATAGAGCTAGTTGTAACAAACTGATCTATCGCTGTTCGACTTTATGAAGTTTTCTATGTAAATAGAGATATGATTGTGCATGTATCTTATCTGATCTGAAATGTATAATATTGCCAAAAACAAAATCCTATTGCTGTAACAAAGGTATATACCATTTACCACTTGCAGACGCAGTATGTAAAGCACAATTATTTATAATAGCTGAAATCATTGAAGCAAAGGAAGAAATTGCTCATAGTGAGCCCTTCCTCCTTTTGCAAAAATGATTTCAAGAGCTGTCTACTTCATATCCGTCTTAAGTGTGCAATGGTTAAATCCGTGCAGTACAGAACACGTTTAGGTCGCGTACCTCAGAATATGGGTAAACATAGTATACATTTTAAAAAAGTCATTGTGAAGATATCATCTTAAAGAAGTAACCATTTTCCACTTGAAAACGCATTTTGGCGTATCTCCACAAAACGTCTATTATTACCTTTGTGTCAAAAGGCGAAATTCGGCGTTGTGAGAAGTTTATACCTTTGCCAAAATATTTCAACTCTGCTGAATTAATGAACTTTATTTTATAGCAATGTTCCTTATCTTTGGTGATACAATTTTGAAGTCGCATGACGTGGATGGGTTTTGTGAGAAAGGGTTAAGGAAGATAAAGGCTTTGTTTTGACGATTTTTGCAATTGTATGAATGTGCACCTGAGTCGCGTCAAGCGAGCTGGGGTCTTATTGCATCTGCGTACAATAAAGTCTCAGACGAGGCTGGACATCCACACAGCCTCACTAGAGCCTTCAAATTCCGTATACACGTAATATAGTCATATATGCATCTTTTACCAAACAATGAGAACTGTAGCCCCATTCGGTTGACGTTAAAATACCGTTATATGATCCGTTGAGGAGAGTTGTCAGAAAGCGTCTGTTTCTTTGAAAGGTTGTTTTGTCATTTCTTAATGTGTTTATTTTTCTACGTATTACTCGTTGCCTGTTTCCACTATAGATTATGATTTTTATTTGGACCGCATCCGGGGTCGATAATATTGTAGAAAGATGCACAAAGATGCACACTGATCTTGTTCTTCATATAACAAACAGAGAGTATCCTGTAGAAAGAAGCACACCGATCTTGTTCTTCTTTTAATAAACTTACAATAACATGAAGAAAGATGCACGCTGATCCTGTGCTTCTTGTATCAAAAAATGAGGATCTTGTAGAAAGATGCACACTGATCTTGTTCCTCTTGTAACACACAGAGAGGATCCTGTAGAAAGAAGCACACCGATATTGTTCTTCTTTTAATAAACTTACAATAATCTGTAGAAAGATGCACGCTGATCCTGTTCTTCTTGTATAAAATAATGATCTTTTTCTACTTGTAACACACACAGATGATCTTTTAGATCTTCTTCTTGTATCTAACAGAGGGCATCTTGTAGAAAGATGCTCACTGATCTTTTTCTTATTTTAATTAACAGAGGGGATCTGTAGAAAGAGGCCCACTGATCTTGTTCTTCTTTTAACTAACAGAGGGGATCTTATAGAAAGAGGCCAACTGATCTTATTCTTCTTTTAACTAACAGAGAAAGAGACGCACTGGTCTTGTTCTTCTTTTAAATAACAGAGAGGATCTTGTAGAAAGAGGCCCAATGATCTTGTTCTTCTTTGAATTAACAGAGGGGATCTATAGAAAGAGGCGCACTGATCGTGTTCTTCTTTTAACTAACAGAGAGGATCTTGTAGAGAGAGGCCCACTGATCTTGTTCTTCCTTTATCTAACAGAATGTATCTATAGAAAGAGAAACACTGATCTTGTTCTTCTTTTTACTAACAGGGAGGATCTTGTAAAAATAGAAGCAATGATCTTGTTCTTCTTTTAACTAACATAGATGATCTTGTAGAAAGAGGACCACTGTTCTTGTTCTTCTTGTAACTTACAGATGGGATCTTGTAGAAAGAGGCCAACTGATCTTGTACTTCTTTTTACTAACAGGGGGGATCTTGTAGAAAGAGAAGCAATGATCTTGTTCTTATTTTAACTAACAGAGAAGATCTTGTATAAAGAGGACCACTGATCTTGTTCTTCTTGTAACTTACAGATGGGATCTTGTAGAAAGAGGCCCACTGATCTTGTACTTCTTTTAACTAACAGAGGGGATCTTGTAGAAATTCAATTCAATTCAATTATTTTATTGTAGATAAAGGCCACTGGCCCAAAATACATCATATACATTTATACATACATATAGAAAAACTATTTTCATGTGTGTCCCTTTATATTTAAATCAATCCATCGAATCTCTTACTTTTAATATGGTACATACATACACTGCAATGTTTTTTATGATTTGTGGGTTTTCAATTTTTAATAATCTATAAAAATCTGCTAAATTTGTTCTCCCAGAATACCATGTATATAAAAGAGCATCCCGTTCAGCTGAATATCTTAAACAATGAAAGAAAGCATGGAATTCATCTTCAATGGATATAATGTCGACAGTCCCCAGACAAAAATGGCATATTCTGTTTTGTCTGTCTATATTTTGATGTCGTCCTATTTCAATACTTAATTTGTGGTTCGAACACCGAAAACGTGCTAAAGATTTTCTTAAGGTAAATGACATTTCTATATTCAAATATCTTTCAGGATTTAACAATGTCTTTATATTTTTATAAGTATCACATCGTGATGAAGAGTCAATATTTTCTCTCCAGTTTTGTTTTAAGCAGTCCGACAATCTAGTTTTAAAACATTTGATAAAGGAGTTTATATCTCCAACTTCTTGTGAGATCCATACAAATCCAAAACCGTATCGAAACAATAAATTCTTTACATGTGTAGCCCAATTGATGCGTTTAATTTCATCCTGACACTTTAACATCTTATAACAGCTTTTAGGGTATCTATTATCAGGCATATGTATTACTTTACACCAGTATTTTATACACTTGCTATAATAAGTAAAACATAACGGTAAGCGTCCACATTCCCCAAGAACAACATCATTATTAACAGATTGAGAAACTCCTAAAAAATATTTACAAAACTGTATTTGTACTCGTTCTATCACTTCGCTGTACTCATAGCCCCATATCTCTGCTGAGAAAGTAAGTATCGGTAGTATCATAGCATCAAATATTTTAAAATTTTCTTTAACATTTAATCTTCCAAATGTACGTTGGCTTGACTTGATTGAGAACATTGCTTTTTTTGCTTGTGCTGCAAGCTTTATTTTGGCTTTCGTCCAAGATAATTTCGGTGTGAACAGTAATCCCAAAAATTTGTACATTGATGTGGTTTTTAAAGGCGTATCGTTAAACTTCCATTTTTCATACTTCCGTAGTGGTCCTCCATTTCTAAACACAATTATTTCAGTTTTGTTTAAGTTAATAGTGTAACTAACAGAGGGGATCTTGTAGAAAGAGACCCACTGATCTTGTACTTCTATGAACTAACAGAGGGGATCTATAGAAAGAGGCGCACTGATCTTGTTCTTCTTTTAACTAACACAAGGGATCTTGTAGAAAGAGGCCCACTGATCTTGTTCTTCTTTTAATTAACAGAGAAGATCCTGTAGCAAGATGCACGCTGATCTTGTTCTTCTTTTATCAAACATATATGATCCTGTAAAAAGATGCACGCTGATCTTGTTCTTCTTTTTACTAACAGGGGGGATCTTGTAGAAAGAGAAGCAATGATCTTGTTCTTATTTTAACTAACAGAGAGGATCTTGTATAAAGAGGACCACTGATCTTGTTCTTCTTGTAACTTACAGATGGGATCTTGTAGAAAGAGGCCCACTGATCTTGTACTTCTTTTAACTAACAGAGGGGATCTTGTAGAAAGATGCGCACTGACCTTGTACTTCTTTTAACTAACAAAGAGGATCTTGTAGAAAGAGAAACACTGATCTTGTTCTTCTTGTAACTAACAGAGGGGATCTTGTAGAAAGAGACCCACTGATCTTGTACTTCTATGAACTAACAGAGGGGATCTATAGAAAGAGGCGCACTGATCTTGTTCTTCTTTTAACTAACACAAGGGATCTTGTAGAAAGAGGCCCACTGATCTTGTTCTTCTTTTAATTAACAGAGAAGATCCTGTAGCAAGATGCACGCTGATCTTGTTCTTCTTTTATCAAACATATATGATCCTGTAAAAAGATGCACGCTGATCTTGTTCTTCTTTTTACTAACAGGGGGGATCTTGTAGAAAGAGAAGCAATGATCTTGTTCTTATTTTAACTAACAGAGAGGATCTTGTATAAAGAGGACCACTGATCTTGTTCTTCTTGTAACTTACAGATGGGATCTTGTAGAAAGAGGCCCACTGATCTTGTACTTCTTTTAACTAACAGAGGGGATCTTGTAGAAAGATGCGCACTGACCTTGTACTTCTTTTAACTAACAAAGAGGATCTTGTAGAAAGAGAACCACTGATCTTGTTCTTCTTGTAACTAACAGAGGGGATCTTGTAGAAAGAGACCCACGTATCTTGTATTTCTATTAACTAACAGAGGGGATCTATAGAAAGAGGCGCACTGGTCTTGTTCTTCTTTTAACTAACACAGGGGATCTTGTAGAAAGAGGCCCACTGATCTTGTTCTTCTTTTAACTAACAGAGAAGATCTTGTAGCAAGATGCACGCTGATCTTGTTCTTCTTTTATCAAACATATATGATCCTGTAAAAAGATGCACGCTGATCTTGTTCTTCTTGTAACAAACAGGGAGAGTCCTGTAGAAAGACGCACATTGATATTGTTTTTCTTTTATCAAACAGAGAGGATCCTGTAGAAAGATGCACGCTGATCTTGTTCTTCATGTATCAAACAAAGAGGATGATGTAGAAAGATGAACTCTGATCTTGTCCTTCTTGTAACAAACAGAGAGGATGATGTAAAAAGATGCACGCTGATCTTGTTCTTCATGTTTCAAACAGATAGGATGATTTAGAAAGATGATTTGTCCATGTTGCACCAAACAGAAAGGATCATGGAAAAAGATAAACGCTGATCTTGTTCTTCTTGTAACAAACAGAGAGGAACCTGTAGAAAAAAGCACACTGGACTTGATCTTAGTATTACAAACAGAGATGATCCTGTAGAAAGATGCACGCTGATCTTGTTCTTCTTTATCCTCTAGAAAAATGCAAGCTGATCTTTTTCTTCTTTATCCTGTAGAAAATGCACACTGATATTTTTCTTCTTTATCCTTTAGAAAGATGCACGCTGATCTTTTTCTTCTTTATCCTTTAGAAAGATGCACGCTGATCTTTTTCTTCTTTATCCTGTAGAAAAATGCACGCTGATCTTGTTCGTACTTCTCGTAACCAACAGAGAAGAATCTGTGGAAAGATTCACGCTAAACTTGTTCTGCTTCTAAAAATCAAAGAGGGTCCTATAGAAAGATGCTAACTGATATTGTTCTTCTTTTAACAAACAGAGAGGATCAAGTTGAAAGATCTACCCCGATAGTGTCCATGATGTAACAAACAGCGAGGATTCCGTAGGAAGGTGCATGCTGATCCTGTTCTTCTTGAAACAAACGGAGAGGATCATGTATAAAGATGCACGTTCATCTTGTTATCATTGTAACAAACGGAGAGGATCGTGTATAAAGATGAACGCTGATCTTGTCCTTCTTGTAACAAACGTAGAGAATCATGTAGAAAGATGCACGCTGATCTTATCCTTCTTATAATAAACGGAGAGGACTATGTAGAAAGATGCACGCTGATCTTGTTCTTCTTGTAACAAACAGGGAGGATCCTGTATACAGATGTACGCTGATATTGTCCATGTTGTAACACACAAAGAGAATCATGTAGAAAGATGCACGCTGATCTTGTTCTTCTTGTAACAAACAGAGAGTAACCTGTAGAAGTATGCATGCTGATCTCGTTCTTCTTGTAACAAACAGAGAAGATCCTGTAGAAAGATGTACGCTGATCTTGTCCTTCTTGTAACAAACAGAGAGGATCCTGTAGAAAGATGTACTTTAATCTTGTTATTCTTGTAACAAACGGAGAGGACTATGTAGAAAGATGCACGCTGATCTAGTTATTCTTGAAGCAAACAGAAAGGATCATGTAGAAAGATGCATGCTGATCTTGTCCTTCTTCTAACAAACAGAGAGGATCCTGTGGAAAGATGTACTTTAATCTTGTTCTTCTTGTAACAAACAGAGAGGATCCTGTAGAAAGATGTACTTTAATCTTGTTATTCTTGTAACAAACGGAGAGGACTATGTAGAAAGATGCACGCTGATCTAGTTATTCTTGAAATAAACAGAAAGGATCATGTAGAGAGATGCACGCTGATCTTGTTCTTCTTCTAACAAACAGAGAGGATCATGTAGAAAGATGTACGATGATATTGTCCATTTTGTAACACACAGAGAGTATCCTGTAGAAATATGTATGCTGATCTTGTTTTTCTTGTAACAAGCAGAATGGATTCTGTTGAAATATGTACGCTGATCGTGTTCGTCTTGTAACAAACAGATAAGATCCTGTAGAAAGATGTACTCTGATATTATTCGTTTTGTAACAAACAGAGAGGATTATGTAGACAGATGCACGTTGATCTGGTTCTTCTTGTAACAAACAAAGAGGATCCTGTAGAAAGATGCACGTTGATCTGGTTCTTCTTGTAACACACAGAGAGTATTCTGTAGAAATATGCACGCTGATCATGTTCTTCTTGTAACAAACATGGAAGATCCTGTAGAAAGATGTACTCTGATCTTATTCGTGTTGTAACATACAGAGAGGATCCTGTAGAAAAATGCACGCTGATCTGGTTCTTCTTGTAACAAAAAGAGAGGATCCTGTAGAAAGGTGCACGCTTATCTAGTTCCTCTTGTAGTAAACAGAGAGGAGCATGTAGAAACACAGTATACATTTCAAAAAGACATTGTGATGATATCATGTTAAAGAAGTAACCCTTTTCCACTTGAAAACACATCTTGTCGTATCTGCACAAAACGTCTATTATTATCTTTGTGTCAAAAGGTGAAATTCGTCGTTGTGAGAAATTTATACTTTTGCCACAATATTTCAACTCTGTTGAATTAATAATCTTTACTTTATAACAATGTACCTTACCTTTGGTGATACAGTTTCGAAGTCGCATGACGTAGATTGTTTTTTTGAGAAAGAGTTAAGCAAGATGAAGTCTTTGTTTTGACGATTTTTGAAATTGTATGAACGTGCACCTGAGTCGCGTCAAGCGAGCTGGGGTCTTATTGCATTTGCGTACAATAAAGTCTCAGACGAGGCTCGACATCCACACAGCTTCACCAGAGCCTTCAAAATCCGTCTACACGTAATATAGTCATATATGCATCTTTTAACAAAAAACTAGAACTGTAGCCGCATTAGGTTGACGTCAAAATACCAATATGACCCGTTGGGGAGAGTCGTCAGAAAGCGTCTGTTTTTTTTAAAGGGTTTGTTTTGTCATTTCTTTAATGGTTTAACAGACTGATCTGTTATTCAGGTCTATATCCTGTGTTTGTTTAATTTTAAATATTTCAACCGCGTCTGACATTTCGGGCATCTACATGTACGAACAGCAAAGACCCGACTGAACATCTTCATACGCACAGTTTTACCATTGTCTCAAGTAGCGTCTGTACGTTTACTTCTAGTATATATTAATATATGTATTATATGTTTGAACCGGGTATATCGATTTGGGGTCTTAATCAGCATACAGACATCGTCTGACACATAACAACTGGTCGTACATATATAACACTTATTGTTGTATAAACACTTAAATTACATTTAAACTTTTCCCACGTACAGCAAAAATTTAGCAGACGATTTAAATTAGATAGGGAAAAACATAAAAAATCTCTTTAACAGAGGAGAGAAATATTGAAAGGGTAAATAAACTATTGCGAAGTCGCGTATAAGTCACCGGTTATATTTGGGAAGCACTCTGCAATGCGCAGTGTGGTCTTTTAATTTAAGCGTCGGAGATTTGGAACTGGGCGTCCCAGGTTCAATTCCCCAATCGCTCTGATATAAAATTAAATACTGTTGAAAACTACACACAAATCCGAATACCCCCCCCCCCCCCCAAAAAAAAAACCCATAACAATTCTCTTTAACAGAGGAGAGAAACATTGAAAGGGTAAATAAACCATTGCGAAGTCGCGTATAAGTCAACGGTTATATTTCGGAAGCACTCGGCAATGCGCAGTGTGATCTTGCTCTGCACCGTTCGACAATGAGTCTAAGAATGTTTTAAGAAACTTCTGTATTTGGATCCCTATTACGAATGCATAGGCATGTGTTTTTCCAATCCGTAAACGACGATTGGTAAGCGTCGGGGAATTGGAACTGGGCGTCCCAGGTTCAATTTAACAATCGTTCTGATATAAATTTAAATAATGTTGAAAACGACATAAAAATCTGCCCCCCCCCCCCACAGACACACCAAAAGAAAACAAGAAGAAATGTGACAGTACTGTAACCGCACCCACTTAAAGATGCCTTTGAACGTACCTCCAGCAGAAGACATTTGAAAGTATAGCTGCAAAATATGCTATATCCTTTTTTCAACAACGTTTTCAACACTATTGAATAACTGTACTTTGTTTAACAGAATTTGCTGAAGAATTAACGCAACTTGTGCGTGACCTAATCAAAATTTGTTATACTAGTGGGAAAAATTTACTTTTAAGTAAAAACTTGCCTTCGCGTCTTCATTTGAATGGAGTTTAGCTTCGTTTTCTACATGATTTCAGTTATATCACGACGGCCAGTTCCCTCAATCATGTATTTTTCTGCTTTCTCGCACTGGAACTCAACATTCTTCTATACAACTGGCTACCTTTCCAGGTAGACTTCATACATTGACTAATGATGAAATAGAAATGATGCTAGGTACGTTCACCTCTTGTCAATCATCTTTTATCTTAAAACTAGCTTTCACGTCTTCATTTGAATAGAGTTCAGCTTCGTTTTCAACATTATTTCAGTTATATCACGGGGGCCAGTTTCTTCAACCATGTATTTCCCTGCGTTCTCGCACTGGTACTTAACAGTGTTCCATGCAACTGGCTACCTTTCCAGGTAGACTACATAATTGACTAATGATGGAAGAGAAATGATGCTAGGTACGTTCACCTCTTGCCAATCATCTGAATAAAGGAACGGCCGAGTTGGAGTTCTAACTCGCAGCCCTACGGTTGATAAAAAAAGTTCTAACTTGCGATCCCTTTGTTAATAGAGCTAGGTGTGAAAAACTGATCTATCGCTGCTCGACTTTAAGAAGTTTTCTATGTAAATAAAGATATGATTGTGCATGTATCTTATCTGATCCAAAGGCATAATATTTGTCATTGGAATGTGTAATGTTGCAAAAAAGAATCCTATTGCTGTAACAAAGGTATATTCCCTTTACCACTTACAGACGCAGTATGTAAAGTACAATTATTTATAATAGCTGAAATCATTGAAGCAAAGGAAGAAATTGCTCATAGTGAGCCCTTCCTCCTTTTGCAAAAATGATTTCAAGAGCTGTCTACTTCATATCCGTCTTAAGTGGGCAATGGTTAAATCCGTGCATTACAGAACAGATTTAAGTTGCGTACCTCAGAGTAAGGGTAAACACAGTAAACATTTCAAAATGGCATTGTGATAATATCAAGTTAAATAAGTAACCCTTCTCCACTTGAAAACGCATCTCGGCGTATCTGCACAAAACGTCTATTATTATCTTTGTGTCAAGAGGAGAAATTCGTCGTTGTGAGAAATTTATACTTTTGCCACAATATTCCAACTCTGTTTAAATAATGAACTTTACTTTATAGCAATGTTCCTTATCTTTGGTGATACAGTTTCGAAATCGCATGACGTAGATTGGTTTTGTGAGAAAGGGTTAAGCAATATAAAAGCTTTGTTTTGACGATTTTATAAATTGAATGAACGTACACCTGAGTCGCGTCAAGCGAGCTGGGGTCTTATTGCATCTGCGTACAATAAAGTCTCAGACGAGGCTGTATATCCACACAGACTAACCAGAGCCTTCAAATTCCGTCTAAACGTAATATAGTCATATATGCATCTTTTAACAAAAGAATAGAACTGTAGTCCCATTCGGTTGACCTTAAAATACCGCTATATGATCCTCTATATCCTGTGTTTGTTTGTTTTATTTTAAATATTTCAGCCACGTCTGACATTTCGGGCATCTACATGTACAAACAGCAAAGACCCGGATGAGCATCTTAATACGCAGTTTCACCATTGTCTAAAGTAGCGTCTGTATGTTAACTACTAGTATATATTAATATATGTATTATATGTTTGAACAGGGTATATCGATTTTGGGTCTAAATCAGCATACATACATCGTCTGACACATAACAACTGGTCGTACATGTATAACACTTCTAGTTGTATAAACACGTAGATTTAAACTTTTCCCACGTACAGCAAAAATTCAGCAGACGATTTAAATTATATAGGCAAAAACATAAAAAAAATCTCTTTAACAGAGGAGAGAAACATTGAGAGGGTAAATAAACCATTGTGAAGTCGCGTATGAGTCACGGTTCTTAGTATGAATGCATAGTGATGTATTTTTCTAATCCGTAAACGACGATTGGTAAGCGTCGGGGATTTGGAACTGGGCGTCCCAGGATCAATTCCCCAATCGTTCTGATATAGATTTAAATAATGTTGAAAACGACATAAATATCCGAATACCCCCCCCCCCCCCCCCTCCCCCGACCCCCCACACAAACACACACCAAAAGAAAACGAGAAGAAATGTGACAGTACTGTAACCGCAGCCACTTAAAGATGCCTTTGAGCGCACCTCCAGCAGAAGACATTTGAAAGTATAGCTGCAAAAGTGCTATATCCTTTTTTCAACAACGTTTTCAACACTATTGAAGAACTGTACTTTGTTTTAACAGAATTTGCTGAAGAATTAACACAACTTGTGCGTGACCTAATCGAAATTTGTTATACTAGTGGGAAATATTAACTTTTAAGTAAAAACTAGCCTTCGCGTCTTCATTTGAATGGAGTTTAGTTTCGTTTCCAACATTATTTCAGTTATATCACGACGGCCAGTTCCCTCAATCATGTATTTCCCTGCTTTGTCACACTGGTACTCAACATTATTCTATATAACTTTCCTTTCCTATACCTTTCCAGGTAGTCTTCATACATTGACTAATGATGGAAGAGAAATGATGCTAGGTACGCTCACCTCTTGCCAATCATCTGAATAAATCATCGTAACCCTTTTCCACTTGAACACGCATCTTGGCGTATCTTCACAAAACGTCTATTATTATCTTTGTGTCAAAAGGCGAAATTCGGCGTTGTGAGAAATTTATACGTTTGCCAAAATATTTCAACTCTGTTGAATTAATGAACTTTATTTTATAGCGATGTACCTTATCTTTGGTGATACAGTTTCGAAGTCGCATGACGCAGATTGGTTTTGTGAGAACGGGTTAAGCAAGATAAGGGCTTTGTTTTGTGAGAAAGGGTTAAGCAAAATCAGGGCTTTGTTTTGTGAGAAAGGGTTAAGCAAAATAAGGTCTTTGTTTTGACGATTTTTGAAATTGTATGACCGTGCACCTGATACGCGTCAAGCGAGCTGGGGTCTTATTGCATCTGCGTACAATAAAGTCTCAGACGAGGATGGACATCCACACCTCCTAACCAGAGCCTTCAAAATCCGTCTACACGTAATATTATCATATATGCATCTTTTAACAAAAAAACTAGAACTGTTGCCTCATTAATTTGACATCATATATACCAATATGACCCGTTGAGGAGAGTCGTCAGAAAGCGTCTGTGTTTTATTTAAAGGGTTTGCTTTGTCATTTCTTTAATGGTATAACAGATATAAAGAGGTAAACTGATCTGTTGTTCAGGTCCTTATCCTGTTTTTGTTTCATTTTAAATATTTCAACCGCGTCTGACATTTCGGCCATCTACATGTACGAACAGCAAAGAACCGGTTGAACATCTTCATACGCACAGTTTCACCATTTTCTCAAGTAGCGTCTTCACGTTTACTACTAGTTTATATTAATTTATTTATTATATGTTTGAACCGGGTAAATCGATCTTGGGTCTTAATCAGCATACATACATCGTCTTACACATAAAAACTGGTCGTACATGTATAATACTTCTTGTTGTATAAACACGTACATTTAAACTTTTCCCACTTCAGCAGACGACTTAAATTATATAGGCACAAACATAACAATTCTCTTTAACAGAGGAGAGAAACATTGAATGGGTAAATAAACCATTGCGAAGTCGCGTATGAGTCCCCGGTTATATTTTGGAAGCATTCTGCAATGCGCAGCGTGATCTTGCTCTGCACCGTTCGACAATGAGTTTAATAGTGTTTTAAGAAACTTCTGTATTTGGATTCCTGGTATGAATGCATAGGCATGAATCTTTCCAAACCGTAAACGACTATTGGTAAGCGTCGGGGATTTGTAACTGGGCGTCCCAGGTTCAATCCCCCAATCGCTCTGATAGAAATTAAAACAATGTTGAAAACGACATAAAAATCCGAAAGTATAGCTGCAAAATGTACTGTAACCGCACCCACTTAAAGATACCTTTGAACGTACCTCCTGCAGAAGACATTTGAAAGTATAGCTGCAAGATGTGCTATATCCCTTTTTCCACAACGTTTTCAACACTATTGAATAACTGTACTTTGATTAATAGAATTATCTGAAGAATTAACGCATCTTGTGTGTGACCTAATCGAAATGTGTAATACTAGTGGGAAATATTAACTTTTATGTAAAAACTAGCCTTCGCGTCTTCTTTTGAATGGAGTTCAGCTTCGTTTTCAACATTATTTCAGTTATATCACGAGGCCCAGTTTCCTCAACCATGTATTTCCCTGCTTTCTCACACTGGTACTCAACATTCTTCCATGCAACTGGCTACCATTACAGGTAGATTACATACATTGACTAATGATGGAAGAGAAATGATGCTAGGTACGTTCACCTTTTGCCAATCATCTGAATAAATGCACGGCCGAGTCAGGGTTCTAACTCGCGTTCCTATGTTTGATAGAAACAGTTTTAACTTGTGATCCCTTCGCTAATAGAGCTAGTTGTAACAAACTGATATATCGCTGCTCGACTGTAAGAGGTTTTCTATGTAAATAAATATATGATTGTGCATGTATCTTATCTGATCCGAAGACATAATGTTTGTCATTGAAATGTGTAATGTTGCCAAAAACAATCCTATTGCTGTAACAAAGGTATATACCCTTTACCACTTACAGACGCAGTATGTAAAGTACCATTTTTGTTATAATAGATGAAATCATTGAAGCAAAGGACGAAATTTCTCATATCAATCACTTTCTCATTTTACAAAAATGATTTCAAAAGCTGTCTACTTCATATCCGTCTCAAGTGGGCAATGGTTAAATCCGTGCAGTACAGAACGCGTTTAAGTCGCGTACAGCAGGGTAAGGGTAAACACTGTATACATTTCAAAAAGGGATTGTGCTGATAACATGTTAAAGAAGTAACCCTTTTCCACTTGAAAACGCATCATGGCGTATCTGCACCAAACGTCTATTATTATCTTTGTGTCAAAAGGAGAGATTCGTCGTTGTGAGAACTTTCTACGTTTGCCAAAATAGTTCAACTCTGTTGAATTAATGAACTTTACTTTATAGCAATGTTCCTTATCTTTGGTGATACAGTTTCGAAGTCGCATGACGTAGATTGGTTTTGTGAGAAAGGGTTAAGGAAGATAAAGGCTTTGTTTTGACGATTTTTGAAATTGTATAAATGTGCACCTGAGTCGCGTCAAGCGAGCTGGGGTCTTATTGCATCTGCGTACAATAAAGTCTCAGACGAGGCTGGACATCCACACAGCCTCACCAGAGCCTTCAAATTCCGTCTACACGTAATATAGTCATATATGCATCTTTTAACAAACAACTAGAACTGTAGCCCCATTCGTTTGACGTTAAATACCGTTATATGATCCGTTGAGGAGAGTCGTCAGAAAGCGTCTGTTTCTTTGAAAGGTTTGTTTTGTCATTTCTTAATGTGTTTATTTTTCTACGTATTACTCGTAGCCTGTTTCCACTATGGATTATGATTTTTGTTTTGACCGCATCCGGGGTTCATGATATTGTAGAAAGATGCACAAAGATGCACGCTGATCTTGTTCTTCATATAACAAACAGAGAGTATCCTGTAGAAAGAAGCACACCGATCTTGTTCTTTTTTTAATAAACTTACAATAACCTGTAGAAAGATGCACGCTGATCCTGTTCTTCTTGTATCAAATAATGAGGATCCTGTAAAAAGATGCACACTGATCTTGTTCTTCTTGTAACAAACAGAGAGGATCCTGTAGAAAGAAGCACACCGATCTTGTTCTTCTTTTAATAAACTTACAAGAACCTGTAGAAAGATGCACGCTGATCCTGTTCTTTTTGTATTAAATAATGAGGATCCTGTAGAAAGATGCACACTGATCTTGTTCTTCTTGTATCAAATAATGAGGATGCTGTAGAAAGATGAACGCTGATCTTTTTCTACTTGTATCACACATAGATGATCTTTTAGATCTTCTACTTGTATCTAACAGAGAGGATCTTGTAGAAGGATGCTCACTGATCTTTTTCTTATTTTAACTAACAGAGGGTATCTGTAGAAAGAGGCCCACTGATCTTGTTCTTCTTTTAACTTACAGAGAGGATCTTATAGAAATAAGCCAACTGATCTTGTTTTTCTTTTAACTAACAAAGTGGATCTATAGAAAGAGACGCACTGATCTTGTTCTTCTTTTAAATAACAGAGAGGATCTTGTAGAAAGAGGCCCACTGATCTTGTTCTTCTTTTAACTAACAGAGAGGATCTATAGAAAGAGAAGCATTGATCTTGCTCTTCTTTTAACTAACAGAGAGGACCTTGTAGAAAGAGAAGCACTGATCGTGTTCTTCTTTTAACTAACAGAGAGGATATTGTAGAGAGAGGACCACTGATCTTGTTCTTCTTGTAACTAAAAGAGGGGATCTTGTAGAAAGAGGCCCACTGATATTGTACTTCTTTTAACTAACATAGGGGATCTTGTAGAAAGAGGCGCACTGATCTTGTACTTCTTTTAACTAACAGAGAGGAAACTGTAGAAAGAGAACCACTGATCTTGTTATTTTTGTTTCAAACAGAGAGGATGATGTAGAAAGATACACACTGATCTTATACTTCTTGTTTCAAACAGAGAGGATGATGTAGAAAGATGCACGCTGATATTGTTCTTTTTGTAACAAACAGAGAGGATCCTGTAGATAGGTGAACGCTTATCTTGTTATTCTTGTAACACACAGAGAGGATGCTGTAGAGAGAAGCACGCTGATCTTGTTATTCTTGTAACAAACAGAGAGAGTCCTGTAGATAGACGCACATTGATATTGTTCTTCTTGTAACAAACAGAGAAGATCCAGTAGATAGATGTACGCTGATCTTGTCCTTCTTGTAACAAACAGATAGGACCATGTAGAAAGATACACACTGATCTTGTTATCCTTGTAACAAACGGATAGGATCGTGTAGAAATAAGTACGCTGATCTTGTTATCCTTGTAACAAACAGAGAGGACCCTGAAGAAAGTTGCATACTGATCTTGTTCTTTCTGTAACAAACAGAAAGGATCTTGTTGAAAGATGCACCTTGATCTTGTTATTCTTGTAACAAACTGTGGGGATCCTGTATAAAGATGCACGCTGATCTGGTTCCTCTTGTAACAAACAGAAAGGATCCTGTTGAAAGATGTACGCTGATCTTGTTATTCTTGTAACAAAAAGAGATGATCGTGTAGAAAGATGCATACTGATCGTATTCTTCTTGGAACAAACAGAGAGGATTCCGTTTAATAATGCACGCTAATCTTGAACTTCTTGTAACAAACTGTGAGGATCCTGTAGAAAGATGCTAGCTGATCTTGTCCATGTTGGACAAAACAGAAAGGATCATGGAGAAAGATAAACGCTAAACTTGTTCTTCTTGTAATAAACAGAGAGGAATCTGTAGAAAAAAGCACACTGGACTTGTTCTTCGTATAACAAACAGAGATGATCCTGTAGAAAGTTGCACTCTGATCTTCTTCTTCTTGTAACAAACAGAGGTGATCCTGTGGAATGATGAACGCTGATCTTGTTCTTCTCGTAACCAACAGAGAGGAGTGTAGAAAGATGCACGCTGAACTTGTTCTTCTTCTAAAAATCAGAAAGGGTCCTGTAGAAAGATGTAAACTGATATTGTTCTTCTTTTAACAAACAGAGTGGATCATGTTGAAAGATCTACCCTGATCTTGTCCTTGATGTAACAAACAGAGAGGATCCTGTAGGAAGATGCAAGCTGATCCTGTTCTTCTTAAAACAAAATGGAGAGGATCATGTAGAAAGATGCAAGCTGATCTTGTTCTTCATGTAACAAACAGAGAGGATCCGGTAGAAAGATGTACGCTGAACTGGTTCTTCTTGTAACAAACGGAGAGGATCCTGTATAAATATATACGCTGATCTTGTCCTTCTTGTATCAAACGTAGAGGATCATGTAGAAAGATGCGCGTTAATCTTGTTCTTCTTGTAACAAACAGAGAGGGGCATGTAGAAAGATGCATGCTGATCTTGTTCTTCTTGTAAAAAACAGAGAGGGTCATGTAGAAAGATGAAAGCTGATCTTGTTCTTCTTGTAACAAACAGAGAGGATCATATAGAAAGATGCGAGCTGATCTTGTTATTCATGTAACAAACAGAAAGGATGACGTAGAAAGATGTTAGCTGATCTTGTTCTTCTTGTCACAATCAGAGAGGATCATGTAGAAAGATGCACACTGATCTTGTTCTTCTTGTAACAAACAGAGAGGATCATGTAGAAAGATGCACACTGATCTTGTTCTTATTGTAACAAACAGAGAGCATCATGTAGAAAGGTGTACACTGATCTTGTTCTTCTTTTAACAAACAGAGAGGATCATGTAGAAAGATGCACGCTGATGTTGTTATTATTGTAACAAACAAAGAGGATCATGTAGAAAGATGCACGCTGATCTTGTTCTTCTTGTAACAAACAGAGAGGATCATGTAGAAAGATGCACGCTGATCTTGTTATTATTGTAACAAACAGAGAGGATCATGTAGAAAGATGCACGCTGATCTTGTTGTTATTGTAACACACAGAGAGGATCATGTAGAAAGATGCACGCTAATCTTGTTCTTCTTGTAACCTACAGAGAGCATCGTGTAGAAAGATGCACGCTGGTCTTGTTCTTCTTGTAACAAACATAGAGGATCATGTATAAAGATGGACACTGATCTTGTTATTATTGTAACAAACAGAGAGGATCATGTAGAAAGATGCACGCTGATCTTGTTCTTCTTGTAACAAACAGAGAGGATCATGTAGAAAGATGCACGCTGATCTTGTTATTATTGTAACAAACAGAGAGGATCATGTAGAAAGATGCACGCTGATCTTGTTATTATTGTAACACACAGAGAGGATCATGTAGAAAGATGCACGCTAATCTTGTTCTTCTTGTAACAATCAGAGAGCATCGTGTAGAAAGATGCACGCTGATCTTGTTCTTCTTGTAACAAACATAGAGGATCATGTATAAAGATGGACACTGATCTTGTTATTATTGTAACAAACAGAGAGGATCCTGTAGAAAGATGCACGCTGATCTTGTTCTTCTTGTAACAAACAGATAGGATCATGTAGAAAGATGCACGCTGATCTTGTTCTTCTTGTAACAAACAGAGAGGATCATGTATAAAGATGCACACTGATCTTGTTATTATTGTAACGAACAAAGAGGATCATGTAGAAAGATGCACGCTGATCTTGTTATTATTGTAACAAACATAGAGGATCATGTAGAAAGATGCACGCTGATCTTGTTCTTCTTGTAACATACAGAGAGGATCTTGTATAAAGATGCACACTGGTCTTGTTATTATTGTAACAAACAGAGAGGATCATGTAGAAAGATGCACGCTGATCTTGTTCTTCATGTAACAAACAGAGAGGATCATGTAGAAAGATGCACGCTGATCTTGTTATTATTGTAACAAACAGAGAGGATCATGTAGAAAGATGCACGCTGATCTTGTTATTATTGTAACAAACAGAGGATCATGTAGAAAGATGCGCGCTGATCTTGTTATTATTGTAACAAACAGAGAGGATCATGTAGAAAGATGCACGCTGATCTTGTTATTAGTGTAACAAACAGAGAGGATCATGTAGAAAGATGCACGCTGATCTTGTTATTATTGTAACAAACAGAGAGGATCATGTATAAAGATGCACCCTGATCTTGTTATTATTGTAACAAACAGAGAGGATCATGTAGAAAGATGCACGCTGATCTTGTTCTTCTTGTAACATACAGAGAGGATCTTGTATAAAGATGCACACTGGTCTTGTTATTATTGTAACAAACAGAGAGGATCATGTAGAAAGATGCACGCTGATCTTGTTCTTCATGTAACAAACAGAGAGGATCATGTAGAAAGATGCACGCTGATCTTGTTATTATTGTAACAAACAGAGAGGATCATGTAGAAAGATGCACGCTGATCTTGTTATTATTGTAACAAACAGAGGATCATGTAGAAAGATGCGCGCTGATCTTGTTATTATTGTAACAAACAGAGAGGATCATGTAGAAAGATGCACGCTGATCTTGTTATTATTGTAACAAACAGAGAGGATCATGTAGAAAGATGCACGCTGATCTTGTTATTATTGTAACAAACAGAGAGGATCATGTATAAAGATGCACCCTGATCTTGTTATTATTGTAACAAACAGAGGGGATCATGTAGAAAGATGCACGCTGATCTTGTTGTCGGTTGTTTCCCAGTGATGCCGATCGAGTCCCGGTAGCTCAGTCGGTAGCGGCGCTGGCTGTCAATCCAGGGGTTGTGAGTTCGAATCCCGGCTCGGCCAACTTTCTTTCCGACGATTGACAAAAGTCAATACGACATGCGTCATTCGTCTTCCACCAATGGGCTAAGTCTATGTGGAAAAGCCGCCAGTTGCTTGGGAAGATTGTTGTGTGGAGTACTGGTGTGAGAAAACCAGGAAATGCATGAGTAGGTGAACTGGCCGCCGTGATATAACTGAGAAAATGTTAAAAACGGCGTTAAACCCAAATCAATCAATCAATCAATCCCAGTGATGCGGCTCCTGTCTATCTGTACATGCATATATAAACGATCATATCGAGGCATCGCGAGAACAACAGAGAAACTACACAATATATTTATATGGCATATTTTAAAAAGCGTATGAATCTGCCTCTGCAGTGGAAAAGGCTTTTGAAAACAATTAAACAAAATATCGAAATGCTCATCATGACCAATTTCACCTTATGTCACAATTTGTTCAACTTTATTTAATAATCAAGCTCTCATAAATGTAGATTTGTAACAGTTTTACAAATTTTCAAAGTCGTCTGCTTCAGATTTGTTATAAGTGGGGAATGGTTATTATCTCCGAATTCGAAAAGAAATCACTCGGACACTTCGAGATGTTACTATAGATCCAATCAGAGCAGTGAGCCATGACGAAAGGTCATGGATTTTTCTATTATCCAAAATAGGGATGAGCATAAAAATATACGCCCGTTTTGATTATAAGTAATGTCCTGACACACCACCAGTTCGAAGGCAAAGTTAGTAATGCTAAGGTCCTGAGTTTGAGTCTTAATGGATTACATCTTTTTGTTTTATGTTTTTTATATATTTTCTAGGTAATTGTTAATCGCGCAATATCCTCAATTTTCGTGGTGATATAAACGCTTATCCAATCTCATTAACAATAGACATATTCTTCTCTGTAGTAGCGCCTCTCCTATTAGAGAAGCGAAGCAGTATGTCTTATTTCAGTGAGCTGTTATGTTAAATTGATTGATTTATGGTTGTTTTACGCCACTTTTAACAATGTTTAAGGTATATCACGGTGTTTCCTGGGTAAGTAACTGGTCCATTTATCCTGACTCCAGCAAGTCAGTCGTAATGCGAACCACGCAACCCTGATCGCCACGGAGGGCAACCATTTATACCAGTTTTTAAGTCTTTGAGATGACCCGGCCAGGGATCGAACCACCGGGGTGGTTTAATGTTAAATGTATTTGCCTATTTTTGTTCATTTTCGAGTGAATATAGAAATATTATATGCGTGAACACGGGACACTGGTAGAGTCTGGTCATTATTAAGCAATAAATACAAAGTTTTATACGATTTTTAAGTTATAAAAAGTTAAATTTGATTTATATGTGTCATATTATATATTTATTTCTTATATTATTTCAGCTGATAATCGGGAAGATAGTAGAAGATTGAGGATTGTTAACGATAACATTGTGTTTCGTAAATCAAAATGGCTGACGTGAAATTTCTGTTTATAATGCGGCAATAGCGCACATCCTAGTTTTATGTTTTATATGTCATTAACGTTAATTAAACGAAATACTTTGAGCTATATACTTACTTAAAAGTAATTCATATGAAATTAAAGAGAGTATGTAGTTACTACATTCCGCAAAAAATAGAATCAAACTAAACCATATTTGCATGGTTTTTTTTAAAATATGCAAAAATATTTTAACTTAAAAAATAAATATATATATTGATATAGTTCATAAAATGCATGGCCCAAAATGTAATGTTTAGATCTATATTATATCATTTTGGGAATTTTATTCTATGTTCTCCATTTTAGGTTACCAAAATAGAGCACGTGCGCCTGACGAGGACACGGGCCGTAAAAGACCCTACACAGAGCTCCATTTTTTGTTCTATGATTTTGGTACTATGTACATTCATTTGATAAAGATTCAAAGCATGGCTGAGCAGCAGCACCCAGCTACCGGCCGTGTCTGCACCACTGTTGAGCGTGCTTGCTTAGGGTGCTCGCAGCGCTTGTTTAGCATGCAGACATTGCCGACATGTGAACCCGGGGCCAACATTACCCGCGAAACCTATAAGTCAATATAGAGCCCTTTCCCTGCCAGCTCGCTCATGATTCAATCGAGTAATACGCAAAGGACAAACCAGGAATTCTCCCTTAGCAAATTTGTCTCAACCCAAATCTCTAACAGATGTATGCCGGTTTATTTTGTATCCTCAAGATTTAGGTGTGTTTGATTCAATTCGTTTCAAATTGGTGACGTGATCTCATTTTAGGTTAACAAAAAAGAAGCTACACAGAGCTCCATTTTTTGGAATTTTTATTCATTGTTTTTGGTTTATATTTTCCGCTTCTTTATGTCTGCTTTCTGGTGACATAACCAGTACTCAAATTTAAACCTTGTCCTAGCGTTAACATTTTAGACAGATATAGAGGAATTATTGTTGAAAATGTCGAATGTACAACTTACATACAGGTATTAGCGAATGAGTGATAACAAATATATTCTTGTTGGTTTGCAACTAAAATATGCAGTCCTTTTTACATGAATGTGTTTCAATATAATCTGTGTTTTTTTATTTTCAATTGTGTATGTTTTGCAATTTTTCAGGCGTTTGCGCGTGCCGAGTTTTCGTGCAATTATCGGAATGGAGGGTAATGTTAGTTGGTTGATGTGATGTTTGAAATGAGATGCGACTTAAAGTTCAATCATTTCATAAATGAGAAACATGTAGCACCGACGCTTGTGTCGCCAAACAATATTTACCCGAGTCGTGCATTGCGCCTCTCACATCAAGAGTTTGACACTGTTCAAGTTCTTGTAACTTTTCTATCATGTCGGGCAATTTCTGGACTACCCAGTTTGTCGTCCTTTTGATAACATGGTTGTACGACTCATTTGCATTGTTAAAACATTGTTGTGGTAGCCAGGGATGTTTGAGTTTGGGGAGAAACATATGCTTCTCCAAATTGGTAAGTATCCGTTGGAAATATGTCAAATTTGAATGTGTATTGGATATTTCTTGGTCCATTTCTGTGAATGAGGTTGCAGTTTCAGCACTTAAGATACCATTAGGACCAAAGAGTTTACAAGTCGAAAACTCTTCGTCGGAACAAAATATTAATTTACTCTGGTCGATGTCACTCAATTTATCCTGCAATTTTATATGAATTACTTTTAATTAAGTCCTCTAAGCATTTGGTTTAATTAATGTTAATGACATATAAAACATAAACTTATTCCAATCTAGTAGTTTTCATACATTTAAAATCTTGGTATTGTTATAATATAATTATAACTATAATCTGTTGATCACACCTAATCAATTAGTTGACGCATAATAGAGAGAGAATTTGGAGTATTACTTTTATTTATAATTTGCAAGGTAATCCTTCCTCTCAATGAGAAAAGGTTCCAATATATTCTTCACAATAATCATTATATGAAAGCTAAATTTTATAAAGTTATAAGATAAGGAGCCCTTTTCTCTCGTATTGACAAAGCGAGTTGTATATAGTACTCAAAATAATCGTCTAAGCACCAACAACATAGGGCTTGAAGGTCAAATAAGAAATTTAGAACATGCCCTTTATCTATAGCTCTGCTTAACTTAACCCTTTCCCACTACAACAAGTTTACAACAGACAACTTTGAAATAATCTTGGAAGAATATGGGAAACCTGTAAACATTAAAGTGTAAGTCTTGAATAGTGTTGAAAACAGTGGTGACCTCTGTGTGTTTTCAAAGTCGGCTACTGCAAATTTGGCCACCTTGGGAATTCCCTCAAATATTTATAACGCACATTCGTAGGTTATCGCTTCGTAGCACCTCATGCGGACGCATAAAGTATAAAAATAGAACCTAGACGTTGGGGACGTTTTAGTAGCTCATACACTTATAGACGCATCTCCACCAGACGACATTTTACACAGTGTTTTTAATTATTTCAAGGAATAAAATATACATTTTATATGAATTTTCTTTAGTTATCTGCTGCAGATTTGTTGTATGTTGAAACAGATTATTTAATGATAATGTTTAACAAAATAGAGCTATGTCATAGCTTTGTTTCTTTGTTCATGGCCGGTCTATTCTACTCTGTTTAAAGTTTCATACATTTTAAATTGCCGCGACCCCACTGTGTTTATAAATCCCTATCTCCGGTTACCAGATATCATCACCCGAACCTGTCAGTAAAATTACTTTACATTGGTGATTGTCCAATCATAGAACAGTAATGTTATTAAAATACTCCGTTTAACCAATCTGCCACTGTGGGCGGGCACAGTTATTCATCACCTCCTTATATGAAAACGTCCGCACAGCGTAGTTTTCTCACCGTCCGCATGCAGTGCTACAAAGATTTAACGACATTCGTAACGGTAAGACTTTAAATTCAAATATTAGTAAATTATTACTCTTTTGATTTATGATTAGATACCATAATATATCTTAGTATTTAAACAAAGTGTTTCTTATCATTTGCAATTAATCTCAGATCTGAATATAAAATAGTCTTGTACTGAAATCGAAATAAAAAATCATTTGAAAACGAAAGAAGGAATCACATTCACGATTGTGTTGAAAAAAATAGATTAGATAAATGATTACTGTTCATAAGTTTACGAATTATTGGCATAATCCTGGCAACTGCTCCTCGGGAAATTACTACCTTTTATTTTTTTATATATATGCCTTTTTCGTACCTTTTTGTCGAGGCTGTTATGAATGAAGGTTAAATATCAATAAAGGTATTGCTCATGATCATTAGGCCAAATAATTTAGACTTTTGTTGCAGGAATACATATTGAGCTGATTCGGATCTTTAATTTTACATGTCGGTTAAATTTCAATTTCAATTACATGTAAAAGTGAAGATCTGAATAATCTTTTAATTGCATTGTAACTCATCTAGATCCATACTGTTTGCTCAGTACTAGTCTCAATATATCGCCGTTACATATTGCATTGTAGGATGCGAACAGTCAAAATAAAAAAATCGCATTCCTAGTACAGAAACCTGGACTAGCTCAGTACATGTTTCGATCTACACTATTTGCTGCATACATGTACACATATTCAATCATAATGCAATATTTGTAACAGTGATCTATGTCTTCACTTATTGTTAATTACTTACACTGTGGTTAATCCTGTGGTCCTGCTTTATTCGATTTGGACTAGTACACTTTGCAGTAGTGTTTATTTAGGTTGTATTGAGACTCATTGAAGCAGCACTATTGTTGATATAATTAGTATCAATACCATGCATGGCATGCTTTCCTTATGGAAATTATGAACTTTTATGTTGAATGCATTGAGGGGCGTTAAATAAGGAAATCGATTAGTTTATAAGCACTTTGGTATGGTTCATTTAATTACTCTGCTGCAATTTTGTAAGGGCCCTCTTTTTGGAGGTTTCCCTGCATGAAATTGTTGTGAACATACCCTGTTGTTATACTATAAAAGGCACCAGAAACAGTCATTTAGGGGCTGGTTCAAGGATACGTAAAGGTAACTTTCACCTATTGTTTCAGAATCATGCCACATTTTGGGAGACATTTTATTTAGGTTTTCATTTTCCACTAACACAATGATCTTACTTTGTTTATTAATATTTGCAGTAAAGTAGAACCAATAAAACACATGACCTACAATAACTCTTCCCTTTTTATTTTGTCGAATCTGGGTATATAATCATTTCCCCCTAAGAGCCTGGACCCGTTGTAGACACATTATAGGACTCGTCCTGTTACATTTTCGGTTTCTCGTTTTATCATCTGTCATTATTGGTCGCGTATGCAGGATAATAACAAAATGAAAAATGAGCATACGCGATATCTTTTTTTGAAGGACTAATGAACATTCAGACACTTGCAAAACAAATAAATGGGGCAAATGGAGGGGTATAAAGTACTTACTGGATGATGCGTGCACCGAACCTTCATTATCAAATATTCGGATGAGGTACCCTAGAGGGGTTTACTTAATACCTCAGACATCTCGACTGAAAACAAATCTTTCCGGAAATTTGCGTAACAGAATTTTTCTCTTAATGGCATCTTTTAAACTAGACATATTTCGCATTTATAAACTATAGCTGTTGCTCTCTATATATGATCCTGGCTTCTGCCAGGAGCATATATAGAGAGCGACTAGTATAGTTTTTGCCTAGAATGTGTAATTTAAAGTTGCATTTATAACTTATTATTATAAGGGGAAGATTTCCCGAGAAAAGGGTTTCTTTGGGGTAGAGACAATTTAAAGAAAACAAGGCTTGGAAGTTTTTTGGGGAAACTGTCTGAAATGCGTTTTAAACGGAATGAAGAGCAATAAATACTTGTACGCAAGTGCCCCGGGGCAGAAGACAGGAGCATATATAGAGAGCGACTATTATAGTTTGTGCCTAGAATGTGTAATTAAAAGTTGCATATAAGTGGAAGATTTCCCAGGAAAAAGGGTTTCTTTCGGGGAGAGACAATTTAAAGAAAACGGGGCTTGAAAGATTTTTAACTGTCTGAAATGCATTTTTAAATAGAATATAGAGCAATAAATGCTTGTAATCAAGCAGGGTTTTTGTTAACTTATATAACAGGGGCTGTTTAGCGACCACTTCCCTTCCCCTCGGAAAATAAGCATAGTTTTTCCCCTAAAAATATAAATTCCCCTCCTATAATTATTATTTTTCTAGATAATTTCAAATTCGTCTGCTGCAGATTTGTTGTATGTGGAACAGTTTACCATTCCCCTATGCATTTTGATGCATCGACAGTAAACAACAAGGTATTTAAAACATTGTTGCAAAAGTGGTAATGTGTAGTGGAAAAGCGTCCGCCTCGAGTGTGGGAGGTTGTGGGCGGTGCAATCTTCACCAGAACACCATGGACCTGTATTATTTGGGGGTTCGTTCTCTGTGTTTTTTGGCTAATGCATTCTGAGAGAGCTTTTTCCACAATGAACAAAATAAAATTTGACTGGAAGTGTAGGCTTGGTGCTGAAATTGTTAAAAACGGCGTTAAATATCAATCAATCAATTACTGCTGATGTTGCCCTTAGAGAATATGACCCAAAACCTGCTGTGACAAGATGGTTGTTGTCTGGACTAAGACAGAAAAGACCCCATACTTTGCCATATATGGAGCCAGAAGTTGAAACACAGTTTCTAGACTATAATGCTGTATATCTGACAGTCTCGGCAGCTTCTTTTCACAGCATATTTTGGACCATGTTTACATTACATTGACCATAACAGTGTATTGCACTATTGTAGTTCACATTGTGTTTCTTAAAATTAAAGTTCTAATAAGGTGTTTTTTTCATTTAGCAAGTAACAAAAAATAGCACTTGCGAAAAAATGCAATGAAATTCTGGCTAAATTCGACCCTTGACTGTGGTATAGTTTGAGTGATCTGGATTATGACAATCTAGTGGAGGAGTTCAAGAACATGAAAAAAAAGAGAGATGGCCTTGTAATGATAAAAGTTAAACATGCACATTATACTAGTTTACAATTTTTCCCCTTTCTTTTCTAAAACGCCGCAAACTTTCCCCCTTCTCAAAGGCCCCAGGCCCCTTCCCCTTTTTCAGGAAAAAACCCCTGCGCAAGTGCCCCAGGGCAGAAGCCAGGAGCATATATAAAGCGACTAATATAGTTTGTGTCTAGAATGTGTAATTTAAAGTTGCATATAAGGGGAAGATTTCCCAGGAAAAGGGGTTTCTTTGGGGGAGAGACAATTTAAAGAAAACGGGGCTTGAAAGGTTTTTTTGGGAACAGTCGGAAATACATTTCAAACGGAATGAAGAGCAATAATTGCATTTACGCAAGTGCCCCGGGACAGAAGTCAGGAGCATATATAGACAGCGACAGCTACTGTTTGTTACTCACATGTGTTGTTTAGAACATGCTATTAAGGGACAAATTCCTTGGAAAATGTTTGTTTGTGGGTAAAGGTTGAAATGAAATTTTACGGAATGAACATATT
Source organism: Serripes groenlandicus (assembly GCA_031761405.1). Taxonomy (NCBI): domain Eukaryota; kingdom Metazoa; phylum Mollusca; class Bivalvia; order Cardiida; family Cardiidae; genus Serripes; species Serripes groenlandicus. Next base: position 54,759,344 of record JASEVX010000013.1, on the reverse strand, counting down.
ACACTTTAAAATGCATTTCAGACAGTTTCCCCCAAAAGAGTCCAAGCCTCGTTTTCTTTATATTGTCTCTCCCCAAAAGAAACCCTTTTCCCCAAACATCTTCCCTTTATATGCAACTTTAAATTACACATACTTGGCACAAACTATAAAATTCGTTCTCTATATATGCTCCTGGCATCTGCGGGCATTATTTCTATCGCAGTTTATCAATTGTTTAAAGTGAAACACGTCTAGTTTAAAACATGCTATGAAGGGACATTTTTGAGAGGCGCGAGGAGTGGTGGAAATGTTTGAAATGCATCTTTAACGGACTGAACTTGATGACAAGGCTAATTGCGCAAATTTCAAGAAAGATCATATTTAAGTAGAGATATCTGAGGTAGAAAAGAAACAACTCTAGAGTGCCTCATACAAATATTTGATAATGGAGGTTCGGGTAGGTTGTTGCACGTTATTGTCGTGAGGAAAATGTACTGTTGGATTGTTAAGAATACCCTTCCAAAGGCAGATTTTTTTTAGCTCACCTATGCATGAAGTGCAAGGTGAGCTATTGTGATCACATTCTGTCCGGCGTCCGTCGTGCGTCGTCAACATTTCAGCTTGTTAACACTCTACAGGCTACATTTTGCATCCAATATTCATGAAAGTGTATCAGAACATTCATCTCCATCAAATCTTGGACAAGTTCGAAACTGGGCCGTATGAGGTCTAAAACGAGGTCACTAGGTCAAATTGAAGCAAAATCGTGTTAACACTCACTCTGGAGGCCACATTTTCAACTTGAGCATGTTGAAACTTTATCAGAAAATTTGTCTTGATGATATGTAGGTCAAGTTCGAACATGGGTTATGTCGGGTCAAAAAATAGGTCACTAGGTCAAATTGAAGGAAAATCTTGTTAACACTTTGGATGCCACATTTTTTGAAATTTGGTCAGAATGTTTGTCTAAATGATATCTAGGTCAAGTTCGAATATGGGTCATATTGGGTCAGAAACAAGGTCAATAAAGGAAAATATTGTTCAAACTCCGGAGGCCGCATTTTTACTTTGAGTAAGTTGAACATTTGTCAGAATGTTGTCTTGATGATAACTAGTCCATGTTGGAATATGGGTCATATCAGGTAAAAAATTATAGATCACTAGGCCAAATGAATGAAAATCTTGTTAACACTGGAGGTTGCAACGTGAATAATTGTCTTGATGTGTTTTGCATTGCAGTACATTGTATAATTAAGGTGAACGATCCAGGGCCATCATGGCCCTCTTGTTTTCTGAAAAAGGGGAAGGGGCCTGGAGCCTTTGAGAAGGGGAAAATTTCGCTGCGTTTTAGTTAAACAAAGGGAAAAAATTGTACGATTTCTACTAATGGTTTCTTGTTTTACGTTTTACATTTTTTGATTGCGATTTTTGCATTTTGGTAATGATTTGGAGGGGAATTTATATTTATAGGCGAAAAACTATGCTTATTTTCTGAGGGGAATGCGCCTTTAAACGGCCCCTTTTATATAAGGTGAAAAACCCCTGAAAGAGGTTTCTAATAGGGGATACATGTTTAAATATTTCAATTTTAATCCATAACAAAAATTGACCTTAGAGTTAGACATGCTCCAGTTAGAAACTAAACTTAAACATAGGTTGTCCAATTCTTTAACCACGTGTTAATTTACTTTCAAAACATTTTTAATAATCAAGTGAAATAATAATATGACGACCAAAAGCAGACAAATGTATGACCAGTAGATCGCTATCTAAGATATCATTGGAAGATGTAATCTGTGGCCAATCTCTATAAGGCGGGCTTTTCTGGACGAAAAATTTGTAACACTTTCAACGAATAATAATAAGTGTGTTCGTGTTTATAAATGGACTAAATCCGGACGTATTCATGGAATGAGTGGATTAAATTGGACTTGCCAGAGACCGTTCTGCATTGAATCATTTCAATGCTCTTAGCAGACTATTCCATGCTAGACATTTTTCGAAGCGCCTATAAATGCATTTAACATCACAACAGGCCGTTACGCGTATTTAGACGGGACATTAAGGTTCTACGTTAACAAATGTTACAGGAAATAGTTGTTGGTACTATTTAAAATAAAATTTTTTTTACCTGCAAGGGGCAGCGCGTTTACGCAATAAATGTGATGTATAATTGGTAAATATTAAAATAGAAAAAGGTTAAAAGTAAATTCCGCGAAGGCATTGCCTTTCGAATTTTTTATGTTTCAATATTTCTTACTTACACTTGACATTTATTGCGTGAAAGTACTGTCTGCTATTTTTACCACATTTAATTTCACTTTTATAAAATTGTAACACATTCTGGATTGTGTGTAGCCCTATAACGTTATGGATATTTAATCATGTTATTTTTCTTCCACAACAGTAATAATCTAGACTACCAAAATCGATTTAAGAAATGAATTATAACAAAGTTCACTCAACAAACATGAGAAAGTCCGTCTCGTACTTCAAATCAAACGTTTTAAAATGTAAATTATTAAAGCAGACGACGCAGTCGATATTTAGGCACGTGTATACATGCCCCATTTTAAACCGTCTCAGTAAATAATCACGTGACGATATATATGCGATACATATTGGTGAACATTAACCAAGCGTCTGGATGATCATGATCAAGTTCATCGGTAAAATCATCACAGGGGCAGTTGCCAGGATTATGCCGAATTATTATTCCCCCAGACTACTATAACCTATCAGATTTATTATGCTCTTATCAAACTGGCCCTTAACCCTTTCCCTCATACAGCAAATCTGCAGCAGACGACTTTAAGAACATTTAGTCAAAAATATGGAAAAATATCTTTAAATGCAGGTATAATTACAGAATAAAGTTGAAAACATTGTAGCAAAGCGAGACATTGCTTGTTTTGAGCAATTCCTTCTTTTGTCTCAATGTTTTCACAGTCCGTCTGCTGCAGAGGCGTCAGAAAGCGTCTATATGTGGGAAAGGGTTAAATCCACATTTCATGCTTGCTATATCTGCCAAAACGGAGTCCTATTGGATGGTAGTCTAATGGTTCTTTTCTTACACACATCCACATGTATGCAATATAGCCATAGATGATTCATGATCTGATATGCACATACATTTAGTCCTAGATGCATGATTTGACAAACAGTTTAAGCTAACACCCCCACCCCCCCCCCCCCCATTGTCTCAATGTTTTCATAATTTGTCTGCTGCAGAGGCATCAGAAAGCGTCTATATACATGTGGGAAAAGGTTAAATCCACATTTCATGCTTGCTACATGTACAGCTGCCAAAACGGAGTCCTATTGGATGGTAGTCTAATGGTTCTTTTCTTGTCCAAATGTATGCAATATAGCCATAGATGATTCATGATCTGATATGCACATATTTCCCCCCCCCCCCCCCCCCCACCCCCCCCCCCCCCCCCCGCAATCACCTTATACAGATGACTTTGAAAACGTATTGGCAAATTCATGAAAAATCCGCATAAATAAGAGCTAAAGTTATACTGCTTACAACAGAGTTGAAAATATGGTGGCAAAAGGAGGAATTGCTAGTTTTGAGCAGTGTCTTCTTTTGCCACAATGTTTTCAAAAAGTTATCTGCTACAGAGGCATCAAAAAGTGTCTACATGAGGAAAACGGTAACGCAATTTAATCAATGTTTCTTGTTCAAAGTGATACAGAAACAGAAACATCACAAAAGCCTCTATAATCACGACCACATCTAATTAATAAGCTATGAAGTATTGATATGGTTGCCTGAATGAGAAACTTGGTGATTATTTCTTATTAAAATAGTTTTATAATTTAAATATTACAAATAGTTGACCCTTTCCTACAAACAACAAATCTTAGGTAGGCGACCTTGGAAATATGGCGACATAATGTTTAGGTCATATGATGGTGCACACATAATCATCAAAAAGAGTGGAAAATATTATGGTTCATGGAGTCTCAGAAATAAGGAGAAACTGCTCATAATGAACAATTTCTCCTTTTTAATTGATTGTTGATTGTTTGGTGTTTAATGCCACTTTCAACAATGTTTCAGTTATATCACGGCATTTCCTGGGTAAGTAACCAGTACTACTGTTCCATTATCCTGACACAAGCCAGTCAGTTGTAATGCTAACCCTGCAGCCCTGAGCACCAAGGAGGGCAGCCATTACTATCAACTTTTAAAGTCTTTGATTATGACACAGCTGGGGACCGAACCCATGACCTCCCGCACTCGAGGCGGGCACTTCTCCACTACACATGACCACTTTTGCAACAATGTTTTAAATACCTTGTTGTCTTAGTGTAGATGCATCAAAATGCATAGGGGAATGGTAAACTTTTCCACATAAAACAATTCTGCAGCAGATGACTTTGAAGTTATATAGAAAAAAATATATATATATATTTTAAACCTCTGAAAATGAAAGCACAATGGTTGAATAGAGTTCAAAACATTGTTACAAAAGGAAAAATTGCTCATTTTGAACAATTTATTCTTTTGTCGCTATGTTTTCAAAAAGCCGTCAGAAAGCGATTAATGAGGGAAAGGGTTAACTAAACAGTGCCTACCAATTTTTTCCTTTACCAATTTCCTCATGGAGCTGGATTTTGACAACTTTTGAAAACATTGTTGCAAAATGAGAAATTGCTCAAAATATGTTCAACTACATGTATCTTTAATAATCAAACCTTCCTTTAAAGCGATTTGCATTAATTGTGTCTTAAGTTGTCTGCTGCAGATTTAAAGACAGGGCACAAATCAACATTACATTAATTGATATTACATAATTTTATCAAATTATGTGTGTATATATCGAATGTTTTCAAAGACATCATTTGTATATATGGGTTATACAAACTGATTGAACAGAAGTTTCATTTTGAATTGCAGAATGTTACGGCATTGGTGACTGTCATACTGTCCAAATAATTTTTACCAGAATGAATTGAATCAAAGACAAAAGTGTGTTGATGGTTGCATTACAACTATTGAGGTGAGAATTTGAATGTTAAACTTTCTATGTTTTCTCTTTTCTTGTTGTCTACTGTTAATGCATCAAAATGCATAAAAAAGGGTTAACTTAATTCTTTCCTACATACAACAATTCTGCAGCAGAGGACTTTGAAAACATCTAGAATAAAATATGGAAAATCTCTGAAAATGAAAGTACAATAATTGAAAACATGATGACAAAAAGAAAAAAAATCGTTCTTCTTTTGCCGTCATGTTTTCAAAAGGCAATCTGCTGCAAAGGCGTCAGAAAGCCACTATATTAGGAAAGGGTTAACTAAACAGTTCCTACACATTTTTAGATCACCTGTGCTGAAGGCTAAATGTGATCTATTCTGATCACTACCTGTCAGTCGTCCATCGTCCGACCGTCGTTAACTGTTAGCTTAAAACATCATCTCCTCCTAAACCACAGGACCAATTTTAACTTCACAGGAATGTTCCTTTGGTGGTCTTCTTTCAAAATAGTTCCAAGATATAAATTTGATGGCAAACTTTGGTTGCTGCTGCATCCGAAAGGGGGCAAAATGTCCAAACTTTAAAATTCTTCTCCTCTGAATCTGCTTGTCAGATTACAATATAATGTGTTCAATTTTTTCCTTTGGGTGGCCCTTTACAAAAAAAATTCAAGCAATAATGATTGGTTAAAAAAAGTGGCAACCAGAATGCATCAGAAAAGGGACAAAATGACAAAGCTTCAATAATCTATCCTTTATTAAAGTGCTTGTCTGATTTCAAGATTAATATGTAGAAATGCTCCTTTAGTTTAAACTTATTTATTTTACATTGATTGCGAAACAAGCTTTAAGCTTATATCAATAATTCTCAATGTCTGCTTCCATCGGACATAACCAGTAATAGCGCCATTTGTGTTGAAAAATCCGAAAGGCAGAACCCGCTCATCCAGTGATTCGAAATTGGTACCTTTGGTACGAGATGCCAACGCTCTACCACTGCACAACTGTCTTCCACTGTTCCTTTAGTAAGCCTCTACATCATTGTTCGGAACTTCCTCAATAATTCTTGGTAAAAGACATAGTATTCAGGTGGCATCAGAAAAGGGATAAAATTTACTTAAAGCTTAAAATCAAACAACAACTCCTCTTAAAACAATGAAACAATATCAACCAAACTTCAAAGAAATGTTCCTGTGGTGGTCCACTGTGAAATTAATCAAAGATTTAATGCATTATTACAAATGTCTTATTTGCAGTTTGTTCCCACTCTTGATCAAGTTTTCAGCTTTATAGCATTTGAAACTATATCAAAACTCAGGTGATCCATTTAGGGTCATCTTGGCCTTGTTTCCTTTACCCATTATCGCATGGAGATGCATTTTGACGCCTCTACAGAAGACAACTTTTGAAAACATTGTTTCAAAAGGTGAAATTGCTCATTATGAGCAACTTCTTCATTTGCCTTATAAATTTAACTTTTTTCAATAATTAAACTGCCCCTTTGAGGGATTTTCCTTAATTTTGCCTTAAGTTATCTGCTTTATTGTATGTTGAAAACTTAAAGAGTTAAAGATAGGTTGAAAATCAACATAACATGAATTGACATTACATAATTGTATATATTCGTGATTAATGAATGTTTTCAAAGACAGTAGTATATTGGTAAAGGTCACTGATAGAACTGAAGTTTCTTTTTGAATTGCAGAAACTTTTAAAAGGCATCTGTGAGTCCAAGCAATATTTACCAGAATGACTTAATTCAAAGACAAAACTATGTGGATGGTAGCATTACAACTGTTGAGGTGAGAATTTTTATGTTAAACAATGTATATTAACTATTTGCCACATTCAGACGCGATGCGTTTGCAGCAGACACCTTTTGAAAACATTGTGCCAAAGAGAAAGGAAATTGCATATTTATTAATTCAAATTATGGCCCTGGAGTTAAAAATGGCCCCTCCCCGGGGGTCACTTGTTCAACATAGACTCATATAGGGAAACAACTTTAAAAATCTTCTTGTCTAAAAGTAGATTGCCCAGGCCTTTGATCTTTTGTATGTAGCATCATCTAGTAGACCTCGACCAATATTGTTCAAATTATAGCCCTGGGATCAAAAATGGCCCGTCACTTGTTGAACATGGACTTGTATAGGGAAAACACTTTAACAATCTTCTTGTCTAAAAGTAGTAGGCCAATGCCATTGATATTTGGTATGTAGCTTCATCTAGTTGAATTATAGCCCCGGGGTAAAATATGGCCCCATCCCGGGTCACTTGTTTTACATAATATTACATTAACTTTGAAAGATCTTGTCTAAAAGTTGATATTTGAAATCTAATTTCATCTAGTGGACCTCTACAAAGATTGGTCAAATTATAGCCCTGGTGTCAAAAATGGCTCAACCCTGGGGATCACTTGTTTTACATAGACTTGTTTAGGTAAACACTTATCAAATATTCAGGTGATCGATTTAGGGCCATCTTGGGCCTCTCGTTCACTGAAACAAGGGAGATAAAGCTTATGGAAATAAGAATTGTGTAGAATGGGAGTCATTACCCCGGTTCTTTAGGATTTGTAAGTGTAGCAGAATTTTTTAACTATTTCCCACATCTGCAGCAGACAACTTTGAAAACATCCTGGTAAAGTTATGGATGCTATAGATCTATACACTAAATTGTGCCTATTAATAGTTGCAATCATTATATAAATGGTCAAAGGGGAAATTGATCATTATGATCTACTTCTCCTTTTTAGATCACCTGAGCACGAAGATATTGTGATCGCCAGTTGTCCGGCGTCCGTTGTGCGTCCGTCAACATCTTCTCCTCACTACCATGACATGATGTGGGTCAATTTGGATGAAACTTCACAGAAAGCATCGGCTCAATGACTTCACAAGAATTCCTTCAAATTGTAGGGATCCATGCAGAATTATAGTGTCCATGGCAACACAATGAAAATAACTTTAAAGTTCTTCTTCTCCCAAACTGGTTGGCAGATTTTCAAACAATTCTGTAGAAATGCTCCTTGATGACCCTCTATCAGATTGTTTCAAGCCATGTTGATTGGTTGAAAAACATGGCCTCCAGGGGGCGGGGCTATTTTGCATTATTTAGCTTATAGTGAAAACTTCTCCTACGAAAGTGTCCGGCCGATTTTCAAATAATTTTGTAGAAATATTCCTTAAGTGACCTATTATCAGATTCCTTTAAGCCATTTTGATTGGTCAAAAAACAAAGCCTCCACAGGGAGGGGCTGTTTTGCCGTATATGGCTATAGTGAAAACTTAAACAATCTTTTCCTCCGAAAGTGTCAGACCAATTTTCAAATAATTTTGTAGAAATGTTCCTTGGGTAACCCTCTTTCAGATTCCTTTAAGCCATGTTGATTGGTTGAAAACTATGGCCGCCAGAGGTTGGGTCTATTTTGCCTTATATGGCTATAATAAAAACATAAAAAATCTTCTCCTCCGACAGTGTCATGCCGATTTTCAAATAATTTTGTAGAAATGTTCCTTGGGTGACTCACTACCAGATTTGATCAAGCCATGTTGATTGAATTAAATTATGGCTGCCAGGGGCGCGGGGCTGTTAGCCTTATATTGGCTTTAGTGAAAGCTTTAAAAATCTTTTCATCCCAAACTATTTGGCTGATTTTCAAATAGTTTTGCAGAAATGTTCCTCGAGTTACACTATAAGAGATTCCTTCAAGCCATGGCGATTGGTATAAAAACATGGCAACCAGGAGGCGGCGCTGTTTAAAGATTTAATTTTTCCCTAATGGCAGTGTAGCGATACTGGTCCTATTTGGCCTTCTTGTTTCACAATGTTTTCAAAAATTGTCTGGTGCAATATATATTGTCGTCCATGTGATATAATAACCCTGTCACATGAAAAAAGGTTGTGTTCCCTATGGATGTTCAATGTAATGACCTTGGCTGTGGAACAGAGTTATTTCCCCTTTTGTGCTCATAGTGCAAACTAAAGCTAGGACACCAGGGGTCAAGATTAGTGCTTATACTGTTTACAACATTTTCTTACCTCAGTTTCTCCAAAGCATTGTTTCTTGAGGTTAGAAATATCTTGATTGGTAGAGATGTGTCTCCAAAATGGTTGTCAGACCTTTTAGAATGGCGGTATATTATATATAGACTCTGGGGTATATTCAGATTTACTTAACATACTTAGCACTTGATGTGCTAGCATAATTATATTCTTATTGGTCAAGTAGGCTGTGCGTGAAATTAAAAACTGAAAGAAGAATTCACCAATCACATTAAAGCATTCAGGTTACAGATATATTTCCAAATTTTGTTATTTGTCGTCCATACAAATCTTTTTCTCTGAAACTTCTAGTCAGAAATTCACAGAAACGTCCCCTGGGTTGCCTTCATGTAAAATTGTTAAAACCTATTCACTCTGCTGAACAAGATGGCCACCAGGGCGAAACATAGAAAAACCTTTAAACAACAAAGATCTTCTCCTAAACAACTGACCAAGTTTTAAAATAACCCCACTCAAATGTTCCTTTAGTAGCCTGCTACTAAAATTGTTAAAATCATTCTGCTCTGATGCACACGTTGAACACGGAGCTAGAAATAGAAAGACATGTAAAGAACTTATCCTCCTAAGCCAGTGCCCCAATTTCAAACCTAGTCCAAAAAAAATGTTCCTGGTTAAGCACTGTACCAACATTGTTCAAAATGTTGCACATGGTGGCTGCCAGAGCTATACATAAACTAATCTTTAACCAACATTTCCTCCTGAACCAATGACCATCAGCCCTATTCCAAAACTAATAACACAAATGTTCCTTGACTACAATTGTGCAAATTGATCTGATCTGTTGCACAAGATGGCAGACACAGCTAAAAGTTAAGATATCTTTAGACAAGATCTCTTCTCTCCAAATTTAAAAATAAATCACAGAAATGTTTCTTTCATAGTTCTAGATTGCAAAGAGAGCTCATATTGAAAATACATGTATCTGTGAAGGACATCTCTTCTTAAATCACCGGCATAATTTAAAACAATAATTATGTTTCTTGAGAAGCCTTCTATTACAATGTTTTAAATAGTTTTGACTACCCTGGTATTGTAGCAGTAGAGCATCCGCCATGTGTGGGGTGGATCAGGGGTCATCCCTGGCCGAGTGTTTCAAAGGAATTTAGAATTGATTGGCTTGGCTTTAGCTTCTTGGCGCTCAGGATGTTAGGTTTAGCTAGAACTTACTGGTGTCCTATAAATGGAGCAGTAGTACTGGTAAAAAGACCCAGCAACAAATGTGAAACAACTGAATTTTTTTTAAAAGCGGCATAAATTGCTAAATTAAAAATGATTATCATTTCCTCCTTAAGTTAACCACTGACCAAATTTCTGAATTATTCCACAAAATATTTCCCTCAGTTACCTACCAAAATTGTTCAAAACCTTCAGATCTGTCGCTAAAGAGCTAAATATAGAAAAATGAAAGAAAAATCATTTGAGCGATCCAGGCCCCTCTTATTAGTTCACCTATGCACGAAGTGCAAGGTGAGCTATTGTCATCACATTTTGTCCGGCGTCCGTGCGTCGTCAACATTTCAGCTTGTTAACACTCTACAGGCTACATTTTGCATCCAATCTTCATGAAAGTGTATCAGAACATTCACCTCCATCAAATCTTGGACAAGTTCGAAACTGGGCCATATGAGGTCAAAAACGAGGTCACTAGGTCAAATTGAAGCGAAATCTGGTTAACACTCTGGAGGCCACATTTTCAATTTGAGCATGTTGAAACTTGATCAGAATGTGTGTCTTGATAATATGTAGGTCAAGTTCGAACATGGGTTATGTCGGGTCAAAAAGTAGGTCACTAGGTCAAATTGAAGGACAATCTTGTTAACACTCCAGAGGCCGCAATTGTTGCTACAGCAGTTTGAAATTTTGTCAGAATGTTTGTCTTACAAATATCTAGGTCAAGTTTGAATATAGGTTATATTGGGTCAGAAACTAGGTCACTAGGCAAAATTGAAGGGTACTCTTGTTAACACTGTAGAGGCCACATTTTCAACTTGAGCATGTTGACATTTTGTCAGAATGTTTGTCTTAAAAATATCTAGATCATGTTTAAATATGGGTCATATTGGGTCAGAAACTAGGTCACTAGGCCAAATTGAGTGAACATCTTGTTAACTCTGTAGAAGCCGCATGTTTTGCATCAGCAGCTTGAAATTTGGTCAGAATGCTTAGCTAAATAATATCTACGCCAAGTTCGAATATGGGTTATGCGGGGTCAAAAACTAGGTCACTAGGCCAAATTGAAGGACAATTTTGTTAACACTTTGGATGTCGCATTTTTAGCTCACCTGTGCACGAAGTGTTCAAGGTGAGTTGTTGTGATCGCCCTATGTCCGGCGTCCGTTGTCCGTCGTCCGTCAACATTTTCTCCTCTGTAACCGGTGGGTCAACTGGGATGAAACTTCACAGAAAAGCATCCTCTCAATGTCCTCACCAGAATTCCTTAAAATTTTCGGGATCCATGCATAATTCTGGTTTCCATGGCAACGAAATGAAAAAACTTCAAAATTCTTAAAAAATCTTCTCCTCCGAAAGTGTCAGGCCGATTTTCAAATAATTTTGTAGAAATGTTCCTCGGGTGACCCTCTATCAGATTCCTTCAAGCCATGTTGATTGGTCGAAAAACATGGCCGCCAGGGGGGGCGGGGCTATTTTTCCTTATATGGCTATACACTGGAGCGCCGATAATTCGCGGACGGGTGCAACGCGATTGCCAGTAGAACGCGATGGCGACTTGGCTCCCGTTTCAATCTTGAAAAAAGAGCCTTTTTTCCAATTTAATTAGAAAATTGAACCCCTCAAAAATACAATTTCGAAAAATAAATTTGTAGTGCAAACTTAAAAAATCTTCTCCTCAGAAAGTGTCGGGCCGATTTTCAAATAATTTTGTAGAAATGTTCCTCGGGTGACCCTCTATCAGATTCCTTCAAGCCATGTTGATTGGTCGAAAAACATGGCCGCCAGGGGGGGCGGAGCTATTTTTCCTTATATGGCTATAGTGCAAACTTAAAAAATCTTCTTCTCCAAAAGTGTCAGGCCGATTTTCAAATAAATTTGTAGAAATGTTCCTTGGGTGACCCTCTATCAGATTCCTACAAGCCATGTTGATTGGTCGAAAATCATGGCCGCCAGGGGGGGGCGGGGCTTTTTTGCCTTATATAGCTATAGTGCAAACTTAAAAAATCTTCTCCTCCAAAAGTGTCGGGCCGATTTTCAAATAATTTTGTAGAAATGTTCCTTGGATGACCCTCTATCAGATTCCTTCAAGCCATGTTGATTGGTCAAAAAACATGGCCGCCAGGGGGCGGGGCTATTTTGCCTTTTATTGCTATAGTGAAAACTTAAAAAATCTTCTCCTTCAAAAGTGTCAGGCCGATTTTCAAATAATTTTGTAGAAATGTTCCTAGGGTGACCCTCTATCAGATTCCTTAAAGCCAAGTTGATTAGTTGGAAACTATGCCCGCCAGATGGCGGGGCTTATATAGCTAAAGTGAAGAAAAAAAATCAGGTGAGCGATTCCAGGGCCATCATGGCCCTCTTGTTTGATTAAGCAGCTTGAAATTTGGTCAGAATGTTTGTCTAAATGATATCTAGGCCAATTTCGGATATGGGTCATGCTGGGTTAAAAACTAGGTCACTAGGCCAAATTGAAGGGTAATCTTGTTAACACTCTTGATACTGCATTTTTAACTTGAGCATGATGAAACTTTATCATAATGTTTTTCTTGATGATATGTAAGTCAAGTTTGATCAAGGGTCATGTTGGGTCAAAAAATAGATCACTAGGTCAAATTGAAGGAAATCTTGTTAACACACTAGAGGCTGCATTTTTTGCTTCAGAAGTTTGAAATTTTGTCAGAATGTTTGTCTTAAAGATATTTAGGTCAAGTTCGAATATGGGTCATTTGGTCAGAAACTAGGTCACTAGTCCAAATTGAAGGAACATCTTGTTAACTCTGTAGAAGTGGCATTTTTTGCTACAGCAGCTTGACATTTAATGGGAATGTTTATCTTAATGATGCGTAAGCCAATTTCGAATATGGATTATGTAGGGTCAAAAACTAGGTCACTATGCCAAATTGAAGGAAAATATTGTAAACACTTTGGATGAAATTTAGTCAGAATGTTTGTCTGAATTATATCTAGGTCAAGTTCGAATATGGGTCATATTGGGTCAGAAACAAGGTCAATAAAGGAAAATATTGTTCAAACTCCGGAGGCCGCATTTTTACTTTGAGCAAGTTGAAAATTTGTCAGAATGTTGTCCTAATGATATCTAGTCCATGTTGGAATATGGGTCATATCAGGTAAAAAAATATAGATCACTAGGCCAAATGAAGGAAACTCTTGTTAACACTGTGGAGGTTGCATTCAGAATAATTGTCTTGATGTGTTTTGCATTGCAGTACATTGTATAATTAAGGTGAGCGATCCAGGGCCATCATGGCCCTCTTGTTTTTAAAAGTGTTAGGGCTGCATACGAGTAAGTAGAAGGCGTGTTAGTTAAATGAGAATCCGAAGAATGAGAGAGTTATTTATAATGATCCTCTGATTAAATTTGATAAAGGTTACCACTTGTTAACTTTACATGTACTAAATTGCCATGAGTTATTTGGCACTCTTTTTGGCACTCTTGAGTCTGTGATTATCAGCTCAATAAGATTTTGAAATAACTCGCCCCAAATATTCACCATACTGTGTCGATGTGCAGAGAGCATGTTACAACCATTTGGTTAAATATCAAGATTGAAATTAGATTGAAAGGTCATATGAATATGTTTTGTGTTTGTTCAATAACCTTTGAACCGTTTGAAGGATTTTGAAATAACTTTTTTGTGACAAAAACCCCATCTAGTTTGTAATTTTTAGCTCTACTGGCCAAAGGCCAGAAGGGCTTATGTCGTGGCGATTTGTCTGTCGTGCGTGTGTGCGTCCGTCCGTAAACAATTTCTTGTTAACACGATACAGTCTTCACTTTTGATTGTATCTCAACCAAACTTATACAGTAATTAGATATCCATGAGAGCTCGGTTCCTTTCGAAAACCAGCCAGATCCGCCCATGCATGACTGGATTATGGCTCTTGAAATGGTCAAAATTGCTATAAAAGAGCTTGTTAACACGATACAGTCTTCACTTTGATTGTATCTCAACCAAACTTATACAGTAGTTAGATATCCATGAGAGCTCGGTTCCTTTCGAAAAACCAGCCAGATCCGCTCATGCATGACTGGATTATGGCCCTTGAAATGGTCAAAATTGCTATAAAAGAGCTTGTTAACACGATACAGTCTTCACTTTGGATTGTATCTCAACCAAACTTATACAGTAGTTAGATATTCATAAGAGCTCGGTTCCTTTTGTAAACCAGCCAGATCCGCCCATGCAAGACTGGATTATGGCCCTTGAAATTGTTCAAATTGCTATAATTGAGCATGTGAACACAATAGAGGCTCTATTTACTATCTGATCTTCACCAAACTTAGATAGTTAAATATTGATGAGAGCTTGGTTCCTTTTGAAAACCAGCCAGATCCGGCAAGACTGGATTATGGCCCATGAAATTGTAAAAATTGCTATAATACAGCTTGTGAACACAAAAGAGCCTCCATTTACTATCCGATCTTCACCATACATACATGCTCTGGGTTGAAAATGACCAAAGAACCATACCAGTAGAGCATAGCCTCATGAGCCTCATGGGCCTCTTGTTTCCATTGTTTGTGTTGTTTTCTTTTAGACACGAAATACCACTCCATTTTCTACAATAGAATGGCGGAACCCAAAGAAATCCTTTTCAGAAACTGGATCAAAGCTGGTCTTGGACTGTTGTATGTAAAAGAAGGCATTCAGGATTTTATTGTCGATGAAATCAGCAACTTCCATAGTATTGTTCTAGGGACAATTCCTGGTGCTGGTCGTTGCACAATCCATACTATCCAGAATGTGCTCAGATGTCCAACAACGGGAATTTGTAGTGGTCGATCATGTCGTTTCCATAACAACACAGACCCTGGAAAAACATACACTCCATGCCTCATTTGTAAAGCCATCAGAAAAGAGATAGAAAAAGCTCATAGATATGGCAAACCATCCTATAACAACACAAGATCTGAAATATGGTGTACAAGTAGCTGGGAACTGGCCAAGTGTTTCATGCCAGCTCAAGGTTACTCCGACAAGAACACTGCAGATGATACAGATTTACCTGGTCTGATCAGTGTTATATTGAACAACAAGGACTTTCAGAACAAAATAACTGAAAATCTAGGACAACATGGAAACAAGTTTGAAAAGGTATGTTCACTAGACGAAACACAATTTTTAGCTTAACTATTCGGAAATTATGTAGCTATTCTACTCACACTAGCATCGGCGTCTGCGTCACACCTTGGTTAAGGTTTTGCATGCAAGTACTTTATAGCTCAGTAACTACTAAATGTATTGCATTGAAACTTTCTACAAAACTTCCTAATAATAATAATCAAGTTTGATAACTCTATCCCGCATTTTATACAAGTTGTGGCCCTTTTTTTACTTGGAAATTATGGTTAAAGTTTTGAGTGCAAATACAATTAGGGTCCATATTTCAGTATTTAATTGATGCATTGCATTGAAACTTTATTATTGCATAAAATCTATGTTGTACGGCCGCTTAAGGGATACAGAAACATTGCAAAAACCAGGCGTAAACGGCGAGAAAACGTGTATAAACAAAGCGATTCTCGCTCGTACATGCCATTTCAGACCAGTTAGATGTTTTACATATGTATTAACTGGGCACCGTTAGTAAACGAAACATGGAAGCTGCATCTCCCGGCTACTGGCCAAAAGTCGGCGATTTATGTCAGGTTTTGTTTAAAGATGATGGTATTAATCACAGTGTGATAGAAATAGATTTTATGCAATAATAACGTTTATAATATGTCTAGATGATATTTTAATACGGGTTTTGGCGCCAAATGACTAGCGTTATGACGTCAAACCGCTAACGTGACGTCATTTTCCTAGTATTCGGTCCAAGTATGTTTAAAATTCCTAGTATTAATTCGTTTTTCAGTTGATTTTCATTGGCACTTAATTCCTTACATACATAAAACAATAATATCAGCTTTTTTAACTCGATAATCGGTAACAAGCAATAGACTCACAGCTAAAGAGCATAATATAATCCAAAACCATTTATTTAATTCGACCCGTGTCGAGCTTGATGTAGGACCGGTTCGTGGATATGTAAAACATAAATTGTTTATTTTATTACGTCGAATGGGGTCATGTTCATCAGCGGTTATCGTACATCTGAACGTTACAGCGGACTACATGTATATATTGGATGTTTGCTATCATTTTATGCAATAATAGCGAAAAATACACATTTTCGAGGACCTGAACATCTGCGGACGCCCTTTAACTGTGTTTATGCCCTCGTGCTTCGCACTCGGGAATAAACACATTTTGCGGGCTTCCGCAGATGTTCACGTCCTCGAAAACGTGTATTATCCCTATATACAAACCTTCCCAACTATCACACCTAGATAACTCTATCCTGCATTTAATGGAAGTTATTGCCCTATTTTTACTTAGAAAATCTGGTTAAAGTGTTTTGCGTACGTACAACTACAGTAAGAGATCATATCTTAGTAACTACTTGATGCACTGCGTTGAAACTTTAAGCAACTCTTTCCAGCCATCACACTTATGTCGATTATGAGGTTATATAATTCTATCCAGCATTTAATGCAAGTTATAGCCCTTTTGTGACATAGAAATTCTGGTTAAAGTTTTGCATGCAACTACATTAAGAGTCCATATCTCAGTATTCACTTGATGCATTGCATTGACACTATATACAACCCTTCCCAACCCTTTCCTTGACATCTATGTAAATAATTAAGTTAGATTACTCTATCCTGCATATAATGCAAATTATGGTCCTTTTTATTTACTTAGAAAGTATGGTTAAATGTTTGTGTGCAACAACATATAATGCAAATTATCTCCCTTTACGAAAAAAAAATTAACGTTTTGCATGCAACTACATTCGAGTCCATATCTCAGTAACTAATAAGCGGTGGAATAGTCGAGCCTGCTGTCCCCCAACAGCTCTTGTTAGACGAAGCTATTGTCGTCACTTGATATGGTCGGTATGGGTTAAGTTTTAAGTTTGGGTCACTTACATGGAAATTATCAAAGCTATAACTTGTTTACGCCACTTCCTTAAATTACAGTGTGTAATTTATGATTCGAAAACAAGAGGGCAATTGATTGGGCAATTGATTTTCTGAACAAATTGAGGCATTTTTTTTCTTTGTCTATGTAAAATATCCGTCCTTCCATACAAATTTAGGGCGGAATATTCAAAACAGTGTGTGAAATGAAACGATCTATCAAGGCTGTCACTTTAAACTTGGAATTCCTATTCAAAGTTGCAATAGATTGAAGATAAACCTTCACAAATAACGTAACCCTGTCATGTATTTTACTTTATTGTTTACCCTTTTTACTAGATCACCTGAGCACAAAGTGCTCAAGGTGAGTTATTGTGGTCGCCGTTTGTCCGTTGTCTTCAACCGAATTCTGTCAAATTTTTTGAATCCATGCAGAATTTTGGTTTCCATGTCAACAAAACGAAACAACTTTAAAATTCTTCATCTCCCAAACTGAGAACACAATAAAGTCAAGATTAATTTATTATCCGATGTTTACCAAACTTATTCAGTAGGTAGATATCCTGAGAGCTCGGTTCCTTTCGAAAACCAGCCAGTTCCGTTCATGCAAAAGTTGCTATAATTGACCTTATGAACGAGTTTAAGTCATCATTTATTATTTGATATTTACCAAATTTATACAGTAGCTAGATATATATGAGAGCTTGGTCCCTATTGAAAACCAGCCAGATCCATCTATGCATGACTGGAGTATGCCCGTGCAAAAAATCCCAGGAATATCCCAGGAATATCCTGGGATAATCGTGGAAACAATTCCTGGGAATATCCCAGGAAAAACCTGGTCCTGGGACCAGGATAATACCAGGCGCGGTATTGGAACAAGATTTTTCCAGGTGGACCTAGGATAAAAAAAATCCTGGAAAATGCCTGGCAGCTAGGATTTTGAGCAGGATTTTTCCAGGTGGACCTGGGATGAAAAAAATCCTGGAAACTGCCTGGCAGCTAGGATTTTTAATCCTGGTTGTCTTGGGAAAATCTTGGAAAAATCCTAGGTCCATGATTATACCCAGATCTAGGATTTTGGACCAGGATATTCCTAGGATCTAATATTAACTAGAAACAACTGTGAGTGAACTCATGAAAGGATACCCCCCTCCCCGCGCTTACAAGACATATGGACAGACGGACAAACGGACAGGGAAAATCTTGCTTCATGCACATCCTCAGGTTGTGTACTGCAACTGTGTAAAGTTTCATCAGAATCGGACCAGCCGTTAAGGAGGAGTTGCGCTTACAAGCATATGGACAGACGGACGGACAGACAGGGAAAATCTTGCTTCATGCACATCCTCAGGTTGTGTACTGCACCTGTGTAAAGTTTCATCAATATCGGACCAGCCGTTTAGGAGGAGTAGTGCTTACAAGAAATGTGGACATACGGACAGACAGGGTGATTCCTATATACCCCCCCAAACTTTGTTTGCCGGGGGTATAATAATTTAAAAATCTTGAATACCAGGATTCCTTGAAAAAAGCCAGGATTTCTCCTTTTGCAACAATGTTTTTTTAAACATGTTCAACTATTGGACATTATTGAAAATATTGTGACAAAAGGATAAATTTCTCATTGAAAAATTGGCAAAAAAGAAGGTGTAAATAACATAATATTTTATTAAAGTTTAAACGCAAACATTTTCAATGACAACAATATAACAAATAATGTCTTGTAACTCTTGATATCCTTTCCTTGCTGGCCCGGGAGTCTTGCTTGATCCATAATGCAAGTGCATGCATGCCAACAGTAATGTACGTAACACAAAGTTAACATTATCTGCAATTAAAAAAAAAGATTTTGATTTTTTATTAATCATAATTAATACTATTTTTACCCATTTCCCATTTGAAAACATTTTGAGGAATGGCTCATTATGGGCTATTTCTCCTTTTTCCCCACAATGATTTCAACTAGATATTAAAATTTCATTGTTGCATAGACATTTCCAGTCGTCTGCTGCAGATTATTTTGTGTGGGAAAAGGGTTTACTGTTAAAAAAAAACCCACCTCAATTAGTCTACTAAAACAATTAGGTTTAATTCTGCCCTATACGAAAATAGAATTATCCGAGTACTATACTAGTTAGAGCACACACTCGATGTTCGGTTTAGAAAAAACAATGAACTGGTGAAAATATCGGATATTAAGAACAGAATAACGTAAGATTATATTGCATAAGTATTTTTCCACAAATAATCACATCTGTTAGAAATATAAACCAAAAACTACCATCAATATTTAAATTCTACGGTCACGGATTTCGCAAAGAAAAAGATCGCGAAAATATATCTATTGAAGATTGATAAAGTATCAATTTCATAAGAAATACAATAATTTCTCGCAATAGTAATATATTATTCTTTTAACACCTATTATTTTGGGGTATTAATCAAGTTACTTTCGACTTCAATACAGACTCTTCACTGCAACAGTGTAATGTCAAAAAATGCAAATGGCGGCCAGCCAAAACAAACGTCTCTCCTACTGACTAGAATTACTATGCGTACGTCAATTTCAGGCCGATTTCAAATATAAATACATTAAAATAAAGCTTTGATTATAATGTTTAACTTGATATTGATCGAGAAAACATACCTGGTAGTTCTGATGCGAACACTGCATGTCATCGTCATAAAATCGCGATCGTCCAAATTTCCCAACATATTTTCAAATTTTCAACTGTCAAGAAATTTTATTATACCCCCCGGCAAACAAAGTTTGGGGGGGTATATAGGAATCGCCCTGTCTGTCCGTCCGTCTGTCCGTCTGTCCGTATGTCCACATTTCTTGTAAGCACTACTCCTCCTAAACGGCTCAATGGATTTGGTTCAAACTTTACATGAAGGTTACACATCATATGTAGATATGCATGAAGGAAGATCACACGCCTCGGACTCTTCCAAGGGGAGATAATTTAACTTAGAGGTTATCTGCGAGGGACTCCTGTGCACATACCTCCACATTTCTTGTAAGCACTACTCCTCCTAAACGGCTCAATGGATTTGGTTCAAACTTTACATGAAGGTTACACATCATATGTAGATATGCATGAAGGAAGATCACACGCCTCGGACTCTTCCAAGGGGAGATAATTTAACTTAGAGGTTATCTGCGAGGGACTCCTGTGCACATACCTCCACATTTCTTGTAAGCACTACTCCTCCTAAACGGCTCAATGGATTTGGTTCAAATTTTACATGAAGGTTACACATCATATGTAGATATGCATGAAGGAAGATCATACGCCTCGGACTCTTCCAAGGGGAGATAATTCAACTTAGAGGTTATCTGCGAGGGACTCCTGTGCACATACCTCCACATTTCTTGTAAGCACTACTCCTCCTAAACGGCTCAATGGATTTGGTTCAAACTTTACATGAAGGTTACACATCATATGTAGATATGCATGAAGGAAGATCACACGCCTCGGACTCTTCCAAGGGGAGATAATTTAACTTAGAGGTTATCTGCGAGGGACTCCTGTGCACATACCTCCACATTTCTTGTAAGCACTACTCCTCCTAAACGGCTCAATGGATTTGGTTCAAATTTTACATGAAGGTTACACATCATATGTAGATATGCATGAAGGAAGATCATACGCCTCGGACTCTTCCAAGGGGAGATAATTCAACTTAGAGGTTATCTGCGAGGGACTCCTGTGCACATACCTCCACATTTCTTGTAAGCACTACTCCTCCTAAACGGCTCAATGGATTTGGTTCAAATTTTACATGAAGGTTACACATCATATGTAGATATGCATGAAGGAAGATCACACGCCTCGGACTCTTCCAAGGGGAGATAATTTAACTTAGAGGTTAGCTCCCTTTGATTTTGAAGTATTTCCGATTTTTCATTATGAAGAATTTGACTTACACCCATTGTGACATGATATTTTTCTATTTGAGTGTCTGGATTTGAATTTTAAACACAAATGGTAAACAAACATGGAGCGGGGGGTATTCTTCAGTGAGCTTTGCTCACAGTATTTCTAGTTTAATTTCTCCTTTATAAATGTATTGATCAAAAAAGGTATGAAACGGTAGTGGTACGTAGCTTCCCGTAAGCTAAATGACTATAAAAGATATTATTAACTTAAAAGCTACTAATTATATTGTGTGGTATAAATGTATAGAACTGTATAATAACTAGTCTATATATTTTCCTTTTCGACGTTTCCACTTCCATTTTGTTCTGTTTTATCAATTCAACGTTTTCGACATTCGACGTTATCACTGTAATTCTTATAAACACACGTTAGTAAGACTGACCATTCGTGTAACGGACAACATTTAAGACTCGTACAACTTATGCAAAACAAAAATGTTTGGGCTACATTAATCGGTGTTAAAAATATCTAATTAACTAGTCAAAGTGGTATATATCAAGGAATTATTACACAGCCAGACAGTATTTTATATGATTAATGTAATAATTGTTATAATTATTACATTAATCACATATTTCTATTTAGGTCTCTGGGTTAATCAACTTCATGAATGGTTCAAGTACAGTTTTAAGAACTTGACAAAATCTTCAACTGTTCTTGAACCATTCATGATGTCAGTTTATGAACCGTTTAAGAACTTGACAAATTCTTCAACTGTTCTTGTACCATTCATGATTGATTGATTGATTGGGGTTTAACGCCGTTTTTAACAATTTCACCTACTCATGTGTTTCCTGGTTTTCTCACACCAGTACAACACACAACATTCTTTCCAAGCAACTGGCTGCTTTTCCACATAGACTAAGCCCATTGGTGAAAGACAAATGACGCATGTCGCATTGACTTTTGTCAAATGTTGGACGAGCCGGGATTCGAACTCACGACCCCTGGATTGACAGCCCTCATCGCTACCGACTGAGCTAATTATACCCCCCGGCAAACAAAGTTTGGGGGGGTATATAGGAATCACCCTGTCTGTCCGTCCGTCCGTCTGTCTGTCCGTATGTCCACATTTCTTGTAAGCACTACTCCTCCTAAACGGCTCAATGGATTTGGTTCAAACTTTACATGAAGGTTACACATCGTATGTAGATATGCATGAAGGAAGATCATACGACTCGGATTCTTCCAAGGGGAGATAATTCGACTTAGAGGTTACCTGCGAGGGACTCCTGTGCACATACCTCCACATTTCTTGTAAGCACTACTCCTCCTAAACGGCTCAATGCATTTGGTTCAAACTTTACATGAAGGTTACACATCATATGTAGATATGCATGAAGGAAGATCATATGCCTCGGATTCTTCCAAGGGGAGATAATTCGACTTAGAGGTTACCTGCGAGGGACTCCTGTGCACATACCTCCACATTTCTTGTAAGCACTACTCCTCCTAAACGGCTCAATGCATTTGGTTCAAACTTTACATGAAGGTTACACATCATATGTAGATATGCATGAAGGAAGATCATACACCTCGGATTCTTCCAAGGGGAGATAATTCAACTTAGAGGTTACCTGCGAGGGACTCCTGTGCACATACCTCCACATTTCTTGTAAGCACTACTCCTCCTAAACGGCTCAATACATTTGGTTCAAACTTTACATGAAGGTCACACATCATATGTAGATATGCATGAAGGAAGATCATACGCCGCAGATTCTTCCAAGGGGAGATAATTCAACTTAGAGGTTACCTGCGAAGGACTCCTGTGCACATACCTTGTAAGCGCTACTCCTCCTAAAGGGCTCAGTTGATTTGATTCAAACTGTATATGAAGGCTACACATCATATGTAGATATGCATGAAGGAAGATTTTTCTCCTCAGAATCTTCCAAGGAAAGATAATTCAACTAAGAGGTTACAAAGAACTCCTGTGATACCTTGTAAGGGCAACTTAAACTTTACCATTGTATCCGATGCTTTGGGAGGGGAGCGGGGGGTATTCTTCAGTGAGCTTTGCTCACAGTATTTCTAGTTGGGCTCGGCGAACCATTCATGATGTCCGTTTATGAACATTTTAAGAACTTTAATATTTTCTTGAACCAATTGACATGTCCTTCAACTGTTCATGAACTATCCAAGAAAAAAATTCAAGGACTGTTAATTCATGTCCAAATGTTCATGAACACTACTCAATAACTGATAAAGAGTGGTGCATGAACAATCCTTAAAAGGTATGAAAAGTCATGATTTCATGAATTTCATTTCGCAGGGGTTTGAACAAACAAATTTTCACTTTACTGAATAAATATTCACATTTAACCAAAATCAAGTTTGCTTTGTTTCATGTTTGGTTAGTATAAATAATACCACTTTTAAATCCTTAAAGTCCTAGCTCTTACAATTTCTAGGATATTTCCAGGACTTTGAACAAAACAGTTAGACACATGTTCCAGCTTCTGAAATTTACACATTATATTTAAAAGTCCTAGGTACTCTTGGTTATCCTGGAATTTGCATTGTTAAAGTCCTGGTAATTGCAGTTGAAAAGTAAAAGTCTTGGTTTACCTGGAATTATCCTGGTCCTAGCTCCCAGGATATTCCAGGATCCTGGCTTATCCTGGCAGCCAAGATACTCATTCCAGGATTACCTGGGAGTCCCAGGAAAATCCCAGGATTTTTTTTTACCTAGGAATAATTTCTGCACGGGCGGCCCTTTAAAATTGGCAAGATTGTTATAATTGACCTTAAGGACACGATAACAACTTCATTTATTATCCAATGTTTAACAAACTTATTAAGTAAGCTATATGGGCAAGAATTCACTATTGGAATTTTTGGTGTCAAAACTCTATTCTGTATGTAGTTTCAATTTAGTACAGATTTAGAAAAAAAATTAAGACATTTATTTACACATTTATACATTACACATCCTTTTGTAAAACAAGAATGAACTTAAAAAATATTGGTTGCGAGAAATAAAGCCTTAAAAACATCATATTTAAGGTTTTAGTATGACAAAAAGTGTGACATTTTGTACATGCACTTTAATGTGTGTGTATAACAGCTTTATTTTGCCTCATTTTAGTGTGTAGTTGATTCAAAACTTATATCTAATAATCAAATTTTCCTAAAAAATCAATCCAGTGTATTTGTCTGCAACAATTGTTTTACAAAAAAAGAATGAAAATTGACATGTGCATGTAACATTTGGTGTCAAACATTGTTACATGCATACATTTATCAAACAAACATAAATTGCAGCACCAAAGGACTTAAATTTTTGCCTTATATTATGCTTTCCTTACCCAGTTGATGAATAAAAACACATTTTCTTCAAATCTTTGAGTGACTTATGATAGGAAGGCCCAGCATAATGTCTTAAATTTTGGTGTCAAATAAATCTTACACATTTTGATCAAATACTTCAATAATGGAATGCTTTCAGTTGTTTTAATTTAATAAAATTTACAAATTATTGGATGATTTAAAAATCTGTAATAATATGAATTCATAATATAATGTATGACAAAAAATAAACTGACATCAAAATGTGCATGTAACCTTGACAAGATGTTACCTACACCATACTTTTTTAAAACTTCAATATTATTTGCTTCTCTTTAGACAAGTATCTCCACTCACTGGCTATGCTTTTTGGTAGAACATTTATAAATAAAAAAATATTTTTTTTTTTCTCTTAATCAGAAACAACAACCTTTGATATGTGTGTGTAACTGTTTAATTTGACACAAACGTATCCATGTTACATGCATCCAGCATAGCCATATCTTCTATACAGCAGCTGACAGGCTAAACTATTTAATTTAGAAAAATTTTACTCCTGACAATTAATCTCCAAACCACAAAACAACATATTAAATTTCAAATCTAACTAAATAAAATTGATTTTCAAATTTGTATGTAACATTGACAACAATTATGTCAATGTTACATGCAACAATACATATAACAGTATAATATTTATAAGTTCATAATTTAGAGATGTTTGAAGTTATTTGATATATTGCATCACATGCTTTTGCTACAAGTAAAAAAAATAACAAATAATATTGTATATAACAGAAATAAATGAGATTTCTAAATGTATGTAACTATTTCAGTTGACACGAAAGTGTCAATGTTACATACTTTAAATATCTGGCAATCAAACATACAGAGTAGTAAATACAACCTGAATGAGAAGATCTGGTCCCAACTTCTAACATATAATCCACAAACTAAAGAAGATTTTATATGTTTAATGGATATAAATGACATTTTAATCTATGGCTATCAACGTGTCAATGTTACATGCATCAAATGGAGCTTTATTTTTATTTTTTAGGATGTTTACTTATGAAATTCATTCACAAAAAACACACTGACCCCAACAGCCATGAAATAGGCTAGGACAGAAGCAACATATATTATTTGAAACAAACATAAGTTTGCACAAACTTTACAAGTGTAACATTGACACCAACCATATCTTTTTGCTATTTTTTCCTGTTAAATGACAAGACAATATTTTTCATTCAAAGGGTAAATGTTGGAACAAACTCCAACATCATTTCACACCATAGCACAAATTAGAGCCTCTTTCAATTATATGAGATATGAACAATTGAAATAATCTTGGTGTCAATGTTACATACTCCATATTTCAATAACTATGACATTTAAAGAAGACAAGAAGACATATTTTAAAAAAAGTCTCTTGGTTTTAGATGTCTTGCTAGAAGAACTTAGTAGTAAGGCATTTTATAAAATGAATAAAGGTGATCTATTTTTTTGTTTCAATGTCACACTTTGTGTTGCATTAGTGAATTCTTGCCCATATATCTTGAGAGCTCGGTTCCTTTAGAAAACCAGCCAGATCCGTTCATGCATGACACGATTATTGACCTTTAAAATTGGCTAAAAATTGCTATAATTTACATGGTGAACAAGTTAAAGTCTTCATTTATTATTCGATGTTTCCCAAACTTATACAGTAGCTAGATTTATGCATAACTGAATTATGGCCCTTTAAAATTTGCAAAATTATTATAATTAACTTTGTGAAACGATAAAATCTTCATTTATTTGTCACATATCCTTTAAGTTGGCAATATTGACACATTGTTTGATGATGCAGATATTGAAAACAGAAATTCGACCTCTACATTCGCTCCTGGGGAAGGTCAACGCCCTCTCAGTATTTTTCAAGATAAAGATTCAGAATGTTCCTTAAGTGACCCACTATCAGATTCATTCAAGCCATGTTGATTGGTCGAAAAAACATGGCCACCAGGGGGCGAGGCTATTTTGCCTTATATGGCTTGAGTGAAAACTTAAAAAATCCTCTCCTCCAAAAGTGTTTGGCCCATTTTCAAAAAAAATTGTAGAAATATTCCTAGGGTGACCTTTCATTAGATTTCTTAAAGCCATGTTGATTGGTCGAAAACTATGGCCGCTAGGGGGCGGGGTTTATATGGCTAAAGTGAAAGAAAAGAAAAAAAGGTGAGCGATCCAGGGCCATCATGGCTCTCTTATTAGCTCATATGATTGTTGTGGTAAAAGTGAGCTATGGACGCATTCATCATCATTATAAAGAGATTGTATACTACAAAATCCATAACTCTTGTATATTGCTTGAAATATGGCCCTTTTTCAACTTCAAATATTGTTTATGAAATGCATCTTGGCCCACTGTTTAGCTCACCTCAGCACAAAGGGCCCAAGGTGAGTTATTGTGATTGCCTTTTGTTCGGCGTCTGTCTTGCGTCGTCAATCAACATCTTCTCCTCAGTAACCAGTGGGTCAATTGGGATGAAACATCACAGAAAGCATCCTCTAAATGACCTAACAAGAATTCCTTCAAATTTAAGGGATCCGTGAAGAATTCTGCATTAAAATTCTTCTTCAAAGCTGGTTGGCAAATTTTTAAATAATTTTGTAGAAATGTTCATTGGATGACCTTCTATGAGATTTTTTTAAGCCATGTTGATTGGTAGAAACACTTGGCCTCCAGGGGGCGTGGCTATTTTGCCTTATATAGCTATAGTGAAAGCTTAAAAAATGTTCTCTTAAAAGTGTCAGGCTTATTTTCAAATAATTTGGTCGAAATGTTCCGTATTAAGTGACTCACTATCAGATTCCTTCAAGCCATGTTGATTGGTCGAAAAACATGGCTGCCACAGGGCGGGGCTAATTTGCCTTATATGGCTATAGTGAAAACATAAAAAATCTTCTCCCCCGAAATGTTCTTAGGGTGACCTTCAATCAGAAGCCAGGTTTGATTGGTTGAAAACTGGCCGCCGTGGTAGTGATGGTGGGGGGAGGGGGGCTGATATGGCTTAAACTTGTCTGGTCTTTATCTTAACTATGCATCATATGATTTCCAAGAAACTTGGCACAAATGTTCACCATGATTAGGCAGGGTGTTGAACACAAAACCCAGGCTTGTACTTCAAGTGTTGAGGTCACACTTAGAGGTCGAGGTTAAAATGAGTACTGTTTGGTAAAACTCTACCTTGTTCGGCCGGCCGGCCCACATCTCAACCATGCATCATAGGATTCCCAAGTTACTGACCACACATGTTCACCATGATAAGGTGGTTTGTTGAACACAAATCCCAGGTTTGTACTTCAAGTGTTAAGGTCACACTTAGAGGTCAAAGGTAACAATGAGTACTGTGTGGTAGGACTACACTGTCTGGCCTGCATCTCGACCATGCATCATAGGATTCCCAAGTTACTGGGCACAAATTAATGGTCACCATGATGATGTGGTGTGTTGAACACTTGACCCAGGTATGCACCTCAAAGGTCAAGGTCACAACCTGAGGTCAAAGTTCAAAACGGGAATACATACATAATAGGATTCCCAAGTTACTGGGCACACATTTTACCATAAATGAGGTGACATGTGGGCCACAAGACCCAGGTCAGAAGCTCAACTGTCAAGGACACACTTACAGATCAAAAGGTTGAAAGCAGAAATGTTTGATAGGACTGTACCTTGTCTGGCCCACATCTCAACCATGCATCATAGGATCTCCAAGTTACTTAGCACACATGTTCACCATTATGAGATGGCATGTTGCGCTTAAGAACCAGGCCTGTACATTATATGTCAAGGTGACTCTAAGAGGTCAAAATGAGTTCTGTTTGATAAGACTGAACCTTTTCCGGCCCACATCTCAACCATGCATCATAGGATTCCCAAGTTACTGGGCACATATCTTCACCATGAAGACACAAGACCAAGGCCTGTAACTCAAATGTCAAGGTCACACTTAGAGGTTACAGTCAAACTGAGTACTGTATCATAGGACCGTACCTCGTCCAGCCCACATCTCAACCATGCATCATATGATTCCATGATGAGGTGACATGTGTCGCACAAGACACAGGCCTTTATCTCAAAGGTAACTCAATGTAACTCAATGTCAAGGTCACACTTAGAGGTTACGGTCAAACTGAGTACTGTATCACAGGACCGTACCTTGTCCAGCCCACATATCAACCATGCATCATATGATTCCATGATGAGGTGACATGTGTCTCACAAGACACAGGCCTTTATCGCCCTTGTCAAAGGTCAAGGTCATACTTACAGGTCAAAGCTTGAAATTAGAAATGTTTGATAGGAATGTACCTTGTCTGACCCAAATTTCAAACACGCATCATAGGATTCCCAATTAACTGAGCACACATGTACACAATGATCAGAATCTGATAGCGTGTCAAATAAAGACCCAGGTCTGAACATGGAAGGTCAAGGTCACAAATTGAAAGATGAAAATGTTGACAATTGATTGTTTGACTTGGGAGAGAACAATAAAATACGTCACTTTCATTTAAACTTAGTGTTTTACAAATTTACGGAAATACAAACATTTGGGCGTTTGATCTGTCAAAAATCTTCAAATTGAAAGAAAAAAATTAAGTATTATATTTGCGACTGAAATTACATTTCCAATACATTGTGTTGTGTGTACAATTATTCCTATGTTAAATATGCCTTAACCTTTCATACACAAAAAATACTAAAAGTGATATTTGTTAAATTTTAAAAATATATTGTATCTCAAAAATAAAAATAAAATGATGGGTTATTGTACTTTTGATATTTTACAACCACTTCGGTATCGCAGAAGGCACTTAATGAGCTGCTAGCAGGTCAACTCAGTCTGTGTTGCAATTGCATAAAAGAACGCTATGTTTGTGACAACATTTTTGGAGCGGGCTCGACATGATGCCTGTGGGCCTCTAGTTTAAACCCTCTGTCCGTTGAATTTGTTTGCATGCATAAATAAAAGATTGGCCTCAAAGATGGGTCGAACTTCGGCTCCAACTTTATAGATCACCTGAACCCAAGGCTCAAGGTAATCTATCCTGATCACTCTCTGTCCGGCTTCGTCTGAGGTCAATCTTTAGCTTTAAACAACATCTCCTAAACCACACAACCAATTTCAATCTTACTTCCAAGGAATATTCATTTGGTGGTTCACTTTAAAATTGATCAAAGATTCAAATTCTATTGAGAACTTGTGTTGCTGCGGCATCAGAAAGGGGGAAATGGCCAATCTTTAAAATTCTTCTTCCCTGTATCTGCTAGTCAAATTTCAATATAATTTAGTAAAAATGATCCTTGGTTGATCGACCCTCTACAAAATAGCTATACTGATAAGTTGAAAAACATGCCAGGTGGCATCAGAAAAGGGGCAAAATGACAACATTTAAAAATTCCATTCTTATGAAATCTTACTTCAGTGGTCATCTCAAAAGGGGTGAAATTATCTTTTAGCTTAAACTGACAACTCCAACAAATCCACTGGACTAATTTCAACTTTGTTTTACAGGAATGCTTCTTTGATGGTGATCGATTCAGGGTCATATTGGTATCTTGTTTATTTTGGCTCCCTTTTAAGCTCATCTTAGTACTGTGATCACATTTTGTCCGGCGTCCGTAGGTCGTGCTTAGTTAACAATTGCCTTGTAAACATTTTACAGGCTACATTTTGCATCCGATCTTCATTAAAGTTTATAAAATGTTGGACAAGTTCTCCTCGAAACTGGGCCATCTTATTTCAAAAAAAGGTCATTAGGTCAAATTGAAGAAAAATCTTGTTAACACTCTGGAGGCTGTATTCTTAACTTCAGCATAATGAAACTCTATCAGAATGATTGTCTTAATGCTATCTAGGTCAAGTTCGAATATGGGTCATATTGGGTTTGAAACTATGTCACTAGGCTAATTTGAAGGGAAATCTTGTTTACACTCTTGAGGCTGCATTTTGAATCTTTGTCAGAATAATTGTCTTGATGTGTTTTGCATTAGAAATCACATTGCATAATTCAAGTGATCAATCTTGGGCCATGATTAAGTCTTTCTTTTCAATTTGACCAATATTTTTGCGAAAGATAATTTTGTCCAGGGGAGCCCTGTTTAGGTCATATTTGGAGGTAAAAAGTCATAATTACTTTACTGTGTCATTTAATTTTGTAGATTTATTCTATGGGTGACCCTCTATAAGACACCTTCAAGCCATGTTGATTGATAAAATAAATGTCCACCAGGGGGCTTGTCTGTTTTGTCTAATATGGCTATAGTGATCATTTTAAAAGTCTTCTCCGAAAGTATCAGGAAGATTTTCAAATAGTAGAAATATGAATACATTTGCTTCTGATCTCAAACAATGTGGTTTCTAGATAAATATTTTTACTTTTGATTATTTATTTACATGTAGGTCAGAAATGCCAGAAATGACATCATGCATAATGCAAAGATGGAGACACGAACCACAGATCTGAACAGCTATTTCAACATACTGAACGATGTTTTAAATGATTCAAAACATCTACAAGGTCTAACCAAAGTAAAGGATGCTAAAGACAAGTTATATCAGGTAAAATAAAATATACACTTCAAATAACATCAACGGGTTGGTAGATTTACAATATTCATGAGAATGCAAGAACAAGAACAAACATACATTTTCCAGACTGGTTTACAATGTTGATAGTAATGGTTGGCTAACTTGATGTACTGTGTTGCAAGATGAAGTTATTATTGATGAACAAAGCTTAGAATTATTTAACTAGTACTATTTTTGCCAATAGTCCACAGGAAACTGTTATCCTATAACAGAAAAGATGCTTACGGCTGCACAACATAACAAACATGAGATTGATTGTTTGATACATTTGATTATAATGCCTTTTTCAAAAGTATTTCAGTTATATCATGACAACTAGTTCTCCTAACATGTTTGTCCTTGCTTTTTCACATCAATTCACCACACCACATTTTTCACATAGTACTCGCTATCTTTCCACAAAGTCTATTTAGCCCATTGGTGAAAGACAAAAAGCAAATAGTCACACCGACTTGTATCAATCATCCAAACGAATGAATAGCTGAGCCTGGATTTTATACCTTGATAACCCTCATGTTACCGACAGAGCTATCCCTGCTCGAAACAAACAGAAAATAAAGCATCAGTACAAAATGTAATGTAGCCTTCATTCAGATCCAGATGTTATACTCTTATTGACAATTTATTGACAATGTTGTCAAGGTTACTAACATATACTGAAAAAAGAAAAAAGAACCAGATTGCTAGTTCATTACTAAAAATAGAATTGCATGTTAATGTTCAATACCAGGCTTGTTTAAATAATGTTGAGAAAGCTAATTTTTGATCCTGTGTCAAGATCACTGTTACCAAAAAAAATTGAACAGACATTACTCTGATCCGAGTGGTAATCAAAGGGGATTTGGAACAGGACATCCCAATCCCGAAAGTGCATGGTGGTCATGGTGGAATGTCTTTGGGAAAGTCACATTACCTAGCCTGGTGCTGGTTTGTTTACCCAGGGTTCGTGCATAAGTGTTCTGTTACAATGATAATGTTGAAACCTGTGTAAAACCCAAATGAAGCGCCACACCATATTATTTGTGATAAGTCTTCACTTGAAGCAAATCTAATGCATTTATTGCTTTGATTGCAGCTCCATTTCAACGCATTGTAGCTCCACTGCCAGTTGAGCTTAGTCATAGCCAATTTTCCGTCATGTGTGCGTCAACGTTTTGCTTTAAATGACTTCTCTCCCCTAACCAATTGGTCAATCCTCTGAATGTTTTCAACTAAATTCCTTCAATTTTTTTTGGATCCATGCAAAATTATGGTTTCCATCACCAAAAATAGTGAAAACTTAAAAAAATCTTTTCCTCCGAAAGTGTGGGGCCGATTTAAAATTAATTTTGTAGAAATGTGCCTTGGGTGACCCTCTATTAGATTCCTTCCAGCAATATTGATTGGTCAAAAAACATGGCTGCCAGAGGGTGGGACTATTTGGCCTTAAACTGCTATCATAAAACTTAAAAAATCTTCTCCTCGGAAATTGTCAGGCCGATTTTCAAATAATTATGTAGAAAATGTTAATGTTCCTAGGGTGACCCTCTATTAGATTCCCTCAAGCCATGATGATTGGTCAAAAACTATGGCCGCCAAAGGGCGGGTCTATTTAGCCATATAAAGATAACATGGTGAACATTTAAAAATCTTTTACTCCAAAAGTGTCAAGCCGATTCTCAAATAATTTTGTAGAAGTGTTCCTTGGGTGACCTCCAAGCCATGTTGATTGGTCGGAAACTATGGCCGTTAGGGGGCGGGGCTTTTATTACCTTATATGGCTAAAGTGAAAACCTAAAAAATCTTCTCCTCCGAAATTGTTAGGTCGATTTCAAATAATTGTGATCCTTGGTTGACCCTTATCAGATTCCTGAAACTCATGTTGATTGGTTTAAAATCATTGCCGTCTGAGGCCGGGGTTATTTTTGTCTTTTATTGCTATAGTGAAAACTTAAAAAATCTTCTCGGAAAGTGTCAGACCTACTCTCAAATAATTTGGAGAAATGTTCTTTGGGTGACCCACTATTAGATTTCTTCAAACCATGTAGATTAGTTTAAAAACATGGGGCTATTTTGTATTATATGGCTATAGTGAAAACTTAAAAAATCTTCTTCTCCGAAAGTGTCAAGCCGATTTTCAAATAATTTTGTAGAACTGTTCCTTGGATGACCCTCTATCAGATTCTTTCAAGCCATGTTGATTGGTCGAAAAACATGGTCGCCAGGGGGGCGCGGCTATTTTGCCTTATATGGCTATAGTGAAAACTTAAAAAATCTTCTCCTCCGAAAGTGTCAGGCCGATTTTCAAATTATTTTGAAGAAATGTTTCCAGTGTAACCATCTATCAGATTCCTTCAAGCCATGTTGATTTGTCGAAAACTATGGCTGTCAGGGGGTGGGGTTATCTTATCTTATATTATATTGCTTTAAGGGAAAACTTAAAAAATCGTCTCCTCCGAATTTGTTGGGCCCATATTTTAACCATGCATCATAGGATTTCCCAGAAACTTAGCACAAACGTTCACCATGATCAGGCGGCGTGTCGTGCGCAAGACCCGGGCCTGTACCTCAAATGTCAAGGTCACACTTAGTGGTCAAAGGTCAAAATGAGTACTGTTTGATAGGACATTGTACGGCCCACATTTTAACCATGCGTCATAGGATTTCAGAAAAAGTTGGCACAAACGTTCAGCATGATGAGGCGGCTTGTCACGCACAAGACCCAGGCCTGTACCTGAAATGTCAAGGTCACACTTAGAGGTCAAAGGTCAAAATGAGAACTGTTTGATAGGACTACTTTGTCTGTCCCGCATCTCAACCATGCATCATAGGATTCACATTACTGGGCACACATGTTCACCATGATAAGGTGACATGTGGCACACAAGACACAGGCCTGTACCTCAAAGGTCAAGGTCCCATTTAGAGGTCAACGGTCAAAATGAGAAACCATGCATCACAGAATTCCCAAGTTACTGGGCACACATTTTCACCATGATGAGGTGACATGTGGCGCACAATACACAGGCCTGTAACTGGAGGGTCCATATGTCACACTTACAGGTCAAAGGTCGAAATGAGAAATGTTTGATAGGACTGTATCCAAAATGTATGCAATGCATTGCTGTTTTTTGTCAACAAATGCACATACAATACACAATGTGCTGTCCTCATCCTGTATGGGGACTTTAGTAGTGCATGCTTGCAATACAACATTAACTTGTTACAAATGTCCTTAACTAATAACCTGTTTTGTTTACAGATTCATTTCCGCCATTGATCAATCTTCCCCAATATAACCAGGAGGTCGATTGGCCCACTTGTTCGCATGTGTAATAATTATGTTAATGTTTGTTTTCTTGCACCTCTGCTCCTTTCTTCATTTAAGCGACATGTGACGTGTGGCTGCATCATTGAACATCACATATAGCTTTGCATATTCACTGTTACTCAAATTGTGTAGTATTGTTTATTGTTTGACACTTAAATTTAACAAGTTTTGGAAATGATGATGGCTGCTCTCTTATTTACTGATGACACAGATTACCAAATTGTTACAGATCAATGTTTAACCTCCCTAATTATGCTTCAGCTCCAAAGTGATCTAATAACAATAACAACAGAGGATGAACAGATGATACGTGAAGAATCATTAAAGGCATTAGAAAGAAAGACAGAGGAATGTATGTATGAAATTGACAAAAAGAAAGACGAAATTGTTCTAGAGATTGACAATAAGAAAGAAGACTATGTTCAAGTAATTGACAAAAAGAAAGACGAAAGTATCCAAGAAATTGTTCAAGAGATTGACACTAAGAAAGAAGACTGTATACATGAAATTGACAAAAAGAAAGACGAAAGTATCCAAGAAATTGTTAAAGAGATTGACACTAAGAAAGAAGACTGTGTTCAAGTTATTGACAAAATGAAAGAAGAAAGTATTCAAGAAATTGTTCAAGAGATTGACAATAAGAAAGAAGACTGTTTTCAAGTAATTGACAACAAGAAAGACGAAAGTATCCAAGAAATTGTTCAAGAGATTGACACTAAGAAAGAAGACTGTATACATGAAATTGACAAAAAGAAAGACGAAAGTATCCAAGAAATTGTTAAAGAGATTGACACTAAGAAAGAAGACTGTGTTCAAGTTATTGACAAAATGAAAGAAGAAAGTATTCAAGAAATTGTTCAAGAGATTGACAATAAGAAAGAAGACTGTTTTCAAGTAATTGACAACAAGAAAGACGAAAGTATCCAAGAAATTGTCCAAGAGATTGACACTAAGAAAGAAGAAAGTATTCAAGAGTTTGGCAAGATCAAAGAAGAAGGAATTAAAGAGTTTAATCGTAACGTGACTGAAGGAATTGTAAGAACGGAGAAGATGTTAGAAGAAAAAATACAAGCAGGGGTAAATAAGACCACAGAAGCTGAAGCAGTAAAGAGGCAACAAAATGAACGTGAACATATGCATATACCTGCAGATAAAGAATACAAAAGAAAAACTGATGGTAAGCTATTATCTTATTTTACATTTAACTGACTCTCTAGACTTTGTGACATCCTAATCAGCCCGCACCTCAGCATCCTGGGTCGCACGGGCATCCTTGAAATTTTTGGAGAATAATCAAGACCTACAATCGTCAAAATAAGTATATAATTTGATCTCTTAAGATCCGTTTTGGGGTGATATATCTCATTGTATGTCTTGCCTGAATAATAAGCACATTATCCTTTTATAAAATGTAATATTTATAATATTGCCTTATATGGCTATAGTGAAAACTTAAAAAATCTTCTCCTCCGAAAGTGTCGGGCCGATTTTCAAATAATTTTGTAGAAATGTTTCTTGTGTGACCTTCTATCAGATTCCTTCAAGTCATATTGATTGGTTGAAAAACATGGCTAACATGGGGTCAGGTCTGTTTTGCCGTATATATATGGCTATAGTGAAAACTTTAATAATCTTTTCCTCCATAATTACTTGGCCGATTTTAAAATAATATAGAGGATAATTGTTTGTTTCAGTGTATTATCGAAATTTCTTTCATCGAGTGAAAAGCAAAGGTGATATTTTCAAGAGTGGCATAGCCACGAGTGAAAATATAACCCTTTGCTTTTCACGAGATGAAAGAAATTTCGATAATACACTGAAACAAATAATTATTCTATTTATTTTATGCTTCAAATAAAGATTTTTGAAAGTACGGAGGTGTAAAAAGTCGATGACTTGGTAATGCATTCCCCGTTGAGAGCCCCAAACCGATTTACACTAGCGTAGTAATCTCCAGGTGCAGAATTAAAAACAATGCGGCGGCCATTGAAATTGTTAAGCAGGTCTCGCTAAAAAAATAAAGTGTCTATTTTAACCATTTCTTTTAAATGTAAAGGATATTAATTATTTCAATTGTCAAATAATCACGTAGATTTCTTGGATGGAAGTCTTTTGCGAAGGAAATTATGTTTTATATCGCTTATCGGCGAAGTAAAAAACCCAAGTCAAAACGGGTCGACTCGATCGACCAAGATGGCTAGATCTTTATTGATAATGAAAACAAGCGACGTTCATTATTCATATATCATAGGAATATGCCTACTCTAAAGCTCTATTCTTACGATCACGATACATCTGATTTATTCGATGCCTGTTACCCGTTATATGTCTATACTATGCCTGCAAACATATAAACGCAAATAGGACGATGTATAAATATGAAAATCTAGCTTCATTCCCGTGTTATCCCGTGTAAACCTTATTGAAACACTCCTCATTATAGCCATCTAAGTACAACTATCCACAATAGTAATTAATATCAAAACCATTCGAGCTACGGAACTATATTGCATATACTATGATCTAAGCAACAATTGATCTACAGTAAGGTACAGGTTCTTGCATACATGTAGAAGAATATGTCAATGTGTGTATTCATTGAATGACGTCACTGGTAAAGGGAAGTAAAGCTTGCCAATCTACGTACTTTCAATCATATCTTGTTTCCCTTGTTGTATTATGTGTAACTCTTTTAGATATGACATACTTATTCTAATACCAGTGACACAATACGATTTTAAAATCACTACCACCCGGAACGTAGATAAGATATCTTATATACGTTCCTGCTACAACTATCGTTTACATATAAACAGTGACTTGTGTTGATTCACGTCATTAAATGTAGGCCTTATGGGGCATATTCAATGTGTTATCACATATTTAGATGCACAGACCATCTTTATTGTGTCGACAAATTAATTTCCACTCGTTTTGAGACTCATTTTTTTCATAAATTCTGTCAACAACATGGAGAAAAAATGTTGTTCCGTCAATTAAAAAGTCATAATCTCACTGGTTTCACAAGTGAAATTATAGGATTATTATTTTATGAGAAATTTCTATAATTCATCAGTGGGCATGAAAGAAAATATATGTAAACTCCATAATTAAACAAATATAAATCATGAAAGAAAGTAGTTCCGGCAAAAAATGGTAATTTCACTGCTTGAAAAGTGGTAATTTCACTGTTTGAAAATGGTAATTTCACTGTTTGAAAAAGTGGATTACCAGTTTCTATTTCACTGAGATATCTCTATAATCCATCGATAGGCATTAAATAAATTGCAGAAATGTTCATTGGGTGATACTATACGAGATTCCTTCAAGCCATGGTGATTGGTAAAAATGCATGGCCACCAGGGGAGGGGGGGCTGTTTGAATGTTTGTCTAATGGCAGTGGAGCGGTACTGGCCCTCTTGGGCCTCTTGTTTGCAGTATACTCAGGTTGTGATGTCTAACACCTTTACCTTTCATCCTATTCAATACTGTTTTTCTTACGATCTCCACTGGAAACTCTCTCCAATAATAATTTAAATAGAAACTGCATCAGGTCATGACCAGTGGTACAGAGGTAGAGCGTCGACCTATTTCTTGTACCAAAGGTCCCGGGTTTGAATCCCGTGATGAGCCGGTTCTGCCTTTGGGATTTTCCCACACAAACGGTGCGAGTACTGTTTAAGTATCCAGGCAGCAGATATTGAGCGTGATAAATATAAGCTTAAAGCTTGTTTCGCAATCAATGTAAAATAAATAAGTTTAAATTGATTTAATGACAAAAAACTAGTTCAGGTGAGCGATCTAGCGCCATCATGGCCCTCTTGTTTTCAAAACCTTTACAGATTTTGCCTTCAAACTTTCAATACTTGTTCACAATCATTTCCTCCGTCAACAGACAAGAGTTGATAACTCTGTCAAGGTTTTTGTAAGAATTAATGGCCCTTTTTCGACTTCGAATTTTGGTTAAGTGTTTCGTACCACACCATATTTTTTCAAAACCATTAGAGATATTGCTTTGAAACTTGAAACACTTATTCACCATCATTTCCCCCATCAACAGACAAGAGTACATAGCTCTATGAAGTTTTTTTGGTAGAATTATGGTCCGTTTTCAATACATTGAATCTGGGTAAAATTGACTTTACCCTTTAGGATATTGCTGGGGTAAAATTGACTTTACCCTTTAGGATATTGCTGTGAAACTTGAAATACTTATTTACCATCATGACTCCAACTGTAGACAAAAGACAACAGAAGGTTACTCTGTCAAGGATTTTTGTTTTGTCTATTACTGCAAAAAGTTTTATTTTATTATCAAGCATTAATAAGTCTAGCGCGCTGTCTCATGACAGCTCTTGTTTCGTGTTGTTGTCTGGTTTGTTGCAGCTTTGAAAATAAAGCATCATACCAATTATGTATATTACAAGTTGTTCTTTATCGTCAACATAAATTTTCAAACTACAAGGAAGATAATCTGATCGTATAACAAATTGTTATTAAATGTGGCCAAAATGGTACGCAAATGTCTTGAAACGTAAATGTAGAAAATGTAACGTCCCGTGACCTATATTTAAGTTAAAAAAAATATTCTTTTTTGTCTTACTAGTTACTTATACAGTTCATTATTTTTTTAAAAAATAATGCTTTAAAGTTATAACAGTTAACAGACCTTCGAGTAAGTCTTCATGTATATATTTTTAGCTCAACTTTTCGAAGAAAAGGCTAGCTTAACTACTCGCCTCTGCGTCGGCGTTGGTGTCACACCTTGGTTAAACTGTTTGTACTAATTCACTTTTTTGTCAAAACGATTACAGATATTGCTTTCAAACTTACAAAACTTATTAACCATCATTACCTCCATCAACAGACAAGAGTACATAACTCTGTTAAGGTTTTTGTAAGAATAATGGTCCTATTTCGACTTAGAATTTTGGTTTTAAAAGTTCTTTGTACCAATTCACTTTTTTTCAATACTATTACAAATATTCCTTTGATACTTAAAACACTTAATTACCTTCATTACTTCCATCAACAGACAAGATTACATAACTCTGTCAATGTTTTTGTAAGAATAATGGCCTATTTTTGACTTAGAATTTGGGTATATTTTTTTTGTACCAATTCACTTTTTTGTCAAAACCATTACAGATACTGCTTTGAAACTTACAACACTGTTTCACCATCATTACCTACAGCAACAGACAAGAGTGCATAGCTCTGTCTATGTTTTTGTAAGAATTATGGCCCTTTTTCGACTTAAAATTTTGGTCAAGTTTTTCGTACCACCCCACTTTTTTTAAAAACCATTAGAAATATAGCTTATACACTTTAAATAATTATTAATCATCATTACCTCCATCAACAGACAAGAGTACATAACTGATTAACTCTGTCAAGTTTATTTTAAGAATTATGACCCTTTTTATACACCCGTTTTGATAAAAACGGATCGTATTATAGATTTACCTGCGGCGTACATGCGGGCGGGCGGCGTCCAGTATGTTGTCAGCTCAATAACTTTGGAAGCCTTTGTCCAATCATCGCCCTTTAATTATAGAAATTACCCAAAATTGGTCATGTCAGCTGAATAACTTGAGAAGCCTTTGTCCAATCATCACCAAATTTATCAGAATGTGTATTGGTATAATATCTTGGGACAAGTTCGATAACTAGCCATATCGCTTTTGTCAATTGAGATTTATCGCTCTTTATTTATAGAAATTACCTAAAATTGGTCTTGTCAGCTCAATAACTTTAGAAGCCTTTATTTAATCATCACCATATTTGGTCAGAATGTGTACTGGCATATTATCTCGGACAAGTTTGATAACTAGCCTTATCGCTTTAATCAATCGAGAATTATCGCTCTTTAATTATATAAATTACCTAAGATTGGTCTTGTCAGCTCAATA
The DNA here is from genome assembly GCA_031761405.1 of Serripes groenlandicus. NCBI lineage: Eukaryota > Metazoa > Mollusca > Bivalvia > Cardiida > Cardiidae > Serripes > Serripes groenlandicus. Next base: position 54,719,052 of record JASEVX010000013.1, on the reverse strand, counting down.
ACTTTAGGAGCCTTTGTCCAATCATCACCAAATTTAATCAGATTGTGTATTGGCGTAATATCTCAGACAAGTTTGATAACTAGCCATATTGCTCTAGTCGATAGAGAGTTATTGCCCTTTAATTATAGAAATTATCTAAAATTGGTCTTGTCAGCTAAATAACTTGTGAAGCCTTTATCAGATCATCACCAAATTTAGACAATTTGTTGATGGGCAGAATATCTTGATCAGGTTAGATAACTTACAACGTTATCTTAGTCACTACACAACTATGTCCCTCGAAATGGCCAAAACTGTACCAGCAGTGTCCGCTCTCTAAGTTTGGCTGATGTACAACCAATTATCACTATACTTGGTCAAAAAAAAACAGGACGGGCGTATTATGTGACATTTGGCGCTCTTGTTTTATTTAGAATTACGGTTAAATTATTCATACCAAATCATTTTTTTTTTAAAACAATTACAGATAAAACTTAAACACTTACAAACATCTTGTTACCATCATTACCTCCAACAACAGCGAAGAGTGCTTAATTTAGTAAAGGTTTATGTAAGAATTATGACCCTTTTTTCGACTTATAAAGTACTTTGCTTATAAATAACATGGTTATGTTTTCTGTACCACCCAACAATGTTTTGTTTTATTGGCAAGCACAAAAAAGTTGAGCGTGCTGTCCTCCTACAGCTCTTGTTAGCTCTACTGGCCAAAGGCCAGAAGGGCTTATGTCGTGGCGATTCGTCCGTCGTCCGTCCATAAACAATTTCTTGTTAACACGATACAGTCTTCACTTTTGATTGTATCTCAATCAAACTTATACAGTAGTTAGATATCCATGAGAGTTTGGTTCATTTCTAAAAAACGGCCAGATCTACCCATGCATGGCTGGATTATGGCCCTTGAAATTGTCAAAATTGCTATAATACAGTTTGTGAACACAATAGAGCTTCCATTTACTATCTGATCTTCACCAAACTTAGATGGTATTTGAATATTGATGACATATTGGTTCCTTTTAAAACGAGCCAGATCAATGCCAGTAGAGCATATTAGGCCCTCATGGGCCTCTTGTATTTGATATATTTCAACAAAAAAACATACTCCAAAACGGACGATTCAAATGCAGAATAACAATGCGGTAGAATCTATTGAGGAATTCCAAGGCCTGATTAATATATATGATATAGACCCAGAACTCATTAGTGTTAGCTCACCTAAGCACAAAGTGCTCGAGGTGAGCTATTTTGATCAAATTTTGTCTGTTGTGCATCGTCAATAATTGCCTTGTTAACACTCTACAGGCTACATTTTGCATCCTATATTAATGAAAGTTTATTAGAACATTTATCTCAATCAAATCTTTGACAAGTTCGAAATTATCAGGTCAACAACTAGGTCACTAGGTCAAATTGAAGGAAAATCTCGTTAACACTCTAGAGGAATTTTGTTAGAATGTTTGTCTTAATGATAGCTAGGTCAAGTTCGAATATGGGTCATATTGGGTAAAAAAATAGATCACTATGCCAAACTTATGAACAATCTTTTCAACACTCTGGAGACTGCCTTTTAATAAGGAGGCTATTGCACTTGTGACAGCATCTGTGTTGGTTAAAGTGTTTAGCTCACCTGTGCACGCAGTGCTCAAGATGAGCTATTGTGATCACATTTTGTCCGGTGTCCTTTCGTCGTCCAACGTCACCGATTGCCTTTTTAACACTCTACAAGCTACATTTTGCATCCCATCTTCATGAAAGTTTTATCAGAACATTCATCTCCATCAAATCATGGACAAGTTCCAAACTAGGCCATATGAGATCAAAAACTTGGTCACTTTGTCAAATTAAAGGAAAATCTTGTTAACACTCTTGAGGCCGTTTTTTTAACTCGAGCATGTTGAAACTCCATCTGAATATTTGTCTTTTTGATATCTAGGTCAAGTTTGAATATGGGTCATGTCGATTTAAAAACTAGGTCACTAGGTCAAATTGAAGAAAATCTCGTTAACACTATAGCCCGCAATCTTTTCCTTCAGCAGTTTGAAATTTTGTCAGTATATTTGTTTTAATTATATCTAAATCAAGTTCGGATATGGGTAATATTGGGTCAGAAACTAGGTCATTAGGCTAAATTGAAGGGAAATCTTGTTAACAATCTGGAGGCTGCATTTTTAGATCACCTGAGCCGAAGGCTCAAGGTGAGCTATTCTGATCACTTTTTGTCTGTCGTCCGTCCAGCGTTAACTTTTAGCTTTAAACATCATCTCCCAAACTCCAAGGACAATTTCCGTGAAACATCACAGTACTGTTCCTCTGGTTGGCCTCTTTCAAAGTAATTCAAAGATTTAAATTCCATTGAGAACTTTGGTTGCTGCGGCATCAGGAAGGGGACAAAATGTCCAAACTTTAAAAAAAAAACTTTAAATTTGGTAGAAATGTTCCTTGGGTGACCGTCTATAAAAATTGTTCAAGCCATACTGATTGGTCGCAAAACATGGCAGTCAGGCGGCATCAGAAAAGGGGCAAAATGACAAAATTTGAAAATTCCATTTTTATGAAAGTGCTCGTCTGATTTTAAGAAAATATAATACGAATCTTACTGTAATGATCCTCTGTTTAATTTGTTCAAGCCGTTTTGATTGGTTACACAATCATAGCAACCAGGCGTCATCCCAAAAGGGGTAAATTGAACTTTTAGCTACAAATGACAACCAACTCCTACCATTCCAATAGACCAATTTCCACAAAACATCACAGGAATGTTACTTTGGTGGTCCTCTTTCAAAATTGTTCAAAGATTAAAATTCCAATGAGAACTTTGGTTGCTGCGGCATCAGAAAGGGGACAAAATGTCCAAACTTTAAAAATCTTCTCCTCCGAATCTGCCTGTCAGATTCAAATATAATTTGGTAGAAATGTTCCTTGGGTGACCCTCTATTAAAATTGTTCAAGCCATACTGATTGGTCGAAAAACATGGCAGTCAGGCGGCATCAGAAAAGGGGCAAAATGACAAAATTTGAAAATTCCATTTTTATGAAAGTGTTTGTCTGATTTAAAAAAAAAAAATACGAATCTTATTGTAATGATCCTCTATTTAATTTGTTTAAGCCGTTTTTGATTGGTTACACAATCATATCAACCAGGCGTCATCACAAAAAGGGTAAATTTAACTTTTAGCTACAAATGACAACCAACTCCTACCAATCCAATAGACCAATTTCCACAAAACATCACAAGAATGTTCAATTAGGTGATTGATTTAGGGCCATCTTGGCCCTCTTGTTAACTTGAGCATGTTAAAACTCAGAATGTTTGTCTTGATGATATGTAGGTCATGTCTGTTTAAAAACGAGGTAACTAGGCCAAATTGAAGGGAAATCTTGTTAACCCTTTCCCACCTGCAGACGCATTTTGACGCAATAGTGACAGACAACTTTTGATAATATTGTGGCCAACGGGGAAATTGCTCATTATGAGCAGTTTCTCCTTTGGCCACAATGTTTTCAAATTTATTTCTTTTATGGAGATTTTTAGGATTTTGTCACTATGTTTTCAAAGTTGTCTGCTGCAGATTTATTGTATGTGGGACAGGGTTAAAACTGTAGAAGCCGCATATTTTGCTTCAGCAGCTTACAATTTGGGCAGAATGTTTATCTTAATGATATCTAGGTCAAGTCTGGTCAAGTACGAAAATAGATCATATATTGAAGGAAAATCTTGTAAACACTCTAGATGCCGCATGTTTGAAATGTTGTCAGAATGTTTGTCTTATTGATATCTAGTCGAAGATCGAATATGGGTCATATTGGGGTTGAAACTAGGTCACTAGGCCAAATTGAAGGAAAATAATGTTAAAACTCTGGAGGCTGCATTTTTACTTTGAGCAAGCTGAAACTTTGTCAGAATGTTTGTCTTGATGATATCTAGTCCATGTTCGAATATGGGTCATATCAGGTAAAAAAAAAAAATAGGTCACTTTAGCTAAATGAAGGAAAAACCTCTGGAGGTTTCATTTGACTCTTTGTCAGAATAATTGTCTTGATATGTTTTGCATTAGAAATCACATTGCATAATTCAGGTGAGCAATCTAGGGCCATCATGGACCTCTTGTTTACAAATACTGATATCTTCTATACCATCAATCATATTTGCTTCAACTTTGGCATATTTGTTTCTAATGACAATAAAAACATCTGCAGCAAGTCACAAAACTCTGTCAACCATATTAGTAGAGTTATGCCCCTTGTTAGCTCATGAGAGCACAAAGTGCTCAAGGTGAGTTTTCGTAATTGCCTTTTGTTCTTTGTTCGTTCGTCGTCAACAATTTGCTTACCAACTTGAGGCCACTATTTTCATTCATTCAATCTAAATGAAACTTATTCAGTTTTTCTATCTTGCTGATTTTTAGGCCAAATTAAAGGAAAATCTTGTTAACAATCTGATAGCAGCCTTTTTGGATTGAGCATGATTAAACTTTGACAGAATATTTGCCTGGATGATATCTAGGCTAAGTTAGAAAGAGGGTCAGGTCTGGTCAAAAGCTAGGTCACTAAGCCAAATTGTAGAAAAATCTTGTTATACCCCCGATAAACGAAGTTTAGAGGGGGTATATTGGAGTCACCCTGTGGTTGGTCGGTCGGTCGGTCGGTCGGTTGGTCCGTTGCGATTTTCCTTGTCCGGAGCATAACTTTAAAACTAATTGTTGGAATTTAATAAAACTTCATAGGATGATACAACACATTGAGAGGAAAATACAGAGTTATTGCCCTTTGTTACTTTTTCTTGTCCGGAGAATTACTTAATAACTAACAGATGGAATCTAATAAAACTACATACAATGGTAGAGCATAATGAAAGGAAGTGCAGTATACAAGAACCATAACTCTAATTTACATAATTACAGAGTTATTGCCCTTTGTTACTTTTTCTTATTCGTAGAGTCTTGTCCGGAGCATAACTTTAAAACAAATTGTTGGAATTTATTAAAACTTCATAGGATGATACAACACATTGAGAGGAAGTGCGGTGTACAGGAACCATAACTCTATTTTATCTAAATACAGAGTTATTGCCCTTTTTTACTTTTTCTTGTCCAGAGAATTACTTAATAACTAACTGGTGGAATCTAATAAAACTGCATACAATGGTAGAGCATAATGAGAGGAAGTGCAGTGTACAAGAACCATAACTCTTATTTACCTAAATACAGATTAATTGCCCTTTGTTACTTTTTCTTGTCCGGAGAATTATTTAATAACTAACAGATGGAATCTAATAAAACTACATACAACGGTAGAGCATAATCAGAGGAAGTGCAGTGTACAAGAACCATAACTCTAATTTACATATCCAAAAATGAACAAAACAAGAATAACCCGATCCATAACATTGTCCTTTTAAGGTGCGGTTTCTAAATATTTCACAACTTTTCCTATCAGGGCGGCGTTCGGGGGTATTAATCACATTCAGTGATAGTTCTAGTTAACACTATAGAGACTACAACAAGTTTTGTCTGTGTGATATCTAGGCCACATTCGAATATGGGTCATGTTGGGTCAACAACTAGGGCACTAGGCCAAATTAAAGGAAAATCTTATTAACACTTTGTTAGCTGCATTTTGTTACTTGAGCATGTTGAAACTGTCAGAATGTTTGTCTTGATGATATATAGGCTAAGTTCGAATAAGGGTCATGTTTGATCAACAACTGGGTCACTAGGCCAAATTGTAAAAAAATGTTGCCTTGATACATTTAGACTTTTTCTAAATATGGGTCAAAATCAAGGTCAATAGGCCGTATTTGAGCAAACTTTTGTTAACATTTTACAGATCACATTTTATTAGCTCGACTTTTGAAAGAAACAGAGCTATTGTCATGACCCTGGCGTCGTCGTCAGCGGCGGCATGGTCGTCCGGTTAAGGTTTTTTGTTCAGCTCAGCTTTTTTCTGTAGCGGTGGCGTGGTCATCCGGTTAAGGTTTTTTGTTCAGCTCAACTTTTTTTCTGTTTTCTATCAGTCGAGCGTCTGTGCTGTATGAGGTGCTCTTGTTTTACTTGGGCCTGTTGAAACTTTTTCAGAATAGTTATTGTGAGTTAATGTATTTCTGAATGCAAACATTTTCTCTATTGTTTTGCAAAATACAACAAATCTGTTCAGATATAAAGTATATTCAATTATGTATGTAATTATAAATATTAGGTCATATTCATCAACTTCATTTATTTAAATTTCAAATTATTCTTCAATTAACATTAACATTATTAGCTCACCAGAGCACGAAGTGCTCAAGGTGAGTTATTGTGATCGCCTTTTGTCCGTCGTTCGTCGTCAACATTTGCTTTTTAACATTCTAGAGGCAACATTTTGCATCTAATCATCATGAAAGTTTATCAGAACATTCATCTTCATCAAATCTAGGCCAAGTTCGAAACTGGGTCATTTGGGGTCACAATCTAGGTCACTAGATCAAATTAAATGAAAATCTTGTTAACGCTCTTCAAGCCGCATTTTTGGCTTGATCATCTTGAAACTATGTCAGAATGTTTGTCTTAGTGATATCTAGGTCAAGTTCGAATATAGGTCATGTCGGCCTCAATATTTGACTAGGTCACTAGGCCAAATTGAAGGGAAATTTTGTTAACACTGTAGAAGCCGCATTTTTTGCTTAAGTAACTTTAAATTTGGTCAGAATGTTTATCTTTATAATATCTATGCCAAGTTTGAATATTGGTTATGCCGAGGCAAAGACTAGGTCAACAGGCCAAATTTATGGAAAAATCTTGTTAACACTCTGGATGCGGCATTTTTTGCTTCGGCAGCTTGAAATATTTTCAGAATGTTTGTCTAAATGATATCTAGGTCAAGTTCTAATATAGGTTATGTCGGGTCAAAAACTAGGTAACTAGGTCAAATTTAAGGAAAATATTGTTAACACTCTTGAAGCCGCATTTTAAGTTTGAGCATGTTGAAATTTTATCAGAAAGTTTGTCCTGAGAATATCTAGACCAAGTTCGAATATGGGTCATGTCCTGTTAAAAACTAGGTGACTACGCCAGATTTAAGGAAAATCTTGTTAATTATACTCTGGAAGCCACATTTTTGGCTTGAGCATGTTGAAACTTTGTCAGAGTGTTTGTCTTAGTGATATATAGGCCAAGTTATAATTATATAAGTATAATTGTCTTGATGATATTTAGGGTAAGTTCGAATATGGGTCAGGTATGGTCAACAACAAAGTCACTAGGCCAAATTGTAGAACAATCTAGATAACACTATAGAGATTGCATTTTCTTGAAATCTGGTCAGAATCTTTTTCTTGATGATATTGCCATTGGTGCTGAAAGAGTTAAGTATTAAATACTAGCCCATTCTCGGGTGAGCGATTCCAGGGCCTCATGGCCCTCTTTTTTTAATCAAAATCGCCGTCGATGATAAAAAAAACAAGAACACAAAGATGATAGCCATTTGTGAGCAGGTGCACATCAACATTATAGAAGATTTCCTGATAATCCGATGAGAAATCTGGTATCTAGAGTATTCATAAGGATTTCTAAAATTGAACCTAGTTAACTAGTTTTTGTCACTCTAACAAGATTTGACTGAAACATGATAGCAATGAACATTGGAAAATACATGTGTTCACAAGGTATTTTTTCAAATTGGCCATACGTGATGCAGTTTGAATTTGACAAGAGGTTTGATTGAAATGAATATTTCGATTAAAGTTTCAGGGACTGGATTTTAAAAAGAATGGCTAAAAAGCGTAATCCCAAGGTTTTCTAAATTCTGAAGGAATCCGCTGTGCCATGGTCGAGTGGTTAGCGTCGGGGATTTCGAAACCGGGTGTCCCGGGTTCGATCCCCAGTCGCGGCACTACGGTCATGGTGGAGTGCCCTTGGGCAAGGCACATTTTCTAGCCTAGTACTGGTTTGTTTACCCAGGGATCATGAATAATTAAATTTAAATGCGCGCTAAATGACCTTAGCTGTCGATGCGCCGTAAAACAATATACATTCATTCATTCATTCTAAATTCTGATCTAGTCTTTGACACCTTTCACACTTGAACACGATTTGAGGAAGATGATGTTCTGATAAAAAGGGTTGAACTTAAAAGGTTTTTTAAGCTCACCTGGTCAGGCTAACTGTATTTTGCGTAACGGAACAAGTGATAGGGCAAGAGACAGGGAATATCTGTTTCCATACTTATATATTGTACCTGCGGTTTAATAAAAAATAAGTAATATCTGGTTCAGGAGGGGCATACTGTTATCAACTGTCTCTATTATGAGTCGAAATAAATAAAGAAATAATAAATCAAAGTTGTGTCTTTATTCACTAATGCATGTCTTTACTGTCATAAGATAGAAATATATATCATGTGCGGAGTTAAATCTATAAATCTGTGAAAGCTAGTGAGTAATAATCGGCAGATAATCATTAAGAACTGGTCAAACTATAATTATTAAAAAGAATGCAGTTATATACAGTTTAACATGCGTGAAAATAGATGCTTTATGCTTTTGTTCCGGTCCGCAAAATACAGTATAATGTAACTGTATAATGCGGAACTGAACGGAACAATAAATTTATATATTTATCTTTATATTAATTGTTGAAAGAATATATACATTATCAGTAGCTCAATATCAAATGAATATTGTAAAACAGTAAGAATCTAAAGCATGCAAAATCAATTAACCATAACGTTATACTCGTGTTGTGTTTGATGAATTCATTTTGCGGATTTTCTTTTTGTTGATGAGGGGGGAGGAAATTCAAACCCATTGCAAGTGAACTTTGATTTACTTACCTCTAGACGTCACTATTATGCACATGCTACAAGTAATGAATAGTTATGTAGGTCGTTGTTCTGTTCCGTTTTGCAAAATACAGTTACCCAACAGGTAACTGTATAATGTGAAACGGAACTGAACGGAACAATAAATATATATATATATCTTTATATTAATTCTTTATAGAATATATACAGTGATGCTTCTAGGCCGCGGAATTGCGTTATTCCCGCTATTTTTAGCTCACCTATGCACGAAGTGCAAGGTGAGCAATTGTGATCACATTTTGTCCGGCGTCCGTCCGTCGTCTGTCGTCCATCGTCAACATTTGAGCTTGTTAACACTCTACAGGCTACATTTTGCATCCAATCTTCATGAAAGTTTATCAGAACGTTCATCTCCATAAAATCTTGGACAAGTTCGAAACCGGGCCATATGAGGTCAAAAACTAGGTCACTAGGTCGAATTGAAGGGAAATCTTGTTAACACTCTGGAGGCCACATTTTCAACTTGAGCATGTTGAAACTTTATCAGAATGTTTGTCTTGATAATATGTAGGTCAAATTCGAACATGGGTCACGTCGGGTCAAAAAGTAGGTCACTAGTTCAAATTGAAAGAAAATCTCGTTAACACTCCAGAGGCCGCAATTTTTACTTCAGCAGTTTGAAATTTTGTCAAAATGTTTGTCTTAAAAATATCTAGGTCAAGTTCGAATATGGGTTATGCCGGGTCAAAAACTAGGTCACTAGGCCAAATTGAAGGAAAATCTTGTTAACACTTTTGATGCCGCATTTTTTGCTTCAGCAGCTTGAAATTTGGTCAGAATGTTTGTCTTAAAGATATCTAGGTCAAGTTCAAATATGGGTCATATTGGATCAGAAACTAGGTCACTAGGCCAAATTGAGGGAAAATCTTGTTAACTATGTAGAAGCCGCATGTTTTGCTTCAGCGGCTTGAAATTTGGTCAGAATGTTTGTCTAAATGATATCTAGGCCAAGTTCGGATATGGGTCATGCCGGGTTAAAAACTAGGTCATTAGGCCAAATTGAAGGGTAATCTTGCTAACACTCTGGATACTGCATTTTAAATTTCAGCATGATAAAACTTTATCAGAATGTTTTTCTTGATGATATGTAGGCCAAGTTCGAATATGGGTCATGCTGGGTCAAAAACTAGGTCACTAGATCAAATTGAAGGAAAATCTTGTGAACACTTTGGATGCCGCATTTTTTGCTTCAGCAGCTTGAAATTCGGTCAGAATGTTTGTCTGAATTATATCTAGGTCATATTCGATCAGAAACTAGGTCAATAAAGGAAAATATTGTTCAAACTCCGGAGGCCGCATAATGCTTTGAGCAAGTTGAAACTTTGTCAGAATGTTGTCTTGATGATATCTAGTCCATGTTGGAATATGGGTCATCCAGACTTCAGTTTCTTTTATATTTTAAAAAAATAATGAACTAAAATGGGCTTATATGCAATTTATTTCATAGGCAAGTCCTCTTTGACAGCTGGCTGTGATTTTGATAGATCTTCATGTCAACTTTGTTTTTAAAAAATCGGTAATTAAATAGTGTTTCCTATGCATTCAGGCAAACAAAATAATAATCTTTAAACAGTTAAATTAATATAGGGACATTCTTTTATCATATCCTAGTATGTTTTTACATGGGTTATTGAAATTAATTACCCCTACGCTGTTTATAATGAAAAATAGAATTGATTGGTGTGAAGTCGTTATCAAGTGTCAAATCTGGGGGTGGGTGGGGTACGCATTCTCGATCGTGATTGGCTTAAATCTACCAATTGATAACTCCCACTGTCCATAATTGACACTTCATAAAACAAAATACAGTGTCTTTAGATAATTACACACAATTTCTAGTGGACATATATACGTCCTGTGTTTTGATTGTCGGCGTATACCCTTAATTCCTGGACGTACTTGGACGTCTCCCTTGTCAATTTTGGGCGTACGGGATCGATTTTCGGGCGTAAAAACGCCCAATACGTCCATTAACGTGAGCGCTGTCAGGAATTCAATAAAATTTTACATGAAGCTTCTATGCCAAGAGGAGATGTGCATACCCTAAAGGTCTTGCAATAGCATGTTATTATTGGGGACTATATGTTTGGTTGATTGTCAGTCAGTCACGCTTAACCTTGTCCGGCCCGTGTCTTCACCACGAACATAGGATTTCAAAGAAACTTAGCACAAACGTTCACCATGATGAGGCGGCGTTTTGCGCACAAGACCTAGGCCTGTACCTCAAATGTCAAGGTCACACTGAGAGGTCAAAGGTCAAAATGCGTACTGTTTGATAGGATTACCTTGTCTGGCCATCATCTCCACCATGCATCATAGGATTTTCAAGACACTTGGCACAAATGTTCACCATGATGAGGCGGCGTGTCATGCTCAAGACCCACGCCTGTACCTCAAATGTCAAGGTCACAATTAGAGGTCAAAGGTTAAAATGAGTACTTTTTGATAGGATTACCTTGTCCGGCCCACATCTTCACCATGCATTATAGGATTTCAAAGAAACTTGGCACAAATATTAACCATGATAAGGCGGCGTGTCGCACACAAACCACAGGTCTGTAACTCAAATGTCAATGTCACACTTTGAGGTCAAAGGTAAAAATTAGTATTGTTTGATAGGACTGTACCTTGTCTGGCTCACATCCCAACCATGCATCATAGGATTCCCAAGTAACTCATACACATGTACATGATGAGGCAGCGTGTCACGCACAAGACTCAGACCTGTACCTCAAAGGTCAAGGTCACATTTAGAGGTCAAATGTCAAAATGAGTACTGTTTGATAGGAGTACCTTGTTCGGCCCGCATCTCAACCATGCATCTTAGGATTCTCAAGTTACTTGACACACATGTTAACCATGATGAGGTTGCTTGTACCTCAAAGGTCAAGGTCACACTCAGAGGTGAAAGGTCAAAATGAGTACTGTTTGATAGGACTACCTTTTCCGCCCTGCATCTCAACCATGCATCGTAGGATTCTCAAGTAACTCAGTACACATGTACATGATGATGCAGCGTGTCGTGCACAAGACCCAGGCCTGTACCTTAAAGTTCAAGGTCACACTTAGAGGTCAAAGGTCAAAATGAGTACTGTTTGATAGGACTACTTTGTCCGGCCCGAATCTCAACCATGCATCTTAGGATTCTCAAGTTACTGGACACACATGTTCACTATGATGAAGTTGCTTGTACCTCAAAGGTCAAGGTCACACTCAGAGGTCAAAGTTCAAAATGCATACTGTTTGGAAGGACTACCTTCTCCGGCCCGCATCTCAACCATGCATCGTAGGATTCTCAAGTTACTGGGCACACATGTTCACCATGGTGAAATGGCGTGTCGTGCACAAGAACCAGGCCTGTACCTCAAATGTCAAGGTCACTCATGCTTGAATGGATTTTGATATTACTTATAACAAGTATTGGTAGGGTTCTTTTGTATTGCTTGCAATACGACATAAACTTGTTTTACAGAGTTATGGCCCTTTTACTTATTTTAAGTTGTTAGGCAGTCGGAAGCCAGATTCTGTCCGGCCTATTTCTTACAAACCACTGGGTGGAATTCAATAAAATGTTACATGAAGCTTCTATACCAAGAGGAGTTATGGCCCTTTTATTTATTAAGTTTTTGATCAGTCGGAAGCCATACTTTGTCCGGCTTATTTCTTACAACCCACTAGGTGGAATTTAATAAAATTGTACATGAAGCTTCTATACCAAGAGGAGATGTGCATATCATAATGGTCTTACAATTGCATGTTATTTTACCCTTATGGCCCTTTTGTTGGTCAGTCAGAAGCCATATTTTGAATCAAGGTGCTGTTTTGGGGGTATTTATCATCTCTAGTAATAGTTCTAAATTCAATAGCAATAACTATACCGTGGGTATAGTACATACTAACATCATAATTCTCGTATACATCATGTAGGACTAACAGAATACATGAGAACGATAGGTTGACATTATAAATGGGATGATAACTAATTATTAGGTGTTGATAAAGTTTGACAGAATTGACGGTCGGAATATGCTTTTAACTCTAAACCAGCGTATTAAATTACATGTAGTATATTGTTGTATGCATGCGTCTTAAATAGCAGTTTCAGTTTGTAACAAGTACTAATTGTGATTGCAAGCAAGTCACATATATATCCCCAAAACCGGCAAACATGTTGACGGCCATATTGAAAGTGGCGTGCAACGATAAAATTTTGATACCGGAAATGAACTTGCCACACCTATATCTACTTGAAAACCAAATTTCATCGAAATCGGAGCATTTTTAGGTATTTGCGGCCATTTTGAATCAAAAATGGCCGCCGCGGGATAAAATGTCAACACCGGAAATGAACCATTTTGAAAATTCCGAAAGTCAATTGCACATCTTTGAGTGGTGGCCTATCTTTGTGCAAAGTTTCATTAAGATCGTTTCAAGCATCTCCGAGTAAATCACCGCACAAAGGTAAATGTAAAGAAAATAATAAAATAAAAAATAATAAAAACAACATAGCCCCAAACTTTGTTTTGGGGATATAATAATAAGCAACGTCTTCTTATTCCACAATGTTTTCATAAACTTTCATTACCTTTTGTCACATACAGACAACTTTTGACGCCCTACAGCAGAAGACGTTTTAAAACATGGCAAAAGGTGAAAATGCTCATAATGACCAGTTCCTCTTTTTCCTACAATGTTTTCAACTCTTTTCAGCTATTTCACGAGCAACTTCTCCTTTTGCCAGAATGTTGTTAACTCTTTTCGGTTATTCGCCACATTAAGACCTTTTTTCACATACAGACTACTTTTGATGCCTCCAGAACAGACCGTGTTTGGCTTATTAAGGGCCTTTGTATAGTGTAAACCTGAAACCCTATGTTGTAGATTTTTAGATTTTGATGGGAGCCTTTGTATCATGCAGGGTTAGGTTACTGTGTTGGATTGCTTCATGAAACTTGGATTTGTCCTTTATATAGTGTCAAACGAGAACAATCTTTTAATTGCTTCTTTTTCTCAAGATAGAAGCATTAGTCAAGTAAACGTTAAATTATCTATCAGGTATGTAGGCTCTACCATCTGACCAATTAGGAAGCTACTGTGATTAGCCGTTACTGCTGATCTCGATCAGAACCCTACCGGCCTTTGCATAGTATGATAACCTAGGGCCTCTGTATAGCGATCAGCAAACCCAAACTTATTTCTTCTCCGTTTCCCTAAATATAAGCACGAGTTAAGGAAACGCGTTGAATTATCTATCCGGCATATAGGCTCTACAACCTGACCAATTGAAAAACGATCGGATTAGCCGTTACTGCTGATCTCAATCAGAACCCTACCGGCGTTTGTATAGTATGATAACCTAAACCCTAGGGCCTCTGTATAGCGATCAGCAAACCCAAACTTGTTTTTGCTCCTTCTCCCAAAATATAAGCATGAATCAAGGAAACGTGGTGAATTATTTATCCAGCATGTAGGCTCTACAGTCTGACCCATTTGGAAGCGACTGTGATTAGCCTTTATTTGGATTGGAATGAAACTTTGATTTGGCCTTTGTCCGGCGTCTGTCTGTCCGTCCGCATGAGAGAGTACTTGTGGGGTGCGTGTTTTTCCTAAAGCCCATCCACCACCCTGATAAAGACACTTAGATAACTAGTTTTTTTTAGTTTTTATAACGGGTATCTCATTTGCATATTAATGTTATTCATTCCGTAAAAGGGGGTTAATTACGGAATGAATTGCATACTTGTGGGGTGCACCCCTAAAAAAAAAAACATCAAACGAAATAACCCTTCAAGGACTCTCCCATGAGTCCGTCCGTCCGTGCGTCTCTCTGTCTGTCACACTTTTTCGTCACGTTTTCAAATAACTTTTGTTCTACTCAAAGGATTACATTGAAACTTTTGACACTTGCTCCGGGGAGCACTCCATTCTAGTTTACAAAATGCATTTGATAATGAACTACTGATAATGTATATATTCTTTCAACAATTAATATAAAGATATATATATATATTGTTCTGTTCCGTTCAGCATTATACAGTTACCTGTGTGGGTAACTGTATTTTGCAGAACGGAACGGAACAAAAGCATAAAGCATCTATTTTCACGCATGTTAAACTGTATGTATAACTGCATTCTTTTAATGATTATAGTTTGACCAGTTCTTTGTGAATATCTGCCGATTATTCCTCACTAGCTTTCACAGATTTATAGATTTAACTCCGCACATGATAGATATTTCTATTGTATGACAGTAAAGACATGCATTAGTGAATAAAGACACAACTTTGATTTATTAATTTGTTTATATTGACTCATAAAAGAGACAGTTAATAACAATATGCCCCTCCTGAACCAGATATTACTAAATGTTTATTAAACCGCAGGTACAATACATAAGTATGGAAACAGATATTCCCTGTCTGGTGCCCCATCTCTTGTTCCGTCCCGTTCCGTTCCACATTTTGTCCGTCGTGCATCGTCAACTTTTGCCTTGTTAACACTCTACAGACTACAATTTGCATTTCATCTTTATGAAAGTTATTTAGAACATTCATCTCCATCAAATCTTGGACAGGTCCGAAAGTGGGTCATATTGGGTCAAAAACTAGGTCACTAAGTAAAATTGAAGGAAAATCTTGTTAACACTCTGGAGGCAGCATTTTTAATTTGAGCATGTTGAAACTTTATCAATATGTTTGTCTTGATGATATATAAGCCAAGTTCGAATATGAGTCATGTCAGGTCAAAAAGTAGGTCACTAGGCCAAATTGAAGGAAAATCTTGTTAACATTCTAGTGGTCGCAATTTATGCTTCAGCAGCCTGAATTGTTATCAGAATGTTTGTCTTAATGATATCTATGTCTAAATCAAATATGGGTCATATTGAGTCAAAAATAGGTCACACGGTCAAATTGAAGGAAAATCTGTTTAACACTGGAGGCTGCATTTTAACTTGAAAATATTGAAACTTCGTCAGATTGTTTGTCTTGATGATATGCAGACCAAGTTTGAATATGGGTTGTGTACGGTCAAAAACTAGGTCACGAGGCCATATTTAAGGAAAATATTGTAAACAATTTAGAGGTCTGCATTTTTAGCTTCAGCAGCTTGAAATTTTGTCAGAATGTTTGTCTTTAAAGATATCTAGGTCAAGTTTGAAACGAGGTCAAGAGGCCAAGTTGAAAAAATATGTTTTCAACACAGGAGACTGCATTTTTTTGATCGCCTTTTGTCCTGCGTCCGTCTTTCGTCGTCTGTAATCAGTCTTCCGTCGTCCGTCAACATATTCTCCTCAGTAACCAGTGGGTCAATTGGAATGAAACTTCACAGAAAGTATCCCAGAATACCTTCAAATTGTTTGGATCCATGCAGAATTCTTCTCCCAAACTGGTTGGCAGATTTTCAAATAATTTTGTAGAAATTTCCTTGGATGACCTTCTATCAGATTCCGTCAATCCATGTTGATTGGGCGAACAACATGGCCGTTAGGGGGCGGGGCTATTTTGCCTTACATGGCTATAGTGAAAACTTAAAAATTCCTCCTCCGAAAATGTCAGGCCGATTTTCAAATAATTTTGTAGAAATGTTCCTTGGGTGACCCACTATCGGATTCCTACAAGCCATGTTAATGGTCGAAAAACATGGCCTTCAGGAGGCGGGGTTATTTTACATTATATGGCTCAAGTGGAAACTTAAAAAATCTTTTCCGACGAAAGTGTTGGGTCGATTTTCAAATAGTTTTGTAGCAATGTACCTAGGGTGACCTTCTATCTCAGATTCCCTCAACCCATGTTGATTGGATGAAAACTATGGCCGCCAGGTTGCGGTGCTTATATGGCTAAATTGAAAAAAATCAAATCAGGTTAGCGATCCAGGGTCAACATGGCCCCCTTGTTTATTTCAGCAGTTTAAGACTTTGTCAAGTGTTTTGCATTAACAATCTCATTGCATAAACTCAGGTAAGCAATCTAGGGCCATTATGACCCTTTTGTTTCTACAAATTGACAGAGTGACCTCGGTTTTAAACCCATGTGACCCAAGTTCGAACTAACTATATGAAGTCGATTGTTCTGAGCACTTCAATGACAATTGGATGAAAAATGTGGCATCTACAATGATCACAAGGTTTTTCATGAATTTGGATGAGTGATTAGTTTTGACTCCTGATAACAAATCATAAAAATTGAAGGAGATTTGATGGAGTTACCACTTAAGCCGGATTTAGACTTAGCCAAAGGCTCTCCAATTATCAATTCTCCCAACCTCGTCAGATAAAGTTCATATATTACGTCAGGGACATAATATTATCTATATTAAGACACAGCATGATTATTCCGCATACTTCATATCTCATATGATGCGCTCTTCGTGAGTATTTTCATTGATGGTTACCTCTGCTCACAAAAAAAGTTAACTCCAAATGGTAACGTTAAATGAATTCGAAATCATCAACATGAAGGTCATCTTTTGTCGTTGATTAACGATTAAACTAGCAGTTTAATATTTTCTTTGCCGAGCCCCAGTAGCTCAGTCGGTAGTAGCGTGGGCTGTCAATACAGGGGATGTGCGTTTGAATCCCAGCACGGCCAAAATTCTTTCCGATGTTTGACAAAAGTCACTTTAACATGCGTCATTTGTCTTTCACCAATGGGCGTACAGTCGATGTGGAAAAGCAGCCAGTTGCTTGGAAAGTATGATGTGTTGAGTACTGGTATGAGAAAGCCAGGAAACGCATGAATAGGTGAACTGGCAGCCGTGATATGACAAAAATATTGTTGAACACGGCGTTAAACCCCAATTAATCAATCAACTGATATTTTCTCTCAACAGAGCTAAAGGAAGAGATAGTCGACCTCTACATTGACAATGGTTACTGTGTATCATCCATACCAGTTCTCGAACAAGGCGATGAGGCACTCGTATATGATTTCTTCGTGATGCCAGTGATGAAACGTGTTAAGCCTGCAACCAACGAAAGCAATGTTAACACAAAATCATCAGACAGTATATCATCGATTCATGGCTTGTTTCTAAAGGATAAACAACGGATTAGAAAAGTGTGTATTGTTGGTGAAGCAGGTCGAGGTAAGACTACACTTTGCCAAAAGATGATTTCATCCTGGTGCACGATTCACAAAAACCAAAAAACTGCAACTAACAGTGAACCAGCAAATAGAAGTTTTGATAATGATGACCAACAGTTTCTAAAATCATTCAAATTTCTATTTTATGTACCTCTTCGTAACCATAAGACGTCAAATGTTGTTGAAATGATAAAAAATGACTTGGTCAGAAAAGGCTTGCACGATTTGTTAGATGAAGTCTTGGGCAAGGAATCTGATTCATGTTTAGTCATTCTTGATGGATTAGATGAATGGACTGCAGAAAAAGACTATACAGGCACGTTACCGCACCTTGATCCAAGAGAGAAGTTCTCTGTTATAATAACCACCAGACCGTGGAAACTGGAAGTTCTTCGCCCAAAACAACCTGATATAGGGCAAGAAATTGAACTAAACGGAATTTCAAATAGGAATCTGTTTGTGGAGAATGTGCTTAAAGTATTGGACAGGAAATTACACAAAGAAAATAAAACATCTCGCTCTTTTTTTGATCACATTAAATTGAACAAGATGACTAAATTAATAGGGATTCCGTTAATATTTACACAGCTTATTTGTATGTGGTATGATGATTTAGATTGTCGTTACACACAAACAGAAATCTACTTTGCAATGATAGAGTATTTGTTTGACGTGGCAGACAGACGTCAACAAAAGCCATATCAAACAGTCATACCTGATTCACAGGTTTCAATTAAACATAGTTCATTACACTCACTACACATATTCAAGGGTCGTACTCATTGTCAAAAATACGGTCAACTCTTAGTCAAATTGTCTGAATTAGCTTATTGCACCTTATTCAATGAGAAAAGAGAAAACGCCCTAGTGTTTGAGCATTCTCTGTCTGAAATATATAATTTAACAGAAAAAGATGTTCAATTTTGTTTGAAAGTTGGTTTACTTTCACAAGCAAAATATTGTAATAAAGTAACATCTCCTTCAAAGAAGTTGTCTTTTCTCCACAAGACTTTTCAAGAATTGTTGGCAGCTATGTATATTGCTAATTCGGATGATGACGGTCTTAAGTCAATGTTACAAACATTTAAACGCTTGAATGATGTACATGAAATGGCACAGGTATTGATATTCCTTAGCGGAATGAGGCCAGACTGTGTTGGTGCTTTGAGTAGGCAGATTGCTGAACTAGCAGATGAAGATAAAGAAGTGCTTACAGAGAGACAATCACTGTGTTTAGGATCAATTTCTTCATTGCGTGACCGTACTTTAACCATTCAGAGTGTCTTGTCGGATTGCATTAACGAAGGATATAGAGATGGAAAGTTTCCAGATGAGCTCGTGGTGCATGATATTGATTTACTGAACGATGATGTTTTTACAGTTAATGTTAAATCTGTGCTGCAGTGTCTAAATACAACGAAGATCAAGTCACTCTCTGTTGATTCTGAAATGTTGAAGGATATTGATGGACAAACAAGAAATATTGTCAAATTACGTGTAACTAATGTTTCTTCACAGAGACGTGTCATCGATCTTACTAGTTTAATAAAAGGATGTGTGTCATCTCTGGCATGTCTACATGTAGAAGGATGGGGTTCTTCGGATACTTATGTGAATATGGATGATTTTATATCTACAATACATACATTGAATCATATAACCTGCATTGGATTAGAAGAAATTGATCTCTCACATTCAAATATTGAGAATTTAGCAAAATACCTATCAGGGAGTACACAGTTAAGAGAAATAAAGCTCGGATTCATACGTTGTATCAGTTGTGAACAGAACCAGTGTTTTTATAAGATAGACCTGTTACGCCATAAAACGCTGAATTATTTGAACTTGAATGATCTGGATGGTCACGTTGAAATAGGTCATGGTATACCTTTGACGGAATGTGAACTTTATAGTGCGAACATTGGGATGTCCTTTGTGGAGTGTTTGGAGAACTCAACAAGTCTACAAAAACTCGGGTTGGGTAATCCATATTTGCCCCGAGTTATGGAGACGAATTCATCCATATACACTGTTTATCAGAAGATGGTGGGTGTAGTCCTACCAACATTGAAGAACTTGCGCCATTTAGATCTATGGAGTATTGACTGCGGACAAGAATTGTTGAATTGTTCACAGCTGACAAGTCTAGAAGATATACGGCTCATAGTAACAATGACATTAGAGTGTGTACAATGTTTGGTTGACAGTCTGTCTCAGACAAACAACAAAATATACATTCATATGAGTGTAACAGTTAATCCTAAACACGACCTGTCCGCAGTAAAGGAATACATCTTGGATAAATGGGGGATTGGTTTTAATTCAGAGGATGGTGATACCGGAACATTTAGTATACATAATAGAATAGATTTTTCTAGGACTCCATACGTACAGACGGATAGTGAAGACTGATGAGACCGTGTGAATGCAAAGGTTCGTCCGTGTTTTCACTCTACGCAGATGCAGTGAGACCCGAAATCGACAGACGCGGTTTAAATGTATTCATTATCGATGATAAACCACAACAAAATGCAATTCTGATTTACTGATAGGGGTTATAAAGGGTCACAGATTTCTGTCCTTTTCCCACAATGTTTTTAAGTCATCTCCTGCAGAGGAGTCTAAATTTGTTTGTAATTGTGAAGGGTTTAAGGGGATTGAACTAAATTGCGAGTGTGTAAAGACTAGGATAAGTCGATGTGGTTTTTTTTCCCACAAAATGTCATTTGAATGAGTGTTTTGTTCGAGTTAAACGACATATTCGAATGTTCACATCTTTGCAAAATAAGGGAATTATGTTTAAATGAAATTGTTATCGTTGAAAAGAATAAAAACTAATGCGGCAAAAGGAGAATTTGCTCAATAAGTGTGAAAGACAAGCTATTTTATCATTTAGTAAATTGAACAAAACTGTTCACTACGAAAAACCGCCGTGGCCTAGTGGTTGGCGTCGGCGATTTGGAGCCGGGCGTCCCGGGTTCGATCCCCAGTCGCGGCACTGTGGTCATTGTGGCGTGCCATTGGACAAGGCACATTTCCTAACATATAACTGGTTTTGTTTAGACAGGGATCATGAATAAGTGAGCTTTCGCCGTGATATAACTGAAATAATGTTTAAAACGGCGTAAAACTTCACCATAACAAACAAATCATTCATTCATAACGTTGTTAATGTATGCATATATAATGTATTTATTTGTTTGTAGATAGAAACTGTGTACAGTTACTCAATAAAGAATACATGTACATATACATGTGTATATCTATCTATATATCTGATCACATTCTAGCCTAGCAACCGTCTTTGAAGCCCTCGAAGAATAACACTTTCCCACGTGTAGACACATGTCTTCTTTTTGACTCGTAGTTGAAAACAGTATGGCATAAGGAGATATTGCTCATGATGAGCAATTTCTTCTTTTTCGTAATGTTTTACAAAAACCGTCGGTCTCATAGAAGAGAGTTTAAACACAGATCAGACTTGCGAATTTTACTGTCTGATCTAAAGTACACCAGGATTACAATGTCCGCTTTACGCCTCGGTGATGTGTAGTGGTCCTCCTCGATTCCGGGATGTCGTGGGTTCGATCCCCGGCAGGGTCATACCAAAGACACTTCCAAACAAGTAGTAATGGCTGCCCTCCTTGGAGCTCAGGATTGCTGGGTTCGCATTACGGCTGACTGGCTGGTGTCAGGATAAATAAACCAGTAGCACTGGTAATTTACCCAGGAAACGTCGTGATATTAATGAAAAATTGTTGAAACGGCGTTAAAAACATACAATCAATCAATCAACCATCTAATTGCGCAGGCATCTTTGAAACTTCCCGAGAACCATTTGGACCAAATATCTCGCTATACTTGTATGTAATTAAGACGGATATACTATATATGTCCTATAACACCGAAGGTCGGTTTCATGCCGTTGTCAACGGTATTTCAGTTATATCACGGCGGCCAGTTCAGTGTGTTTCCTGACTTTCGCGCAACAGTATTCCTTATAACATTCTTACCATACAACTGGCTACCATCTTATATAGACGATTCGGCCCACTGTCGGAAGAAGAATGACGCTGGTCGCAATGACGTTTTATATCATCGGAAAGAATAAATGGTCAAGTCTGGATTCAAACGCACAACCCCTGGATTAAACAGCGGTTCGAAGATAAAACTAACGCAACGGATTCTGCGTAATGTATCGACCCAGATCAGCCCGCGCAGGCTAATCTGGGCCGACACATTCCGTCTCGGGGGGGGGGGGGGGATAGAGCTATAGAGTAACAAGTCCTGAAACACAGGAGACGAAAGGTGTATGTCCGTGTTAGCCTGCGCTGCATGCTTAGGCTGATCCGGTGGATACTTTACGCAGAATCCATTATGTTGATTTTCTAGCGGGACGGTTCACATATTCTGCGAGGGAAACCATTTTTCTATCTTTGGAAAAGGGTCCTTGGATTTATATTTTTGAAAACTGTATTGTGGTAAAAGGGATTCAAAGCTTCGATCTGATTCCCGTCGTATTTACAGATGACGACTGTATCAATATTACTCGTCGTATTAACAAACGTCGTCTGCTTAAGAGTCGCCAGATGACGACTATAACTATTACCCGTCGTATTTACAAACGTCGTCTGCTTAAGAGTCGCCAGATGACGACTGTGTCAATTTGACCCGTCGTATTTACCCAGGGATCATGAATAATTAAATTTAATTGCGCGCTAAATGACCTTAGCTGTCGATGCGCCATAAAACAATATACATTCCGTCGTATTTACAGATGACGACTGTATCAATATTACTCGTCGTATTTACAAACGTCGTCTGCTAAAGAGAAGCCAGTGTACGACTGTTTTGATAATACCCGTCGTATTAACAAACGTCTTCTGCTAAAGAGTCGCCAGATGACGATTCTATCAATATTACCCGTCGTATTTACAAACGTCGTCTGCTAAAGAGGCGCCAGATGACGACTGTATCAATTGTACCCTTCGTATTTACAAACGTCGTCTGCTAAAGAGGCGCCAGATGACGACTGTATCAATTGAACCCGTCGTATTTACAAACATTGTCTGCGAAATAGTCGTCAGATGACGACTGTATCAATTGTACCCGTCGTATTTACAAACATCGTCTGCGAAATAGTCGTCAGATGACGACTGTATCAATTGTACCCATCGTATTTACAAACGTCGTCTGCTAAAGAGTCGCCAGATGACGACTGTATCAATTGTACCCTTCGTATTTACAAACATCGTCTGCTAAAGAGTCGTCAGATGACGACTGTTTCTATTTTACCCGTGGTATTTACAAACGTCGTCTGCTAAAGAGTCGTCAGATGACGACTGTTTCTATTTTACCCGTTGTATTAGATGACGACTGTTTCAATTTTACCCGTCGTATTTACAAACGTCGTCTGCTAAAAAGTCGCCAGATGACGACTGTATCAATTGTACACGTCGTATTTACAAACGTGATCTGCTAAAGATTCGTCGGATGGCGACTGTATCAATATTACTCGTCGTATTTACAAAAGTTGTCTGCTAAAGAGAAGCCAGTGGACGACTGTATTAATATTGCCCGTCCTATTAACAAACGTCTTCTGCTAAAGAGTCGCAAGATGACGACTCTATCAATTGTACCCGTCGTATTTACAAACGTCGTCTGCTAATGAGTTGTCAGATGTCGACTGTATCAATATTACCCGTCGTATTTACAAACGTCGTCTACTAAAGAGTCGTCAGATGACGACTGTATCAATGTTACCCGTCGTATTTACAAACGTCGTCTGCTAAAGAGTCGCCAGTTGACGACTGTATCGATTGTACCCGTCGTATTTACAAACGTCGTCTGCTAACGAGTCGCCAGATGACGACTGTATCAATTGTACTCGTCGTATTTACAAACGTCGTCTGCTAAAGAGTCACCAGTTGACGACTGTATCAATTTTACCCGTCGTATTCACAAACGTCGTCTGATAAAGAGTCGCCAGATGACGAATGTATCAATTGTACCCGTCGTATTATCAAACGTCGTCTGCTAAAGAGTCACCAGTTGACGACTGTATCAATTTTACCCGTCGTATTTACAAACGTCGTCTGCTAAAGAGTCGCCAGATGACGACTGTATCAACATTACCCGTCGCATTTACAAGCGTCGTCTGCTAAGAGTCGCCAGATGACGACTGTATCAATTTGACCCGTCGTATTTTCAGATGACGACTGTATCAATATTACCCGTCGTATTTACAGAAGTCGTCTGCTAAAAAGAAGCCAGAGGACGACTGTATCAATTGTACACGTCGTATTTACAAACGTCGTCTGCTAAAGAGTCGCTAGATGACGATTGTATCAATATTAACCGTCGTATTAACAAACGTCTTCTGCTAAAGAGTCGTCAGATGACGACTGTATCAATTTGACACGTCTTATTTTCAAACGTCGTCTGCTAAGGAGTCGCCAGATGACGGCTGTATCAATATCATCCGTCGTATTTACAAAAGTCGTCTGCTAAAAAGAAGCCGGTGGACGACTGTATTAATATTAACAGTCGTATTAAGAAACGTCTTCTGCTAAAGAGTCGCCAGATGACGACTCTATCAATTTGACCCGTCGTATTTACAAACGTTGTCTGCTAAAGAGTCGCCATATGACGACTGTATCAATTGTACATGTCGTATTTATAAACGTCGTCTGCTAAAGAGTCCCCAGATCACGACTGTATCAATTTTACCTGTCGTATTTACAAACGTCGTCTGCTAAAGAGTCGCCAGATGACGACTGTTTCAATTTTACCCGTCGTATTTACAAACGTTGTCTGCTTAAGAGTTGCCAGATGACGACCGCATGAATTGTACCCTTCGTATTTACAAACGTCATCTGCTAAAGAGTCGCCCGTTGACGACTGTATCGATTGTACCCGTCGTATTTACTAACGTCGTCTGCTAAAGAGTCGCCAGATGACGCGGTATCAATTGTACTCGTCGTATTTACAAACGTCGTCTGCTAAAGAGTCACCAGTTGACGACTGTATCAATTTTACCCGTCGTATTCACAAACGTCGTCTGATAAAGAGTCGCCAGATGACGACTGTATCAATTGTACCCGTCGTATTAACAAACGTCGTCTGCTAAAGAGTCGCCAGATGACGACTGTATCAATTGTACTCGTCGTATTTACAAAAGTCGTCTGCTAAAGAGTCGCCAGATGACGACTGTATCAATTGTACCCGTCGTATTTACAAACGTCGTCTGCTAAAGAGTCGCCAGATGACGACTGTATCAATTGTACCCGTCGTATTATCAAACGTCGTCTGCTAAAGAGTCACCAGTTGACTACTGTATCAATTTTACCCGTCGTATTTACAAACGTCGTCTGCTAAAGAGTCGCCAGATGACGACTGTATCAACATTACCCGTCGCATTTACAAACGTCGTCCACTAAAGAGTCACCAGGTGACGACTGTTTCAATTTTACCCGTCGTATTTACAAACGTCGTCTGCCAAAGAGTCGCCAGATGACGACTGAACCCGTCGTATTTACAAACATCGTCTGCCAAATAGTCGCCAGATGACGACTGTTACAAATAAAGAGTTTCTACTGTACAGCATCCACTCGGCTATTTACGAAAAGCGATGATCTGCGAGTTAAGACGTCATTTAACTCGAATTTTTACGAAACCAAATGTACGAGTTTAGACGAGATGCTCCGATGGCCATACACAAGACCACGGAGCTTCAAACACGTTTATTCGGTGTAAATTGCAGATGGCTGCTTTTCCCCATTGACTATTAGCCCATTGGTGGAAAACGAACGACGCTTGTCGCGTTGAATTTTGTCAAACGTCGGAAGGAATGTTGGCCGAGCTAGGGTTCGAACTCGCCACTTATACATATTTTTTAAACCCTTTCCCACTTGCAGACACATCCTGGCGCATCTGTGGCAGACGACTTTTGAAATAAATAAATCCGAAATGAAAAATTGCTCATAATGAGTGAATTCTACGTTTGTCACAATATTTCAACTCTACACTTTCATTTGAAGAAATGTCCATGTATTTCTCCAGAAGATTTCAAAGTCGTCTGCTGCAGATTTGTTGTATGTAGGAAAGGATTAGGTCTGTTTATTTTACACCGATTATGAAGCTCTTACAACATATATTAGAATATTCAAACCAGGAGTCAAGTTGGAAAATCCCTGAGACTGTCCCCGATGACTATGGGTTTCAAACCTAGGACCTTTCAACCACGAGGTCGTTGTTCAAGTTCTGATTAAAAAAGACGTTATTGATATATTTAAGCCACCGGCCAATAATGTAAATCTATAGTTTATATCCAACAAAATGCAATCCATTCTAATTTAATGTCCATGTGGTTGTTATGAAACAAAAGATATGTGTAGATAAAAATCAGACTACTTGGATGTTTGATGTTAGGATTATGCTTTTCATTTCTTATCAACAACAGTTTGTGCACCATTTCATATATACAATGTTTATTTAAAAAAAAAAGATCTGTTGCTTTGTTTTAATCCGTTTTCAACATTAGTTCAGTTATATCACGGCGACAGTTCACGTGTTTAGGATCCCTTGGTAAACAAATCAGTACTACGTTGGGAAATGAGCCTTGCCCAAGGGCACTCTACCATGTCCGACGAGCCGCGACTGGGGGTCAAACCCGGGACGCCCGGTTCCAAATCCCAGACGCTAACCTATCGGCCACGGCAGATTCCTTTGATATGTTGTAGCTTGTCTTATTAACGAATCGTTTGTTTGTATCGTTATATCACCATATAAATGTTAATGAATACCCTTATAACTAACATACACTTAGGCCTGTGATCTTGAAGTTGGTTTTGCCTAGAATCATGTCTTAATTAATGACACTCTGCCCTGGCGTCATTCATAAAGTTACATTGACATAAAAGTAGTGAGGCTACCCTGTTTCTAGGGGGGGACATCAAGAGGAATAAGTAGCCAGACAAAAGATACTGTATGACATTTTATTTAGTTCCTGTAAGCGGCAATTATTTTTTATAAACATATTAATCAGGGCCTCCCCTGGCTATTTTTTTTCTTTCGCCAACACTTTCGCAAAATAGAAAAAAAAGGAGCCAAAATAAAAAGGTAAAGCCAAAATTTTGAGCCAACTTTGAAGCCAATTCAAAAAATAATCAACGGATAAATGGTATAAAAAAAAGGGGTATAAAAAACACAGTTGAACGAAATGTATATTTTTTTTTCTCTTTTATTTCATTCATGTCTTTAGCAATATCACATGTATTATTTATGAAATAACATAAGATGTATATTTTTCACTTCTGTTCCATTTAAAACATGATTTAATATATTTACATACAGTAATTAACCCTTTTCCACATATATATAGACCTATTTTGTCGATTCTGCAGCAGGCAACCCGCTTATCTATTCATTACTTGGTTTTTAGAAAAGTTCAGTTTTCATCACAAACACATTTGTCTTTCTTGATTATTTTATAAATATTATATATGCGTTGATGGATATTGGTTAGGCTTAATCCTTTCCGTTCCTGATGGATCGGCAGCTTACGTTTTTTGAAAACAGTTTTTCAAAAGGAGAAATTGCTCATAATAAGCTATGTATTCTTATGCTACAATGTTTTCTACTTTATCTACATAATTACCCCCTCATTTATAGAGGTTTTAATGTTTTGAATGACTTTTTTCAAAGTCGTCTGATGCAGCATTGAGCCGTCCCGCGAGATAACCAACATTATGGCATCTGCGTAATGTATCGACCCAGATCAGCCTGCGCAGTCCGCGCAGACTGATCCGGGCCGAGACATTCCGTCTCATTGGGACAGAGGTATAGAGTAATGATTCCTGAAACAAAAAATACACAGGGGGAGAAAAGTGTATATCCGGATAAGCCTGCGCGGCATGCTTATGCTGATACGGGTCGATACTTTACGCAGAGTCCACAATGTAGGTTTTATCGCGGGACGGCTCAATTGTTGTATGTATGTAGGAAAGGGTCAACGCCGTTCTCAGCCGTATTTAGTCGCTGGTTCATCAATGTGTTGTATGTATGTAGGAAAGGGTCAACGCCGTTCTCATCCGTATTTAGTCGCTGGTTCATCAATGTGTTGTATGTATGTAGGAAAGGGTTAACGACGTTCTCAGCCGTATTTAGTCGCTGATTCATCAATGTGTTGTATGTATGTAGGAAAGGGTTAACGCCGTTCTCATCCGTATTTAGTCGCTGGTTCATCAATGTGTTGTATGTATGTAGGAAAGGGTTAACGCCGTTCTCAGCCGTATTTAGTCGCTGATTCACCAATGTGTTGTATGTATGTAGGAAAGGGTCAACGCCATTCTCAGCCGTATTTAGTCGCTGATTCACCAATGTGTTGTATGTATGTAGGAAAGGGTTAACGCCGTTCTCAGCCGTATTTAGTCGCTGATTCGTCAATGTGTTGTATGTATGTAGGAAAGGGTTAACGCCGTTCTCAGCCGTATTTAGTCGCTGATTCACCAATGTGTTGTATGTATGTAGGAAAGGGTTAACGCCGTTCTCAGCCGTATTTAGTCGCTGATTCACCAATGTGTTGTATGTATGTAGGAAAGGGTCAACGCCGTTCTCAGACGTATTTAGTCGCTGATTCATCAATGTGTTGTATGTATGTAGGAAAGGGTCAACGCCGTTCTCAGCCGTATTTAGTCGCTGATTCATCAATGTGTTGTATGTATGTAGGAAAGGGTCAACGCCGTTCTCAGCCGTATTTAGTCGCTGATTCATCAATGTGTTGTATGTATGTAGGAAAGGGTCAACGCCGTTCTCAGCCGTATTTAGTCGCTGATTCACCAATGTGTTGTATGTATGTAGGAAAGGGTTAACGCCGTTCTCATCCGTATTTAGTCGCTGATTCATCAATGTGTTGTATGTATGTAGGAAAGGGTCAACGCCGTTCTCAGCCGTATTTAGTCGCTGATTCATCAATGTGTTGTATGTATGTAGGAAAGGGTCAATGCCGTTCTCAGCCGTATTTAGTCGCTGATTCACCAATGTGTTGTATGTATGTAGGAAAGGGTTAACGCCGTTCTCATCCGTATTTAGTCGCTGATTCACCAATGTGTTGTATGTATGTAGGAAAGGGTTAACGCCGTTCTCATCCGTATTTAGTCTCTGATTCACCTGTCAATATGCTTCAAGACTCCATCACACCAACAATTGTTGTATGTATGTAGGAAAGGGTTAACGCCGTTCTCAGCCGTATTTAGTCGTTGATTCACCAATGTGTTGTATGTATGTAGGAAAGGGTCAACGCCGTTCTCAGCCGTATTTAGTCTCTGATTCATCAATGTGTTGTATGTATGTAGGAAAGGGTCAACGCCGTTCTCATCCGTATTTAGTCTCTGATTCATCAATGTGTTGTATGTATGTAGGAAAGGGTCAACGCCGTTCTCATCCGTATTTAGTCTCTGATTCACCTGTCAATATGCTTCAAGACTCCATCACACCAACAATTGTTGTATGTATGTAGGAAAGGGTCAACGCCGTTCTCATCCGTATTTAGTCTCTGATTCATCAATGTGTTGTATGTATGTAGGAAAGGGTCAACGCCGTTCTCATCCGTATTTAGTCTCTGATTCATCAATGTGTTGTATGTATGTAGGAAAGGGTCAACGCCGTTCTCATCCGTATTTAGTCTCTGATTCACCTGTCAATATGCTTCAAGACTCCATCACACCAACAATTGTTGTATGTATGTAGGAAAGGGTCAACGCCGTTCTCAGCCGTATTTAGTCTCTGATTCATCAATGTGTTGTATGTATGTAGGAAAGGGTCAACGCCGTTCTCAGCCGTATTTAGTCTCGGATTCATCAATGTGTTGTATGTATGTAGGAAAGGGTCAACGCCGTTCTCATCCGTATTTAGTCTCTGATTCATCAATGTGTTGTATGTATGTAGGAAAGGGTCAACGCCGTTCTCATCCGTATTTAGTCGCTGATTCATCAATGTGTTGTATGTATGTAGGAAAGGGTCAACGCCGTTCTCAGCCGTATTTAGTCTCTGATTCATCAATGTGTTGTATGTATGTAGGAAAGGGTCAACGCCGTTCTCAGCCGTATTTAGTCGCTGATTCATCAATGTGTTGTATGTATGTAGGAAAGGGTCAACGCCGTTCTCAGCCGTATTTAGTCGCTGATTCATCAATTGTTGTATGTATGTAGGAAAGGGTCAACGCCGTTCTCATCCGTATTTAGTCGCTGATTCACAAATATGCTTCAAGACTCCATCACACCAGCAATCTATTCACCATTCACCCAAGGCAACGTACCGTCACAATGGTGTAGCGGTAGAGCGTCTTCCGGCTCGGGTGCGGGAGGTCGTGAGTTCGATCCCCGGCCAAGTCATACCAAAGACTTACACAATGGTAGTAATGGCTGCCCTCTGTGGTGCTCAATGTTGCGGGGTTAAGCATTACGACAGACTGGCTGGTAACAGGATAAATATACCAGTTGGACTGGTACAATTACCCCGAAAACGCTGTGAAATAACTGAAAAAATGTTTGAAAGCGACGTAAAAGGCCAAACAATCAATAACGCAACCATAGGCAACGTTCTAGATACCTTTGCACACGTTTAGCCTATTGGTGGAAGATGCATGACGTTTGTAATTTTCCCACCTACAACAAATCTGCAGCAGACGACTTCGTAAACAGCTATGTTATAACTTCATTATTTACTGTAAACGAAGGTACAATAATTGAATAAAATTGAAAGCATTGTGGCAAAAGGAAAGATTGCTCGCTATAAGTTTTCTAGCATTTGATATTTATAATATTGCGGTTCAAAGGGAGTTCCATACCATTATAGATACATTATCGATATTATCCAATATCCTTAAAAATTGGAATATGATATCTCTGATGTCAAGGCCCTCAAAAGACAAGAATGCGAGTGTTATTGACACCAAATGACGTCGAAATGACGTATTTAAATTATCCTATGTTTAGGGATCATGTTCATTCATCGGGTATTGTGACTACAGCTTTTCATAATTTGACTTTCCTTTACTAAGTGAATAGTTGCCGTCTGGATAACAACATGTTTCAACAATATTTCAGTTTTATCACGGCGACTGAACATTTTCATGAATCGAAATTTTCCTATTGGCGATCATGTCCTTTAGGTGAATTGTTTCCACATGTTTTCACGTGCGAATTTTATAACATATCGACTAATAATCAACGGCAACAAACAGGTTATTCAAGTTCATAGTCCGATCTTAATCACTTACAAATTATAATTACAACAAAAGATAACACAAAAGAAAAAGAAAGAAATGACAATAAATATGGAACATCAAAAGAAATGGACTGCTTGCCATCAACAAACGATAACTCCGTTTACATTATTTTGCATTGTAAATAGAGTGAACTCCCTTTGGAATGATTTGACGTTCCGTCACTTGCCTCACTTCACACAACCGGCACACACTATATTAGCGGCGTAATGTTTAGATTGAGTGTGATGTCCGTGTTCGATCCCCGATCGAGTTGTACAAACGACTTTAACCCTTCCTACATACAGACGCTTTCTGACACATCTGCAACTGACAACGTTTGAAAACATTGTAGCAAAAGTAGAAATTGCTCCTGATTAGCAATTTCTCATTTTGTCACAGCGTTTTCAGATCTTTTCAGTAAGAACACTTTCAATTTAAGCGGTTTTCCATATTTTTTGCAGAGATGTTTTCAATGTCGTCTGCTGTATATTTGTTGTATGAGGGACATGGGGTTGGTCTGCTGTACATTTGCTGTATGAGTGGACTTGGGGGTTAGTCTGCTGTATATTTATTGGAGTTGGTCTGCTGTACATTTGCTGTATGAGTGGACTTGGGGGTTAGTCTGCTGTATATTTGTTGTATGAGGGACATGGGAGTTGGTCTGCTGTACATTTGCTGTATGAGTGGACTTGGGGGTTAGTCTGCTGTATATTTGTTGTATGAGGGACATGGGAGTTGGTCTGCTGTACATTTGCTGTATGAGTGGACTTGGTGGTTAGTCTGCTGTATATTTGTTGTATGAGGGATATGGGGGTTAGTCTGCTGTACATTTGTTGTATGAGGGACATGGGGGTTAGTCTGCTGTATATTTGCTGTATGAGGGACATGGGGGTTAGTATACTGTGTATTTGTTGTATGAGGGATATGGGGATAAGTCTGCTGTACATTTGCTGTATGAGGGACATGGGGGTTAGTATACTGTATATTTATTGTATGAGGGATATGGGGATAAGTCTGCTGTATATTTGTTGTATGAGGGACATGGGGATAAGTATGCTGTACATTTGTTGTATGAGGGACATGGAGGTTAGTATACTGTATATTTATTGTATGAGGGATATGGGGATAAGTCTGCTGTATATTTGTTGTATGAGGGACATGGGGTTGGTCTGCTGTACATTTGCTGTATGAGTGGACTTGGGAGTTAGTCTGTTGTAGATTTGTTGTATGAGGGACATGGGAGTTAGTCTGCTGTACATTTGTTGTATGAGGGACGTGGGATTTAGTCTACTGTAAATGTGTTGTATGAGGGACGTGGGGGTTAGTCTACTGTAAATTTGTTGTATGAGGGACGTGGGAGTTAGTCTGTTGTATATTTGTTGTATTTAAAAGGGACATGGGAGTTAGTCTGCTGTACATTTGTTGTATGAGGGACGTGGGAGTTAAGTCTGCTGTATATTTGTTGTATGAGGGACATGGGGGTTAGTCTACTGTAGATTTGTTGTATGAGGGACATGGGGGTAAGTCTGCTGTAGATTTGTTGTATGAGGGACATGGGGGGTTAGTCTACTGTAAATGTGTTGTATGAGGGACGTAGGGGTTAAATACGGTAGTACCTGTAGTTGCTTCCCTATTCGGCATGCGGGGTT
Organism: Serripes groenlandicus; assembly: GCA_031761405.1. Taxonomy (NCBI): domain Eukaryota; kingdom Metazoa; phylum Mollusca; class Bivalvia; order Cardiida; family Cardiidae; genus Serripes; species Serripes groenlandicus. Next base: position 54,686,218 of record JASEVX010000013.1, on the reverse strand, counting down.
TCGAGGGTATGAGCGATAACACTGAAATACAGTTAAAGGTTGCCCACCAACTCTTTCTCGCAACAAAATATCCACAGCAGACGACTTTGATTTTTTTTTGATTTTTTTAACAATTATGGACACTTTATATGAAATCAAAATTATTGAATAAAGTGGAAAATATTTTGAAAAGGCAGAAATAGTTCATAATGAGCAGTATTTCCTTTTGACATAATGCCTTACAAACTCGTCTGCTACGGAGGCGCCAGAAAACGTCTATAAATGGGAAAAGTGTTCACCAACAAACAAACATCACTTCGAACAACCCGGCATAACTCGACTCAAATACGATAATGTACTTTTAACCGACTTGACCAACAAACGGACATCACTTCAAACAACCCGGCATAACTCGACTTAAATACGATAATGTACTTTTAACAGAGTTAACCAACAAACGCACATCACTTCAAACAACCCGGCATAACTCGACTTAAATACGATAATGTACTTTTAACCTGGTCGACCAACAAACGGACATCACTTCCAACAACCCGGCATAACTCAACTTAAATACGATAAAGTACTTTTAACCTGGTTAACCAACAAACGGACGTCATTTCAAACAACCCGGCATAACTCGACTTAAATACTATAATGTACTTTTAAACAGGTTGACCAACAAACGGACATCACTCCGAACAACCCGGCATAACTCGACTTAAATATGATAATGTACTTTTAACAGAGTTAGCCAACAAACGGACATCACTTCAAACAACCCGGCATAAAATTAACTCGACTCAAATACGATAATGTACTTTTAACCTGGTTGACCAACAAACGGACATCACTTCCAACAACCCGGCATAACTCAACTTAAATACGATAATGTACTTTTAACCTGGTTAACCAACAAACGGACTTCATTTCAAACAACCCGGCATAACTCGACTTAAATACGATAATGTACTTTTAACCAGGTTGACCAACAAACGGACATCACTTCGAACAACCCGGCATAACTCGACTTAAATATGATAATGTACTTTTATCAGAGTTGACCAACAAATGGACATCACTTCAAACAACCCGGCATAACTCGATTTAAATACGATAATGTACTTTTATCCGAGTTGACCAACACACGAACATCACTTCAAACAACCTGGCCTAACTCGGCTTAAATACGATAATGTACTTTTAACCGAGTTGACCAACAAACGGACATCTTTTCAAACAACCCGGCATATCTCGACTTAAATATGATAATGTACTTTTAACTGAGTTCACCATCAAACGGACATCACTTCAAACAACCCGGCATATATCAACTTAAATACGATAATGTACTTTTAACCTGGTTGACCAACAAACGGACATCATTTCAAACAACCCGGCATACCTCAACTTAAATACGATAATGTACTTTTAACCGGGTTGACCAACAAACGGACATCACTTCAAACAACCCGTCATAACTCGACTTAAATACAATAAAGTACTTTTAACCGAGTTAACCAACAAACGGACATCACTTCAAACAACTCGGCCTAACTCGACTTAAATACGATAATGTACTTTTAACCGAGTTAACCAACAAACGGACATCACTTCAAAGAACCCGGCATAACTCGACTCAAATACGATAATGTACTTTTAACAGAGTTAACCAACAAACGGACATCACTTCAAACAACCCGGCATAACTCGACTCAAATACCATAATGTACTTTTAACCGAGTTAACCAACAAACGGACATCACTTCAAATAACCCGGCATAACTCGACTCAAATACCATAATGTACTTTTAACCGAGTTAACCAACAAACGGACATCATTTCAAACAACCCGGCATAACTCGACTCAAATACGATAATGTACTTTTAACCGAGTTAACCAACAAACGTACATCACTTCAAACAACCCGGCATAACTCGACTCAAATACGATAATGTACTTTTAACCGAGTTAACCAACAAACGTACATCACTTCAAACAACCCGGCATAACTCGACTCAAATACGATAATGTACTTTTAACCGAGTTAACCAACAAACGTACATCACTTCAAACAACCCGGCATAACTCGACTCAAATACGATAATGTACTTTTAACCGAGTTAACCAACAAACGGACATCACTTCAAACAACCCGGCATAACTCGAATCAAATACGATAATGTACTTTTAACAGAGTTAACCAACAAACGGACATCATTTCAAACAACGCAGCATAACTCGACTTAAATACGATAATGTATTTTTAACCATTTTGACCAACAAACGGACATCATTTTAAACAACCCGGCATACCTCAACTTAAATACGATAATGTACTTTTTACCGAGTTCACCAACAAATGGACATCACTTCAAACAACCCGGCATAACACAACTTAAATACGATAATGTACTTTTAACCGAGTTGACCAACAAACGGACATCACTTCCAACAACCCGGCATAACTCAACTTAAATACGATAATGTACTTTTAACCTGGTTAACCAACAAACGGACTTCATTTCAAACAACCCGGCATAACTCGACTTAAATACGATAATGTACTTTTAACCAGGTTGACCAACAAACGGACATCACTTCGAACAACCCGGCATAACTCGACTTAAATATGATAATGTACTTTTATCAGAGTTGACCAACAAACGGACATCACTTCAAACAACCCGGCATAACTCGACTTAAATACGATAATGTACTTTTATCCGAGTTGACCAACACACGAACATCACTTCAAACAACCTGGCCTAACTCGGCTTAAATACGATAATGTACTTTTAACCGAGTTGACCAACAAACGGACATCTTTTCAAACAACCCGGCATATCTCGACTTAAATATGATAATGTACTTTTAACTGAGTTCACCATCAAACGGACATCACTTCAAACAACCCGGCATATATCAACTTAAATACGATAATGTACTTTTAACCTGGTTGACCAACAAACGGACATCATTTCAAACAACCCGGCATACCTCAACTTAAATACGATAATGTACTTTTAACCGGGTTGACCAACAAACGGACATCACTTCAAACAACCCGTCATAACTCGACTTAAATACAATAAAGTACTTTTAACCGAGTTAACCAACAAACGGACATCACTTCAAACAACTCGGCCTAACTCGACTTAAATACGATAATGTACTTTTAACCGAGTTAACCAACAAACGGACATCACTTCAAAGAACCCGGCATAACTCGGCTCAAATACGATAATGTACTTTTAACAGAGTTAACCAACAAACGGACATCACTTCAAACAACCCGGCATAACTAGACTCAAATACGATAATGTACTTTTAACCGAGTTAACCAACAAACGTACATCACTTCAAATAACCCGGCATAACTCGACTCAAATACGATAATGTACTTTTAACCGAGTTAACCAACAAACGTACATCACTTCAAACAACCCGGCATAACTCGACTCAAATACGATAATGTACTTTTAACCGAGTTAACCAACAAACGGACATCACTTCAAACAACCCGGCATAACTCGACTCAAATACGATAATGTACTTTTAACCGAGTTAACCAACAAACGGACATCATTTCAAACAACCCGTCATAACTCGACTTAAATACAATAAAGTACTTTTAACCGAGTTAACCAACAAACGGACATCACTTCAAACAACTCGGCCTAACTCGACTTAAATACGATAATGTACTTTTAACCGAGTTAACCAACAAACGGACATCACTTCAAAGAACCCGGCATAACTCGACTCAAATACGATAATGTACTTTTAACAGAGTTAACCAACAAACGGACATCACTTCAAACAACCCGGCATAACTAGACTCAAATACGATAATGTACTTTTAACCGAGTTAACCAACAAACGGATATCACTTCAAATAACCCGGCATAACTCGACTCAAATACCATAATGTACTTTTAACCGAGTTAACCAACAAACGGACATCATTTCAAACAACCCGGCATAACTCGACTCAAATACGATAATGTACTTTTAACCGAGTTAACCAACAAACGTACATCACTTCAAACAACCCGGCATAACTCGACTCAAATACGATAATGTACTTTTAACCGAGTTAACCAACAAACGTACATCACTTCAAATAACCCGGCATAACTCGACTCAAATACGATAATGTACTTTTAACCGAGTTAACCAACAAACGTACATCACTTCAAACAACCCGGCATAACTCGACTCAAATACGATAATGTACTTTTAACCGAGTTAACCAACAAACGGACATCACTTCAAACAACCCGGCATAACTCGACTCAAATACGATAATGTACTTTTAACCGAGTTAACCAACAAACGGACATCATTTCAAACAACCCGGCATAAGTCGACTCAAATACGATAATGTACTTTTAACCGAGTTGACCATATCATCCATTCGAAGTAAATTTGAATGTTCGGTTATATCCGGTCAATTCGTTAAACTCCGTCGACGTTAAATATGAGTAATGTAATTTACTGTGGGGTGACTTCCAGCGTCACCGGAAATGATTTCGGAAACCATAATAAACAATTTTCCAAGATACTCTGTCAAACAAGAAAGGGATGTAATGGAAGTTGCCTTTTAACGTAAATACTACGTACAGATTATACTTGTTTGTTTTAATGTTTCATCATAATCTTTCTTTCCGGTGATTACAATGGTGTAGATGTTTACATACATGTATGTAATTGCTGACTTAGTAATTTATTCCTTGAATGGAGCCTCGTTTAATTACGCAGGAGTTAGTGTATTGATTTTTCAAACTTATATGTAAAGCACTAAATTGAAGTCATTATGTTTTTGGAATTAATTCTATTGAAAGCATTTAAAGAGTTGACCAATATTAGCCAACGATGCAAATTAAGCTTCATCTTTATTTAATATGGTGACACACATACATACCAGTGTTCAGCAAATACGAGGACACAGATGCACTTAGAAGTCATACCAAAGACTATACAAATGGTAGTAATAGCAACCCTCCTTGGTACTCAGGGTTGTGGGGTTAGCATAACACCAGACTGGCTGATGTCAGGATAAATGGACCGGTAGTACTGGTAACTTTTCCATGAAATGTCGTGATATAACTGAAAACATGTTGAAAGCGGCGTTAAACTCCAATAAATCGTACTGAATGTGTCATGATCGATGTATTTTGATAACAGCAGTTGATACCGTCGTTGTAAATGGTCTGAACGGTCGTGGGCTCGAAGAAAGGAAAAAAACGGCCCTTACATTTACCGATTCATAAAGCGATTGTGACATGCGTTGTTCGTCTTCAGCCAATATAAGTGTAGTACAAGAGAAAGTTGATGCAACGCATCAATGTCGCCGGATATCCATAGTGCAGTTATGCATAACACTAACATTATAGTAGTTGAATAAACAGTTATCAACTGAGTGGCATATTGGAACATCAGGGGTGGGGTGAAGTGAAAATGTATCATAACTTGCATTATTTTGTCAACGAAGTGAATGATAATTGAAGCCTTTCATTGTTTATGATCAATCTCCATTCCAAAGTAGGTTGACCATACACACAACCAACTAATTATTGATCATAAACAGTAATGGAAATGAGAAATCTTGCCAATCATTAGTCTTAGTAAGTATATAGTGCTTTCATTAAGGAATACTTATAAGATTTGTGAATTCCACATACACTTTTCAAGATGTTTGTCAGAATATTTGAATTTTATTATTTTTCAATAAAACCACAAAACAGACAATTTAGGATTTGCATGCAATAGCACGTCATTTTACCTTTCCTCTATTAAAGTCAACAGTGGACACCTTTGCAGCAATCTACTTTTAAAACAATGAGTTAAGGGTTAAATCGCTAAAGACATGAGTTTTCTCTTTTTCTCAAAATGATATTAGCTTGGCATCCTAATTATATTATACTTTAACAAATGTTGAAATGTAGTCCAATATTTATAAATTAGACCACCTTCGAAATATAATATCAACTAAACAGTTAAATCTCATTGAAATTGTTGTATAATTTAAACTTAATTTCGAACATAAACTGAGCCCTACAAACTTATTTTAATTCTTTCCTTCCTTTTTTATAACGAAAATAATAACTACTCATGTTTTAAAATTATATTATGATGAGCGCCCTTGTGTCAATGATGCATAACAATATGCAGATCGGAAGCAATATGCCTTTAGGGAATTAAATGACACATTTAAAATTGTCAAGGACGAACTAATTTTGTACGAACGACCCGATTCTTTCTTATTCGCAGAGGTGTCGTTCTTGAAACTCTCTTTATAGGCAGCGCGTGTTCGTTCAAAGTAATTTTTCTATTAAAACTAGTTTTATCTCGGTTTGTTCTTTTCTTCATTTGTTTCGAACCAAATAAACATTTTAAATCACCTACGATTTGCTATTTGTAAGTGAGTGTAAAGAGACGGCTCTCTGCAAAGGAGATTGATCTACGCAGTTGGTATTCGCGAGTCACGCTTCAAGCAGGTGCGCGTATATAAACAAATTAGACTGCGACGTAAAGGTTTGTAGTTAGTTTTGAGTACATGTAGTATATAGTGTAAAATAAAGTATACCAGTCTAGCTAATAGGGACTGTTTTGTCTTCGTAAATAAAACAAAAAAACATAAATGCGAGTCAAAATAAAGAAACTGAAAATACCTAAAACATCGGAATATTTATTTCATTTTAAATGTGTCATTACTTAGTGTTTTTAAACAAACACAATTGTAATATGTTCAAGACATCTAAATGTGTTTCTTTCTAATAATAATCCCCCCTCCCATGTTATTCCGAAAACCTATTAAAAATAGAAGTCGCGGGCTTCTGCCCGGCGACTAATAAGTCTATGTTGGAAAGTTGCCAGTTGCATAGGAAGAATGCCGTGCGAGAGGGCCAAGAATTATGTGAGTAGAATAACTGAAACACGTACTAGAACATGTATATTGCTAACATCGACGTGAAACTATAAATTCACTCCATTTTCATGTGTATGATGCCAAAAGAGATATGCTGCAACACCAATTGTCGCTTGGAGCGGATTGGAATTTTGAAACGGCAAGTTCACAAATTATTTGCATGATGAAATCAGTACAGTTAATATCCACATTGTTCCGTTGTTATTTATTACTTCACATCAGTATGCTAAAAGACAGAACTATTTTATTAATGATGACGCATCGACCAATTTCCCCCAAGCGATTTCCTTATTCGCTATTCCAGTTTAATTTTTACATAATTATCATAAGATGTATCGGTGTATATAACTAAAGCTTCTACAATATTGACATTATATTGTGATTTTCAACATTGTGGACTGCGTAAAGTATCGACCCGGATCAGCCTAAACATGCCGCGAAGGCTGATCCGGATAGACACTTTTCGCCTCCTGTGGATTTTCTGTTTCAGGAATCCTTACTCTATACCTCTATCCCACTGAGGCGGAATGTATCGCCCCTTGGCAGTCTGCGTGGACTGTGCAGGCTGATTTGGGTCGAAACATAACGCAGAAGCCATAATGGTCTTTTTTTCAGCTTTCAACTACTTTTCAGTTATATACAACGGCGTGTTGAAGTACGTACTCGGGAAGGCAGTGATGCAGTGGTAAAGCGCCGGCATTTCATACCAAATGTCTCGTGTTCGATTCCCGTGCTGAGCGGGCTCTGCCTTTGGCGGGATTGCTCAACACAAACGTCGCAAGTACTGGTTTTAAAGGCTCCAGGAAGCAGAAACTCGATCGTGAATAATATAAGCTGAACGTTTTAATCAGTTTAAAATGACTACGGGCATCAACCGCATTCGGACATAAGTCATTATATATTCCCCGCAACCTTGAGCATCACAGAGGGAAACTGCTTCTTTGGTGGATTAGCATATTCTCTAGGAGACACCGTGGATTGAACCTTTGTGTCTCCGGCACGAGGCGGACGCTCTAAAAACTGACCACATTGGTAGTGTAGTGGTAGAGCGACCGCCTTGGTGCAGGAGGTCACTGCTCCGATCTCTGGCCATATCATAAAAAGTTTTTCAAAAATGTTTTTTATGCACCCTTACCATCCCCCCGCTCCCCTTGGTGCTCGGGATTGTAGGGGAAGCAGAACGACTGACTCCTTGGTGCTCGGTATTGTAGGGGAATCATAACGACTGACTCCTCGGTGACGGGATTGTAGGGGAAGCATAACGACTGACTCCTCGGTGATCGGGATTGTAGGGGAAGCATAACGACTGACTTCTTGGTGCTCGGGATTGTAGTGGAAGCATAACGACTGAATCCTCGGTGCTCGGGGTTGTAGGGGAAGCATAAGGCTGACTCCTCGGTGATCGGGATTGTAGGGGAAGCATAACGACAGCCTCCTTGGTGCTCGGGATTGTAGGGGAAGCATAACGACTGACCCCTCGGTGCTCGGGGTTGCAGGGGAAGCATAACGACTGACCCCTCGGTGCTCGAGATTGTAGGGGAAGCATAACGACTGACACCTTAGTGCTCGGGATTGTAGGGGAAGCATAACGGCTGACTCCTCGGTGCTCGGTGTTGTAGGGGAAGCATAACGACTGACTCGTTGGTGCTCGAGATTGTAGGGGAAGCATAACGACTGACTCGTTGGTGCTCGAGATTGTAGGGGAAGCATAACGACTGATTCCTCGGTGCTCGAGATTGTAGGGGAAGCATAACGACTGACTCATTGGTGCTCGGGATTGTAGGGGAAGCATAACGACTGACTCATCGGTGCTCGGGATTGTAGAGGAAGCATAACGACTGACTCCTCGGTGCTCGGGATTATAGGGGAAGCATAACGACTGACTCGTTGGTGCTCGGGATTGTAGGGGAAGCATAACGACTGACTCGTTGGTGCTCGGGGTTGTAGGGGAAGCATAACGACTGACTCCTCGGTGCTCGAGATTGTAGGGGACGCATAACGACTGACTCTTCGGTGCTTGAGATTGTAGAGGAAGCATAACGACTGACTCCTCGGTGCTCGGGATTGTAGGGGAAGCATAACGACTTACTCCTCGGTGATCGGGATTGTAGGGGAAATATAACGACTGACTCGTTGGTGCTCGGGATTGTAGGGTAAGCATAACGACTGACTCCTCGGTACTCGAGATTGTAGAGGAAGCATAACGACTGACTCCTTGGTGCTCGAGATTGTAGGGGAAGCATAACGAATGACTCCTTGGTGCTCGGGATTGTATGGGAAGCATAACGACTGACTCCTCGCTGCTCGATATTGTAGGGGAAGCATAACGACTGACTCCTTGGTGCTCGGGATTGTAGGGGAAGCATAACGACTGACTTATCGGTGCTCGGGATTGTAGAGGAAGCATAACGACTGACTCCTCGGTGCTCGGGATTATAGGGGAAGCATAACGACTGACTAGTTGGTGCTCGGGATTGTAGGGGAAGTCTAACGACTGACTCGTTGGTGCTCGGGGTTGTAGGGGAAGCATAACGACTGACCCCTCGGTGCTCGAGATTGTAGGGGAAGCATAACGACTGACACCTTAGTGCTCGGGATTGTAGGGGAAGCATAACGACTGACTCGTTGGTGCTCGAGATTGTAGGGGAAGCATAACGACTGACTCGTTGGTGCTCGAGATTGTAGGGGAAGCATAACGACTGACTCGTTGGTACTCGGGATTGTAGGGGAAGCATAACGACTGACTCCTCGGTACTCGGGATTGTAGAGGAAGCATAACGACTGACTCCTTGGTACTCGGGATTGTAGGGGAAGCATAACGACTGACTCGTTTGTGCTCGGGATTGTAGGGGAAGCATAACGACTGACTCGTTGGTGCTCGGGATTGTAGGGGAAGCATAACGACAGCCTCCTTGGTGCTCGGGATTGTAGGGGAAGCATAACGACTGACCCCTCGGTGCTCGGGGTTGCAGGGGAAGCATAACGACTGACCCCTCGGTGCTCGAGATTGTAGGGGAAGCATAACGACTGACACCTTAGTGCTCGGGATTGTAGGGGAAGCATAACGGCTGACTCCTCGGTGCTCGGTGTTGTAGGGGAAGCATAACGACTGACTCGTTGGTGCTCGAGATTGTAGGGGAAGCATAACGACTGACTCGTTGGTACTCAAGATTGTAGGGGAAGCATAACGACTGATTCCTCGGTGCTCGGGATTGTAGGGGAAGCATAACGACTGACTCCTCGGTGCTCGGGATTGTAGGGGAAATATAACGACTGACTCCTTGGTGCTTGGGATTGTAGGGGAAGTATAACGACTGACTCGTTGGTGCTTGGGATTGTAGGGGAAGCATAACGACTGACTCCTCGGTGCTTGAGATTGTAGAGGAAGCATAACGACTGACACCTCGGTGCTCGGGATTGTAGGGGAAGCATAACGACTGACTCCTCGGTGCTTGAGATTGTAGGGGAAGCATAACGACTGACTCCTCGGTGCTCGGGATTGTAGGGGAAATATAACGACTGACTCCTTGGTACTCGGGATTGTAGGGGAAGTATAACGACTGACTCGTTGGTGCTCGGGATTGTAGAGGAAGCATAACGACTGACTCCTTGGTACTCGGGATTGTAGGGGAAGCATAACGACTGACTCGTTGGTACTCGGGATTGTAGGGGAAGCATAACGACTGACTTCTTGGTACTCGGGATTGTAGGGGAAGCATAACGACTGACTCGTTTGTGCTCGGGATTGTAGGGGAAGCATAACGACTGACTCGTTGGTGCTCGGGATTGTAGGGGAAGCATAACGACTAACTCGTTGGTGCTCGGGATTGTAGGGGAAGCATAACCCACTGACTCGTCTGTGTCAGAATTAAAGGACCAGTAGTGATGGTTACTTACACAGAAAACACCATATGTAATATGACGGAAAATTTGCTGAAAACGACGTAAACACAATATATTTATTAACTGGTACGGTATTTTCAAGTCGTATGTGGATTGATTATAAATTGTTGAAAATATTTTTATATTTGCATTATAAGAAAGAAATTGATTGAAGTTTCTGTTCCTTCCACACTATTTCAAAACGTTGTCTTTTTTTAAACAACTGTTCACGTCTATGAAAAGAGAATAAATAACTCTGTCAATTTTGATACCTTTTCCAATGTCCGAATGTCAACGTAGAATCTATATATCATAATAAAACTTAAATAAATGTGAACAACGCATCGCATTAATGTCCATAGACATCGGATTATTTATTGACATACGAGGGCTGTTCAAAAAGTTTTGAGACAACCAGTTTTGTTTGAATAGTGTTTTACGATTTACGTCGTTTTCAACAGTATTTCAGATATATCGCGGCGTTTCCTTGGTAATTTAACAAGTCTACACCGGTATTATCTATCCTGACACCGGTGCATCAGTCGTAATGCGATCCCCGGAATCCTGAGTGCTAATGGGAGAGGTCAATGCTACCATTTTTATTCAACCCTCTCCCACATACAACAAATCTGCAGCAGACGACTTTGAATACATCTGGACAAAAAGGTGAAAAATCTCCATAATTTTTCAAGTAGTGTTGAAAACATTGTGACTAAAGGTGAAATTGCTCATTATGAGCAGTTTCACCTTTTGTCGCAATGTTTTCAAAAGTCGTCTGCTGCAGATGCATCAAAATGCGGCTAAATGTGGTAAAGGGTTAAATACTTGTAATGAGTCGACCTTTGATTGAAAAAATTAGTAATCATATACAGGGTGTTGGAAGAATGTGTATCATTATCATATAAAGGTCTTCGGTAAAGTGAGTATCATCCGCATATACAGGGTGTTGGCAGAGTGAGTATCATTCGCATATACAGGGTGTTGGCAGAGTGTGTATCATTATCATATACAGGGTGTCAGCAGAATGAATATCATTATCATATACAGGGTGTTGGCAGAGTGTGTATCATTATCATATACAGGGTGTTGGCAAATTAAGTTTCATCATCATATACAGGGTGTCGGCAGAGTGAGTATCATTTCTATTTTTACAGGGTGTCGGCAGAGAGAGTATCATTATAATGTACAGAGTGTAGGCAGTGTGAGTATCATTATCATATACAGGGTGTTGGCAGTGTGAGTATCATTATCATATACAGGGTGTTGGCAGAGTGAGAAGTATTATCATAAAAAGGGTGTCGGCAGAGTGAGTATCATTATCATATACAGGGTGTCGGCAGAGTGAGTATCATTATCATATACAGGGTATCGACAGAGTGTGTATCATAGTTTATATACAGAGTATCCACATAATGAGTATCATTGTTTGTATACAGGGTGACGGCATAGTGTGTATCATTGTTTATATACAGGGTATCGAGAGACTGAATATCTTTGTTTATATACAGGGTATCGACAGAGTGTGTATCATAGTTTATATACAGGGTATCCACATAATGAGTATCATTGTTTGTATACAGGGTGACGGCATAGTGAGTATCATTGTTTAAATACAGGGTATCGACAGAGTGTGTATCATTGTTTATATACAGGGTATCGAGAGACTGAATATCTTTGTTTATATACAGGGTATCGACAGAGTGTGTATCATAGTTTATATACAGGGTATCCACATAATGAGTATCATTGTTTGTATACAGGGTGACGGCATAGTGAGTATCATTGTTTAAATACAGGGTATCGACAGAGTGTGTATCATTGTTTATATACAGGGTATCGAGAGACTGAATATCTTTGTTTATATACAGGGTATCGACAGAGTGTGTATCATAGTTTATATACAGGGTATCCACATAATGAGTATCATTGTTTGTATACAGGGTGACGGCATAGTGAGTATCATTGTTTAAATACAGGGTATCGACAGAGTGTGTATCATTGTTTATATACAGGGTATTCACATAATGAGTATCATTGTTTGTATACAGGGTGACGGCATAGTGAGTATCATTGTTTACATACAGGGTATCGAGAGACTGAATATCTTTGTTTATATACAGGGTATCGACAGAGTGTGTATCATTGTTTATATACAGGGTATCGAGAGACTGAATATCATTGTTTATATACAGGGTATCGAGAGAGTGTGTATCATTGTTTATATACAGGGTATCGACATAGTGAGTATCATTGATCATAAACAGGGTATCGGCAGCGTGTCTATCATTTTTTGCATACAGAGTATCGACAGACTGAATATCATTGTTTATATACAGGGTATAGACAGAGTGTGTATCACTGTGTATATACAGGGTATCGACAAAGTGAGTATCATTGTTTATATACAGGGTATCGAGAGACTGAATATCATTGTTTATATACAGGGTATCGAGAGACTGAATATCAGTGTTTATATACAGGGTATCGAATCGAGAGACTGAATATCTTTGTTTATATACAGGGTATCGAGAGAGTGTGTATCATTGTTCATATACAGGATATCGACATAGTGAGTATCATTGATTATATACAGGTTATCGACAGCGTGTCTATCATTTTTTTACATACAGGGTATCGACAGCCTGAATATCATTGTTTACATACAGGGTATAGACAGAGTGTGTATCATTGTTTATATACAGGGTATAGACAGAGTGTGTATCATTGTTTATATACAGCGTATCGACATAGTGAGTATCATTGTTTATATACAGGGTATCGAGAGAGTGAGTATACTTGTTTATATACAGGATATCGACAGAATGTCTATCATTGTTCATATACAGGATATCGACATAGTGAGTATCATTGATTATATACAGGGTATCGACAGAGTGTCTATCATTTTTAATATACAGGGTATCGACAGACTGAACATCATTGTTTATATACAGGGTATCGACAGACTGAATATCATTGTTTATATACCGAGTATCGACAGAGTGTCTCTCATTGTTTATATACAGGGTATCGACAGAGTGAGTATCATTGATTATAAACAGGGTGTCGGCAGAGTGAGTACCATTGTTTGAATACAGGGTATCGACAGAGTGAGTACCATTGTTTATATACAGGGTATCGACAGAGTGAGTACCATTGTTTATATACAGGGTATCGACATAGTTAGCATTATTGTTTATATACAGGGTATCGACAGAGTGTCTATCATTGTTTATATACAGGGTATCGACAGAGTGAGTATTATTGTTTATATACAGGGTATCGACAGAGTAAGTATCATTGTTTATATACAGGGTATCGACAGAGTGTCTATCATTGTTTATATACAGGGTATCTACAGAGTGAGTATCATTGTTTATATACAGGGTATCGACAGAGTGAGTACCATTGTTTATATACAGGGTATCGACATAGTTAGTATTATTGTTTATATACAGGGTATCGACAGAGTGTCTATCATTGTTTGTATACAGGGTATCGACAGAGTGAGTATTATTGTTTATATACAGGGTATCGACAGAGTAAGTATCATTGTTTATATACAGGGTATCGACAGAGTGAGTATCATTGTTTATATACAGGATATCGACATAGTGAGTATCATTTATTATATACAGGGTATCGACATAGTGAGTATCATTGATTATATACAGGGTATCGACAGAGTGTCTATCATTTTTTATATACAGGGTATCGACAGACTGAATATCAAAAAAAATCAATTGAATGCTTTACATGAGAAAAATTCAGACATTAGACTACACACAAAGTATTGATTACATAAGACTGGTTTCGATGCATCAAAATACTGTTTGGGAAAGGGTTAACATGTTATGGTACTGTAATGTATTCTATACCATATGAGCAGCTAGGACTAGATTATATGTTGACTGACGTAGTCTTCAATTTACACAAATGCAAATACAGTAAGACCAACAATAGCTAGAACCGGCTCACATGTAAAATAAATCTTGACCCTCCGGTTATAACACGTATGTTTGCTAAAATTATATAATCACTAATTTGAAGATTAGATCTCGTGACAAATAACTGCTGATCTTGACCGTTTCTTTTTTCCCCACAAAGGTTTCAACTATTTTCAATAATTATACCTTCATTAAAAGAGATGAAGTCTGTTTCAAGTTATTCAAAATGGGCCTGAAAGGTGGAAAGAGCAAGAGATTGCCTGTAGTAAATTATTTAAATATCTAGAGTATGGTATTAATTGACTTAGAGCAGGTTTGAAAGCATTGTGTGAAAAGGAGGATTTGTTCATTGTTAGCAATGGCACCCTTTTGCACATAGTTTTCAATATTCGACTGTTATAGTATCTTTCACAGACGCTTTTTGGCGGATATGCAGCAGACGACATTTGAAAACAAATATAGATATTATAAATATGTTTCGCAAAAAAGGGGCATTGTACTCATCACGTAAGGATCAATCTTAGATCAGATCTGTTTACCCTCATCACGTAAGGATCAATTTAGATCAGATCTGTTTACCCTCATCACGTAAGGATCAATCTTAGATCAGATCTGTTTACCCTCATCACGTAAGGATCAATCTTAGATCAGATCTGTTTACCCTCATCACGTAAGGATCAATCTTAGATCAGATCTGTTTACCCTCATCACGTAAGGATCAATCTTAGATCAGATCTGTTTACCCTCATCACGTAAGGATCAATCTTAGATCAGATCTGTTTACCCTCATCACGTAAGGATCAATCTTAGATCAGATCTGTTTACCCTCATCACATAAGGATCAATCTTAGATCAGATCTGTTTACCCTCATCACATAAGGATCAATCTTAGATCAGATCTGTTTACCCTCATCACGTAAGGATCAATCTTAGATCAGATCTGTTTACCCTCATCACGTAAGAATCAATCTTAGATCAGATCTGTTTACCCTCATCACGTAAGGATCAATCTTAGATCAGATCTGTTTACCCTCATCACGTAAGGATCAATCTTAGATCAGATCTGTTTACCCTCATCACGCAAGGATCAATCTTAGATCAGATCTGTTTACCCTCATCACGTAAGGATCAATCTTAGATCAGATCTGTTTACCCTCATCACGTAAGGATCAATCTTAGATCAGATCTGTTTACCCTCATCACGTAAGGATCAATCTTAGATCAGATCTGTTTACCCGCATCACGTAAGGATCAATCTTAGATCAGATCTGTTTACCCGCATCACGTAAGGATCAATCTTAGATCAGATCTGTTTACCCTCATCACGTAAGGATCAATCTTAGATCAGATCTGTTTACCCTCATAATGTTGTCGACAGTAGCCTGAACCTGTCTTAATATGAGTCGTGTCCGCGATAAAACCAACATTGTGGACTCTGCGTAAAATATCGACCCCGATCAGACTAAGCATGCCGCGCAGGCTTACCCGGGTAGACACTTTTCGCCTCCTGTGAATTTTATTGTTTCAGGAAGCATTACTCTGTACCTCTATTCCACTGAGACTGAATGTGTCGGCCCGGATCAGTCTGTCCGGACTGCACAGGCTGATCTGGGTCGATACATTACGCAGAGGCTTTAATGTTGGTTTTCTCGCGTGACGGCTCATATGATATTGGGGCCACGCAAACCGAAATTCGAAGTTCGGAGTTTGGCTTCTTATATTCATAGTAATTACGGTAATATGACATCCTTGGTAAAGTAACTTTTGAGTCATAGTTCGGAGTTTGGCTTCTTATATTCATAGTAATTACGGTAATATGACATCCTTGGTAAAGTAACTTTTGAGTCATAGTTCGGAGTTTGGCTTCTTATATTCATTGTAATTACGGTAAAATGACATTCTTGGTAAAGTAACTTTTGAGTCATAGTTCGGAGTTTGGCTTCTTATATTCATTGTAATTACGGTAAAATGACATCCTTGGTAAAGTAACTTTTGAGTCATAGTTCGGAGTTTGGCTTCTTATATTCATTGTAATTACGGTAAAATGACATCCTTGGTAAAGTAACTTTTGAGTCATACCTACTGCCCAGGCGCTTCAATGATTCTTGAACTTATAACATGTAGAGAAAGGAATACCCACGATCAGATTAGAGGTGGTCCAGTTGTATCTCTGTGTGGGGACTTTCATGCGAAATCGTAGGAACTTAAAAAGTACGGACTTCCCTTATGGCCATCGTGGTTTCGCGCTGTCCCCCTAAGGGCAAAATCGCGAAAACATGATACATTAACGTGAAAACACGATGCGAAAAATATCGCGTTTTAGCACTATTAATATCGTGTTTTCGGCCTTCTGACCGCGAAAACACGATATTAATAGGACGAAAACGCGATATTTTTAGCATCGTGTTTTCGCGCTCTCTTATCGTGTTTTCGCGTTTTCGCCTTCGCGGTCAGTAGGGCGAAAACACGATATTAATAGCGCTAAAACGCGATATTTTAATATTGCACTTTCGCCTTCCTTTTGGACATGCGTAAGATCTGTTTAACCCAAAATCCTTGATATACGGAGTTCTTTATCAATGCCACAGCCTGACATGAAATACAATCTTTGAACAAAATAATAACACTAAATAATTGTTCCATCTTTATAAAATCAAATATAATTCTGGAAAAATGAAACTACTTATATCACAATAAGTGTAAAAAGAGCCACACATATGAGCCGTCCAGCAGGAAATCCAACATTATGGCCTCTGCGTAATGTATCGACCCAGATCAGCCTGCGCAGTCCGCGCAGACTAATCCGGGCCGACACATTCCGTCTCAGGAGGGAAAGATGTATAGAGTAATGGCTAATGAAACAGAAAATCCACAGGAGGCGAAAAGTGTTTATCTGGGTAAGCATGCGCGGCATGCTTAGGCTGATCCGGGTCGATACTTCACGCAGAGTCCATAATGTTGGTTTTCTTACGGGACGTTTCATATCAGCATGCATGTATAACCCTTCACAACATACAACCATTCCGCAGCAAACGACTTTATAAACATCTAGACTACATATAGAAAAACATCTATAAAGCGATGTATTACGTATGAATGTAGTTGAAAACGTTGTGGCAAATGGAGAAATTGCTCATTATCCTCATTGCACTTATGCCACAATGTTTTCAAAAGACGATTGCTGCAGTAGAATCAGAAAGCCTATGTATGTGGGAAAGTGTTAACAGAGTTACCCTCCATGGTGTTCAGGGTTGCAGAGATTGATTGAGTGATTGATTGCTTGCTTGATTGATTGATTGTTTGATTGATTGATTGATTGATTGATTGATTGATTGATTGTTGGCTTGCTTGATTGATTGATTGATTGCTGATTGATTGATTGATTGATTGATTGGGGTTTAACACCGTTTTCAACAATTGTTCAATCATATCACGGCGGCCAGTTCACCTAATCATATGTTTCCTGGTTTGCTCACACCAGAACTCCACACAACATACTTTCCAGGCAACTGGCTATTTTTCCACATAAACTGTTAACCCATTGGTGAAAGACTTGAACGAATTACGCTTGTCACAGTGACTTTTGTCAGACGTCGGAAAGAATGTTGGCCGAGCTGGGATTCGAACTTATAACCCCTGGATTGAAAGCCCGCGTGATATACCACTACGATTGATAAACCCGTGCCAAGACAAGTATATAATTAGCCGGCCAACGTCGTGTTATATGTAACCATTGGCCAACATTCTTTCCGACGTTTGACAATAGTCACTGTGACAAGCGTCACTCGTCTTTCACCAATGGGCTAACAGTCTATGTGGTAAAAGCAGCCAGTTTCTTGGAAAGTATGTTGTGTGAAGTACTGGTGTGAGAACGCTAGGACACACACCAGTAGGTGATATGTCCACCGTGATATGCTTGAAACATTGTTGAAAACGGTGTTAAACCCCAATAAATAAATAAAATCATTGATATATACAATATTGAGTCCCTAGTCCACAGTCTTGTGTAGCAAAACAAATGTGTCCCATATGTAATTTTTGGTATACTCTTTGAAACTTTCAGGGATTATGTTTAGACTATCGGGGAACATGAAAACCAATGATGGCACTTTTTCATAATCCCTCAACAGCGGCCATCTTGGATTTCAAATGTATCCCATACCAACAATGGGCCAACCCGACTTGGTTTCATTATTATTTAAGTTATATCATTTCTTTTTGGGATAGGGGCGTTTCGCCCTATCCCATAGCGAAGCTCCTTTCGAAAAGTCGGATTAAAGCTGCAACCGCAGTCTACATGTGTATACCTACACCAAAATCGAGTTTTGATTGGTTATAATCTGCCTTTTCAACGATTTCATTGGTTCGACCGAATCACAAAACCCTCCGCTTGCATAATTTTATGAGACAAAATAGTTTCTATGAGTGAAACACACTCTGAACTATGGTTGACCTCAATGTCAGTAGTGCGAGGTAACGTCGACCGTTCTGTGACCCCATTAGTTTACAACAGTCGACTTATAGAGAAATGTGCAAAGCACTGTAAATAAAATTATTGAAAGGAGTTGAAACCATTGTGGCAAAAGTAGAAATTGCCTACGAAAAGCAATTACCCCTTTTGTCACAATGTTTTCGATTGTCGTCTGCTGCACATGCGTCTGTAAGCGTCTGTAGGCGGAAAATGGTTACATCCTTCCCATGGAAGCGGAACCCTTTCCGTGATACTGTAACAGTTCGAGTATTTAAAAAATATTGTTGAAAATGGAGCTATTGCTGACAATGAGCAATTCCTCCTTTTCACACAATGCTTTCAAACACGTTTCAAATTAATTCTTTTCATATTTAAACGTTTTACTATGGACGTTCTTTCCCTCTTTCTCTCTTCCGGACACATTTTGAATAACATGCTAGAGATGAATGATTACGAGCAATTTTGCCTTACATCAAGGGGAAAAATATATAGTTGAAACCTTTGTGGAAAAAGAGGAAATGGGTCATGATAAACAATTCTGCAGCCGTCTGCTGCACATGCGTCAAAAAGCGACTGTAAGCGGGAAAGGGTTGAACCGTTCCCGTTATAGCTACTTAGTTACAAACAAATGTTGAAAGTATATTTGCAAACGGAGCAATTGCTGACAATGAGCAATTCCTCCTTTTCAAACAATGCTTTGAAACATGAATCAATTTGTTTCTATAACCTAGATAACGAAAACATTTGTCTACAGTTATTATTTTAACCTTTGCCCCTTTTAGACACATTTGACTAACCTTAACAAATGAATGATAATCAACAAGTTTGTCTTTTTCCACAATGTTTTCAAAATCATACTTTTATTAATCCAGGTCAATAGTTATGCCTTAGTTCAATGTTGTTTGCTGTATATTTAGTCTATGTGGTCAAGGTTAAGGAATACTGTAAACAAACTTGTTACAACATAATTCGTCCAAAGAGAGAGGTCATACTGTGTATACATGCCATGAAATAATGTTACAAACGGTCTCACCGCTACTGGGGAATTGTTGGTAAAACAGGTCGCGTTTTGTGTTGAATATTCTCATATGTCGCTGTATGTAGACCCTACTAGCAAATAGAAATTAAATCTACAAATTATAGATAAGCTAATTTCAACAATGATTGATTGGGGTTTAACGCCGTTTTTAATATTTCTTCAGTCATATCACGGCGGCCAGTTCACCTACAAATGTATTTCCTGGTTTTCTCAAACCAGTACTCCTCACAACAATCTTCCCAAGCAACTGGCTGCGTTTCCACATTGACTTAGCCCATTGGTGAAAGACGAATGACGTATGTCGCATTGACTTTTGTCAAACGTCGGAAAGAAATTCGGCCGAATTTGTCAACACATCCGAGTTATAACCGCAAGGTCATTATTTATTTTATAATTGAGAAGCTTCTAGCGATTTTGGGACTAAAATTATAATGTATATGCTTTTGCGTTAATTGAAGACTCAACGTTCATCAACGTGTAATATAGTCCTAGATGTATCTGTTGACAAATAAACTAGAAATGTAGTCTAAATAGGTTTTTGAAAATTAACCTTGACGGTCCGGTCCCGTTTCGGAGATACAATTAAATAGCAAATACTTTACAAATACCATAATCTAAGCTGACGTGTTTTGACGCATCGAACCAGTCTTCTGTAATCAATACTTTATGAGTTGTCTCCGTCTGTAAAGCTTGGAGGTATAATCCGGCGTCCGGCCGGCTGTCTGCTTGAATGTGCATTCGTCCGTCCGTCATGGATTGCATGTATTGATTAACACGTTGTTTCTGTATGGCAGATTTATATCAAAGTGGTCACAATTATACCCGTGTGAACAGGAGAACGGCAAAGTACTAGGTACATAACTCTGGTCTGTTTTTATTTCTTTGGTTTACCAAAGAAGTATAGTTACGGGAAACTCAGGGCTAACCTCGTTAATTCCAGTTCTCATGTTGCCTACGCCTGAATGTAGTTCTACCAATATGCACTGCATGCCGCGCAGGCTTACCCGGGTAGACACTTTTCGCCTCCTGTGAATTTTATTGTTTCAGGAAGCATTACTCTGTACCTCTATTCCACTGAGACTGAATGTGTCGGCCCGGATCAGTCTGTCCGGACTGCACAGGCTGATCTGGGTCGATACATTACGCAGAGGCTTTAATGTTGGTTTTCTCGCGTGACGGCTCATATGATATTGGGGCCACGCAAACCGAAATTCGAAGTTCGGAGTTTGGCTTCTTATATTCATAGTAATTACGGTAATATGACATCCTTGGTAAAGTAACTTTTGAGTCATAGTTCGGAGTTTGGCTTCTTATATTCATAGTAATTACGGTAATATGACATCCTTGGTAAAGTAACTTTTGAGTCATAGTTCGGAGTTTGGCTTCTTATATTCATTGTAATTACGGTAAAATGACATTCTTGGTAAAGTAACTTTTGAGTCATAGTTCGGAGTTTGGCTTCTTATATTCATTGTAATTACGGTAAAATGACATCCTTGGTAAAGTAACTTTTGAGTCATAGTTCGGAGTTTGGCTTCTTATATTCATTGTAATTACGGTAAAATGACATCCTTGGTAAAGTAACTTTTGAGTCATACCTACTGCCCAGGCGCTTCAATGATTCTTGAACTTATAACATGTAGAGAAAGGAATACCCACGATCAGATTAGAGGTGGTCCAGTTGTATCTCTGTGTGGGGACTTTCATGCGAAATCGTAGGAACTTAAAAAGTACGGACTTCCCTTATGGCCATCGTGGTTTCGCGCTGTCCCCCTAAGGGCAAAATCGCGAAAACATGATACATTAACGTGAAAACACGATGCGAAAAATATCGCGTTTTAGCACTATTAATATCGTGTTTTCGGCCTTCTGACCGCGAAAACACGATATTAATAGGACGAAAACGCGATATTTTTAGCATCGTGTTTTCGCGCTCTCTTATCGTGTTTTCGCGTTTTCGCCTTCGCGGTCAGTAGGGCGAAAACACGATATTAATAGCGCTAAAACGCGATATTTTAATATTGCACTTTCGCCTTCCTTTTGGACATGCGTAAGATCTGTTTAACCCAAAATCCTTGATATACGGAGTTCTTTATCAATGCCACAGCCTGACATGAAATACAATCTTTGAACAAAATAATAACACTAAATAATTGTTCCATCTTTATAAAATCAAATATAATTCTGGAAAAATGAAACTACTTATATCACAATAAGTGTAAAAAGAGCCACACATATGAGCCGTCCAGCAGGAAATCCAACATTATGGCCTCTGCGTAATGTATCGACCCAGATCAGCCTGCGCAGTCCGCGCAGACTAATCCGGGCCGACACATTCCGTCTCAGGAGGGAAAGATGTATAGAGTAATGGCTAATGAAACAGAAAATCCACAGGAGGCGAAAAGTGTTTATCTGGGTAAGCATGCGCGGCATGCTTAGGCTGATCCGGGTCGATACTTCACGCAGAGTCCATAATGTTGGTTTTCTTACGGGACGTTTCATATCAGCATGCATGTATAACCCTTCACAACATACAACCATTCCGCAGCAAACGACTTTATAAACATCTAGACTACATATAGAAAAACATCTATAAAGCGATGTATTACGTATGAATGTAGTTGAAAACGTTGTGGCAAATGGAGAAATTGCTCATTATCCTCATTGCACTTATGCCACAATGTTTTCAAAAGACGATTGCTGCAGTAGAATCAGAAAGCCTATGTATGTGGGAAAGTGTTAACAGAGTTACCCTCCATGGTGTTCAGGGTTGCAGAGATTGATTGAGTGATTGATTGCTTGCTTGATTGATTGATTGTTTGATTGATTGATTGATTGATTGATTGATTGATTGATTGATTGTTGGCTTGCTTGATTGATTGATTGATTGCTGATTGATTGATTGATTGATTGATTGGGGTTTAACACCGTTTTCAACAATTGTTCAATCATATCACGGCGGCCAGTTCACCTAATCATATGTTTCCTGGTTTGCTCACACCAGAACTCCACACAACATACTTTCCAGGCAACTGGCTATTTTTCCACATAAACTGTTAACCCATTGGTGAAAGACTTGAACGAATTACGCTTGTCACAGTGACTTTTGTCAGACGTCGGAAAGAATGTTGGCCGAGCTGGGATTCGAACTTATAACCCCTGGATTGAAAGCCCGCGTGATATACCACTACGATTGATAAACCCGTGCCAAGACAAGTATATAATTAGCCGGCCAACGTCGTGTTATATGTAACCATTGGCCAACATTCTTTCCGACGTTTGACAATAGTCACTGTGACAAGCGTCACTCGTCTTTCACCAATGGGCTAACAGTCTATGTGGTAAAAGCAGCCAGTTTCTTGGAAAGTATGTTGTGTGAAGTACTGGTGTGAGAACGCTAGGACACACACCAGTAGGTGATATGTCCACCGTGATATGCTTGAAACATTGTTGAAAACGGTGTTAAACCCCAATAAATAAATAAAATCATTGATATATACAATATTGAGTCCCTAGTCCACAGTCTTGTGTAGCAAAACAAATGTGTCCCATATGTAATTTTTGGTATACTCTTTGAAACTTTCAGGGATTATGTTTAGACTATCGGGGAACATGAAAACCAATGATGGCACTTTTTCATAATCCCTCAACAGCGGCCATCTTGGATTTCAAATGTATCCCATACCAACAATGGGCCAACCCGACTTGGTTTCATTATTATTTAAGTTATATCATTTCTTTTTGGGATAGGGGCGTTTCGCCCTATCCCATAGCGAAGCTCCTTTCGAAAAGTCGGATTAAAGCTGCAACCGCAGTCTACATGTGTATACCTACACCAAAATCGAGTTTTGATTGGTTATAATCTGCCTTTTCAACGATTTCATTGGTTCGACCGAATCACAAAACCCTCCGCTTGCATAATTTTATGAGACAAAATAGTTTCTATGAGTGAAACACACTCTGAACTATGGTTGACCTCAATGTCAGTAGTGCGAGGTAACGTCGACCGTTCTGTGACCCCATTAGTTTACAACAGTCGACTTATAGAGAAATGTGCAAAGCACTGTAAATAAAATTATTGAAAGGAGTTGAAACCATTGTGGCAAAAGTAGAAATTGCCTACGAAAAGCAATTACCCCTTTTGTCACAATGTTTTCGATTGTCGTCTGCTGCACATGCGTCTGTAAGCGTCTGTAGGCGGAAAATGGTTACATCCTTCCCATGGAAGCGGAACCCTTTCCGTGATACTGTAACAGTTCGAGTATTTAAAAAATATTGTTGAAAATGGAGCTATTGCTGACAATGAGCAATTCCTCCTTTTCACACAATGCTTTCAAACACGTTTCAAATTAATTCTTTTCATATTTAAACGTTTTACTATGGACGTTCTTTCCCTCTTTCTCTCTTCCGGACACATTTTGAATAACATGCTAGAGATGAATGATTACGAGCAATTTTGCCTTACATCAAGGGGAAAAATATATAGTTGAAACCTTTGTGGAAAAAGAGGAAATGGGTCATGATAAACAATTCTGCAGCCGTCTGCTGCACATGCGTCAAAAAGCGACTGTAAGCGGGAAAGGGTTGAACCGTTCCCGTTATAGCTACTTAGTTACAAACAAATGTTGAAAGTATATTTGCAAACGGAGCAATTGCTGACAATGAGCAATTCCTCCTTTTCAAACAATGCTTTGAAACATGAATCAATTTGTTTCTATAACCTAGATAACGAAAACATTTGTCTACAGTTATTATTTTAACCTTTGCCCCTTTTAGACACATTTGACTAACCTTAACAATGTTTTCAAAATCATACTTTTATTAATCCAGGTCAATAGTTATGCCTTAGTTCAATGTTGTTTGCTGTATATTTAGTCTATGTGGTCAAGGTTAAGGAATACTGTAAACAAACTTGTTACAACATAATTCGTCCAAAGAGAGAGGTCATACTGTGTATACATGCCATGAAATAATGTTACAAACGGTCTCACCGCTACTGGGGAATTGTTGGTAAAACAGGTCGCGTTTTGTGTTGAATATTCTCATATGTCGCTGTATGTAGACCCTACTAGCAAATAGAAATTAAATCTACAAATTATAGATAAGCTAATTTCAACAATGATTGATTGGGGTTTAACGCCGTTTTTAATATTTCTTCAGTCATATCACGGCGGCCAGTTCACCTACAAATGTATTTCCTGGTTTTCTCAAACCAGTACTCCTCACAACAATCTTCCCAAGCAACTGGCTGCGTTTCCACATTGACTTAGCCCATTGGTGAAAGACGAATGACGTATGTCGCATTGACTTTTGTCAAACGTCGGAAAGAAATTCGGCCGAATTTGTCAACACATCCGAGTTATAACCGCAAGGTCATTATTTATTTTATAATTGAGAAGCTTCTAGCGATTTTGGGACTAAAATTATAATGTATATGCTTTTGCGTTAATTGAAGACTCAACGTTCATCAACGTGTAATATAGTCCTAGATGTATCTGTTGACAAATAAACTAGAAATGTAGTCTAAATAGGTTTTTGAAAATTAACCTTGACGGTCCGGTCCCGTTTCGGAGATACAATTAAATAGCAAATACTTTACAAATACCATAATCTAAGCTGACGTGTTTTGACGCATCGAACCAGTCTTCTGTAATCAATACTTTATGAGTTGTCTCCGTCTGTAAAGCTTGGAGGTATAATCCGGCGTCCGGCCGGCTGTCTGCTTGAATGTGCATTCGTCCGTCCGTCATGGATTGCATGTATTGATTAACACGTTGTTTCTGTATGGCAGATTTATATCAAAGTGGTCACAATTATACCCGTGTGAACAGGAGAACGGCAAAGTACTAGGTACATAACTCTGGTCTGTTTTTATTTCTTTGGTTTACCAAAGAAGTATAGTTACGGGAAACTCAGGGCTAACCTCGTTAATTCCAGTTCTCATGTTGCCTACGCCTGAATGTAGTTCTACCAATATGCACTGCATTTTCAAATAATTCAGCCTTATTGATAAAGAAACACAATAGTTATCTTATAAGTTGTATAGTGTCGTCTAGTTTTTGGAAAGGAATTTCGTATTGATATGTAATAGAGTGTTTTAAATAATCGAACGCGGTAGAATTGATCCTTACACTTATTTCGACCGAAGTACACACAACCGATTTGCCGATACACCGGTACCAAATGATTAGCCTACGCGCAATGTAGTACCTGATTTTAAACGCTTACGCTTGAAGTACAATCAAAGGAACCCAGTAATTGCTGAAAATTGAAAAAAATATAATTAGGATTTAATTAATCTTCAAAAGCGCATTGACATATGTATAATTGATGGTCTTTTATAGCGCAAGAATATACTAACATATGCTACCGGAAATTCCCATATGTAGTAGGTAACTTCAAATATGGGGTACGTGTTAATACCGGAATATACTGAATATACAGAAATAGACTTTAATATACTGAAATACACTTGTGTTATTACACAAATAAGCATTTTTGAATCGACTCATGGCCTTTTATATGTATCAATACCGCTTAGAGTTGTTGGTCAGTCCGATTAAAAAATGAATTAACACTACACAACAATAAAACAAGTAAAGTGTGAAATACACAATCCTGTCAAAAGGATAAAACGGGTGTAAAGTTGTCAGCTGACAAGATGGAATCCAACCCAGGAAAATTTCAACAAATATGAAGTAATGAAAGACAATACTTTTCTGTGCTGTATGTCGATTCAAAACTGCTTATTTGTGTACTACACGAGTGTAATTCAGAGTATTTCGGTATATATTCAGTATATTTCGGTATATTTCAATGTATTCCGGTATTTCCCACGTATCCCGAGCGTGCAAACCTGTTATGTTTTTCGTTTTTCCTTTTATATGCAATTTCGGTGTTTTGAAATAAGTTGCATAGCCTCTCTGTAAGTATTATTTCTGTGTTTTGCTTTAATAAAAAAATGTGATTGTTCAATTGAACTGTCAATCTGCCATGTTGTTTATTTGAAACAAAGTTATCTTCGTACCCTAGTTATTTTGTACTCATTTTGACAGCTATTTCTACTTTCGTTAAAGTGTTACAAACTCCTTTCAATAACTTTCATTTATAGAAATATGCCTTAATAACACCTCAATAAAGTCGTCTTTCTTTTGTATCTGGGAAAGGATATTTAATTGATGTGTGATGCAATTTTTGTTTTAAAATGTGTGTTGACTCGTGTTATTGTTACTGATTTTCCAAAGAGTTAAATTTTTCATTAAGTTAACAGGTTTTTAAGTATATTACTATAACATAAAAAAACTCTCTGACACCAGGCGCGTAGCTGGACCGAATAGGATTTGCAAGCCGCTATACAGAAATCATGCATGTACTTTAATGAATTAATTATTGATATGAAGAAAAGTAGAATCAAGAAAATAATGTACAAGCTTGGGCTTTTTGGCGTAACAGCAGCTACGTGCCTGGACACACGTATTGTAGTTAAAAAACCCAGCTGCTTTCCCCTTTATCATTGAGGCCTAAGTTACGCTAATCAGAGTTGGGAAATGCTATATAGTCATTAGTCATTAATATTTTATGAGTCGCCTGTTGAATTTCACACAATTGGGTAAAAAGGCGAAAAAGTATCTTGAACATTTAATTTATTAACCTTTTGTTTTATATTCCAGTGCTGTAACACATCATTTATAAATTTCCAATGTGACAGAAGTTCCCAGAAGGATGGATCGGATGGAGCTATCATAGCCAAAGTCAGAAAATTGTGGTCCATTGGATCTGAAGGCTGTAAACAATCAAACTGTTCCAATTGTTTCCCTACACAGCTGGTGTTTGGGGATTTAAAAACTGTGACGACATGAACAAACTCCAACACATGGCTATACAAACATTTCTGGGCATCGAAAGCAAACTTCTTTTATTGCCCTGGACGGTGAAACAGGACTTAATAGCCCACTCTACAGAAGACACTGATATAATTTGTCTTTGGCATAGACTATCTTGCTTACCTGTTTCACGCGTTGCACATTGCGTTTTGTCTGGGATAAAGGCAAAACAACCCTTTCAGGGGACACGTGGCAGACGTTAAGCAAATACTGGAGGACAACTACCTCATAAACCTTTTTGATGTTTATACCATAAAAGATGTGTCGCGTGAATACATAATTAAGTGTTTGAACCTTAGTATGAGACACAAGCTGGAAACAAGCTGGAGAGATGGGTTACATCAATCGCGAAAGCTGCAGACGTATAAACTGTTCAAAGACTGCTTTAAAACTGAGCAATATGTAGATAGACAATTGTCAATAAAACAAAGATCCGCATTGGTGTGATTCAGATGCTGTGTTTTCCCACTATCCATAGAATTGGAGTGATACAGGAGACCCGAGTACCACTAGATAGAAGAACCTGTAACCAAGGACACGTAAGACAAGACACACTTCCTTGTGTCGTGCCTAGGCTACAAGGAACTACGACATAAACATTTTGGTGACATCTTAGGGCAGGACAGTGATAACAACACTCTAAAAACAATGATGAGAAATATTGACTCTAAATCAATCGCTAACTTCCTCATTGAATCATACAAGAGCCAAATCAGATACTAAAGCATCGCCAGTGATATTTATTAAAAACATTGAACCATCTAAATTTAATAACTGTGATAAATTGTAGACATTATGTTGTGATGAAAGAGACTATATTAATTTTTCTGAATGCCTAAAGGAGAATTCATTCTCAAATTCAATACTTGCACAAACAAAACGAATACGATTTACTACTTAATACAATCACTGTATTAATCTGTCGCAAAATTGTTGCAGTGGTAAAGGGTTAAGTTAAATGGTTTCGGTATATAACTGAAATACTGTTGAAATGGTGTAAATCCAAATTATAACCGAAACATGGTACGTTTGTTTTAAGTTTGCTGTATGGACTTTGACATGTTGCTTATAATAATTTTTATTGAACAACGTGTCCTTAGATAAAAAAAATTGTTTACCATAATACAGTTTTTGAATTTGTTCAAGCTGTTGTGATTGGTTACAAAATCATAGCAACCATGCGTCATTACAAAAGGGGTAAATTGAACCTTTACCTACAAATGACAACCCCTACCATTCCACTCTACCAATTTCAAGGTAACTTTATAGGAATTTTTCTTTGATGGGTGTTTTTTAATCTCTTCAAAAACTTACAATCTGTGTAGGCATTATGTGTAGAACTTTGATTGCTGCATCATCAGAAATTGAGAAAAGTACCCAAACTTTCAAAACCTTTTCCTCAATAAAGTTCATTGGTCAGATTCCAAGATATTTTGGCAGTAATGTTCTTAAAGTGATCCTCTTACAAAATCTGTTGAAGCCTTATTGATTTTGTTGACAAACAGGGCAGCAATGTGGCATTAGGAAAGGTACAAAACGACAAAACTTGTTACATTTCAAGAAACAAATGACCTTTACTGATAAGCTATTTCTTTAACAGAGTGTCCATTCCTTGCAATATCATATACATGAGCTCCTGTTCAAATTTTCACAGATATTTGCAGTTAAATATTTGTTGCTAATTTACTATCACTAAGAGTGCATGATTTAGGGCCATCTTGGCCCTCTTGTTAACTGTTCTAC
The DNA here is from genome assembly GCA_031761405.1 of Serripes groenlandicus. Classification (NCBI taxonomy): domain Eukaryota; kingdom Metazoa; phylum Mollusca; class Bivalvia; order Cardiida; family Cardiidae; genus Serripes; species Serripes groenlandicus. The sequence goes on along the minus strand of JASEVX010000013.1, from coordinate 54,656,339 downwards.
AATTCAACTTTCAAAATGTTACAACAAAGCTTGCAATGCTATAAAAATGAACATTTAGAGTCACTTTGAAAACAAATGTTCATTTTGAGTAACACTAAAACTTGCTCCTATGTTGTAAACCTGCATGTTTTACTAATCTTGGTCTTAAATTTTGATGTAAATGGATATGTGTATAAACACTGTTTGCTGTATTTCTATAAGCACACAATGAAACAGTTTAAGTAGCATAGTTGAGTGTCATTCTGTAACAGAAACAAAGGTCTTTGAGACTAGAATACATTCAAACAAATCTCCACCTTTGTGCAATTTGATCTGATTGATCAGATAATATGCATGCTCAGATTGATGTTTATCGTAAAGAGTTATTGATGTTTTCAAGTGGTCAATAGATATATAATGATACAATTATTTTTGCTTTGGCAGATCTGTTATTCATTTCTCTGATGCGTTTATCTGCTCACCTGTCACATAGTGACAAGGTGAGATATTGTAATCACACTTTGTCTGCCATACGTCCACAATTTCTTAATAACACGATAAACTCTTATTTTAATCAGATTTATATCAAACTTATCCAGAGCTCGGTTCCTTTCGTAAACCAGTCAGGTCCATCAATGCACAACTGGATTATGGCCCTTTAAAATTGGCAAGATTGTTATAATTGACCTTGTGAACGCGATAAAAGCTTCATTCATTATCTTATGTTTATCAAACTTATTCAATAGCTAGATATCTGTGACAGCTTGGCTCCTTTCGGAGATCAGCCAGATATGTTTATGCATGACACGACTATGGCCCTTTAAAATCAGGAAAATAGTTATAATTGACCTTGTGAGCACAATAAATCATTATTTATCACCTGGTGCTTACCAAACTTATTCAGTAGCTAGATATCTGTGAGAGCTTGGTTCCTTTCGAAAACCATTTATGCATGTCAGGATTATGACCCTTTAAATTGGCTGAATTGCTATAATTGACCTTGTGAACATGATAGAGTCATCATTTACGTTCCAATGATTACTAGGAATTTGCTGTGCTCGAGTGGTCAGCGTCGATGATTTCGAAACAGGGTGTCCCTGGTTCGATCCCCAGTTGCGGCAATTCGGTCATAGTGGAGTGCCCTTGGGCAAGGCACATTTTCTAACCTAGTACTGATTTGTTTATCCAGGGATCATGAATAATAAAATTTAATTGTGCGCTAAATGACCTTAGCTGTCTATGCGCCATAAAACAATATACATTCATTCCAATGATTACCAAACTTATACAGTATCTATGTATGCATGAGAGCTTGTTTCCGTTTGACCAAAGGCCCTCATGGGCCTCTTGTCCTTATATGTAAATTGTAAACTGTTAAAATTTGGCACAAATGTTTCTTAAAAAACATGGTTGTTTTAAACACATTAACAATCTAATTAATCAGGTGAGCAATATAGGGCCATCATGAACCTCTTGTTATGAAAAGTAAACACATTTTAATAGCGCATCAAGGAAACAGCCATGCAGCAGTTCTAATTATTCGCATGTGTGAATAACTAGAACTGTTGCATTGCTCTTTGAAAAGGCAGTCTGGATTTCTGTCCACAGCAGGTCATAGTGTACTGCACATTTCTTAGCAATACTAATTTAATTGTAGTATGTATAAGCACAGTTATACTTAGATATAACCCATATACTGTTGAAATGGCATGAAACCCAATTTATTGTTCAAGGTTGATGCATGCATTTTAAAATGTGTTGACACAAGTAGTATGAACTGAAATTGGTACAGTATGCATACCCATTTTAGAGGAGTATTGCTTTCTGATCTGGGTCTACTTAATTTGTCAGTGTTTTAGACTGTCACCTTATTATAATGAGTAATGGTGATACATGTATCCAGCCTGTTTCCCAAAAGTAATATTTAAAAATAATAATAAAAATATAAAAGATTGGTGAATTCATTCTCTGTGTTTATGTGTTAAGAATTGATCGACTCACTATATGGTTTATTACCACCAATATTAGTCTGAGCATGAGATGTTTTGATTTGAAAAAGATCAGATGCCACATCACAGATACTTTCTTATTGTCATCTGCTGAAGTAATCTTGTCTGTTTGATTGACAGTTTATTGGGTAATGTTTTCACTTGACAAAACTGATAGAATCTTAAATATTATTTGTATGTAAGAAAGAGGGAAACTAATAGTTTCTTTACTTCATAAAGCACAGCTTTTGCGTGCTGAGCTTACATTCCTTATTATGTAAAGGGTAAAAGCTCTGAAAACTTGAAGTTCTATTAAACCAGGTGAGCGATATAGGGCCATCATGGCCCTCTTGTTTTTATATACACTGATGAATTTGGCATTGGCATGAGTTTTTACTTAGTGCTGTTTAAACTTCCACCTAATTGTATATGGTTTCCAACCATTTCCATCACAATGCATACATATATGTTAATGTAATATATCATGGAAACTCAATAAGTGTACAGGTAGGTGTACCCAAAGAAATGCAGTGCCTTCAGCGCTTTGATTTCAGTTATCTCCATTTTTCCTTATTTAGTTCAGCGATTGTCTCAATTAACTTTCATTGTATCAATTTCAAACTTGGTTTGTAGGTAACTTATGACCTACAGATTTGCAGTGCACCATTACCATAAATTTAGCATGCTGCGTTTGGAGTGTGTATATTTTTGTCTTTCAATGTTCTCACTTATTATATGCAACACATGCGTTCCGTGAAATTCCCTTTTTCGTTAATGAGTGCTTCCCCAAGCTTTGTACTTCGTCAAATCTAATGTTTTTTAGGTGTAAACTCATTTTTTTCATTTCTTCGGTTATTGTCTCAATATATGTCCAATATATCAATTTAAGACTTGGTGTATAGGAAACTCAGAGCTGCAATTGTGCAGTGCAAAAGAAACATAACTCTATCATGCTTTCGATCGTCTTTCATTTATCAGCATGATTACAATATACATTGTGGATCTTTAGTGATTTCTGAACTAGAAATATTTTAATTAAGGGTAGCTGCTCGGTTTTTTTTTGTCAATCTTTTGTCCTTCGATATTTTGTTTATACAAGAAAAGGGTAAAACTTTGACAAATGAGGTATATGTTATTGGCAGGCAATATGTGTTGCTTCAAACATTTTTGGTTTGGTTTGTTTAAAGGTCATTGTTTCATTGTTTCAACAATGTTTGTCCATATGATCTATGCCATATGTTTTCAACTTACATATGCCCCCTATACCATCAGCGCTTTCAGTGCTTTGATTCTGTGTAAGTTACCAGCACTTCTGGTCCATTTATTCCTTACACCAGCCAGTCAGTCTTATGCTACATGTTACCCCACAACCCTAATCGCTAAGGAGAACAGCCATTACTTTCATTTCTTTTGTACAAGTCTTTGGTATGACCCGACCGGGGATCGAACCCGCAACCCCCCCACCCCCCCTCCCCCCGCACCCGAGAAGACGCTCTACCACTACACCACCGAGGTGGTCCTTTATATATGGAACATACTACAATACCTCATAGTTACGAGACGAGACGAGAGTTGTTTAATGTCACTTTAATAATCACGTGATGATCAGGGTACCATATAATAGTGACATTTATCACATGACAATGCTTGTATCCGATGTAATATACCCATTATGTATTTCTTTATATATGACACGTGTAATATAACATGAACGAATCACTATGTGTGTATTCATCCGCAAATGTTCACAACATGGCTGAGAACGTGTACCCGGTAAACACAAACGTCACGATAGATGGACGAAGAAACGAGACCATTATCGGTCATAAAGATATCTTTGTGTGTGATTAGTTACCAGTCTGTTAAGTATAACATGTTGGGACTTCTTTCTGACAGCGAAAAACCGATATTCTTTGTTTGTGTTTCGTCATGTGATAAAAAGAATCTGACATTCGTTGTCATTTCATAAAGTTTTATTAAACTCGTCCAAGAAATGTGTTATCAAGCTCGCCAAAGGCTCGCGCTTAATAACACATTTCTTGAACTCGTTTAATAAAACTTGATAAAAACTGACAACTCATGTCAGATCCTATATATTAATGTTTAATATAAATGTTTGGTTTGCAATGAAAATGCGATTAATCAAACATTGATTTTAAGAAAGAGTCTTTGAATCTTAACACTATATTTTTAAGGCAAAAGACGCATTCTAAGCAAATTGTTTTAACATGCAGGAACACCCGTTTTACATGAAGCATTCCGAATATAATAACTGGCATTTCGTTTTAGTTAAGTTTCACACAATATTTTTATCAGACACGTTATTTCCGCTTTCACATATGTCAATATCTGTGATGGTTTCAACCCTTTTTTGGGCTGATGACATCATTTCCTTTAATTTCTTTGTTTTCTTTAATGTCTTTATTTTCCAGTGACCTCAACGGTTGTTGGAATGCATTATTGTCCAGAAAACCGTTCAGAATTCCCCCCATAGCCATTGAAGCCATTGATACCAACGAGGATTTCTTTCTGTTGAAATCTGAAATAAAATAAATGAAACACGGTATTGCAACGACACCAGGTTTTCTTTGTTTAACCTTGCCCACATACATCTCATATACAGCTGAAGATACTTGGTTAAAGATATTACAAACCCCATCAAATGAAACTTGAATCGTTTACTAAAATTGAAAACATTGTGATAAAAGTAGACATTGCTCATTATGAGCAATTTCTACTTTTGTCACAATGATTTCAAAAGTCGTCTGCTGTATGGGCATCAGAAAGCGTCTGTATGTGAGAAAGGGTTAAGTGACACAAGTGATCAATTTAAGTCGCGTCATGCGATTTGAAGTATTAATACATATACGTACAGTTAAGACTCGGGTAAGTCTGTGATGACGTACACGTACATGTTTACCTTAGTCTTCGCAGTCCGCATGTACGTGTATGTTACTTACAGCATATTCTGACAAAAGGCTAGTCCACTGCGCTCAGGAGTATGGGATTAGCATTACAACAACTGACTTACTGGTGTCAGGATTAATGGACCAGTAGTACTGGTAACCTATCCAGGAAACGCCTGGATATATGAAAGCGGCGTAAAACACCAAACAAACAAGCAAACAAAATGCTAGAAGTGTAGGACCACCTCTTGTACTTCGATATAGATTTTTAATGAGTGTTTATTAAAAGTGATAATGAAATAAACACGAATGAGATAGTCTATGTATACATAAAGTGATGAGTTGCTCGGTATATTTCGAAAACAATGTTCATGACATTTGCCGGTTTGGGTGCCGAAGTTACTGACGTTATATATGGTCAAGTTACTAACGTTATATATGGTCAAGTTACTAACAGTATATATGGTCAAACAGCTGACGTGACGTCATTTTTATAGTTTGGTTACCGCGTTGAACCAAAGACTCGAGGGTAAAACTGGAAACCAAACTAGCAGTGTCATATGATATTTAAGTAATGGGAGTTTGACACTCCCAGAGAGGTCTTTTTGCGACTTAACGTTTCCGCTATCAACGAAAACGCACCTCAATCCAGGGAAACGTTTGTCAATTATCGCGTTAATACATTGAACCATACTCGGTTATAAACATCGAACTCTACTCGGTTATAAACATCGAACCTTACTCGGTTATAAACATCGAACCCCCTACTCGGTTATAAACATCGAACCCTACTCGGTTATAAACATCGAACTCTACTCGGTTATAAACATCAAACCTTACTCGGTTATAAACATCGAAACCCTACTCGGTTATAAACATCAAACCTTACTTGCTTATAAACATCGAACCCTACTCGGTTATAAACATCGACCTATACATGGTTATAAACATCGAACCCCTACTCGGTTATAAACATCTCACTCTCCTCGGTTTTAAACATCGAACTCTACTCGGTTATAAACATCGAACTCTACTCGGTTATAAACATCGAACCCTACTCGGTTATAAACATCGAACCCTACTCGGTTATAAACATCGACCTATACATGGTTATAAACATCGAACCCCTACTCGGTTATAAACATCTCACTCTCCTCGGTTTTAAACATCGAACTCTACTCGGTTATAAACATCGAACTCTACTCGGTTATAAACATCGAACCCTACTCGGTTATAAACATCGAACCCTACTCGGTTTTAAATATCGAACCCTACTCAGTTATAAACATCGAACCCTACTCGTTTATAAACATCGAACCCTACTCGGTTTTAAATATCGAACCCTACTCAGTTATAAACATCGAACCCTACTCGGTTATAAACATCGAACTATACTCGGTTATAAACATCGGATCTTACTGGGTTATAAACATCGAACCCTACTCGGTTATAAACATCGAACCGTACTCGGTTATAAACATCGAACCCTACTCGGTTATAAACATTGAACTCTACTCGGTTGTAAAATCGAAATCTACTCGGTTTTAAACATCAAACTCTACTCGGTTTTAAACATCAAACTCTACTCGGTTTTAAACATCAAACTCTACTCCGTTATCAACATCGAACTCTACTCGGTTATAAACATCGAACCCTACTCGGTTATAAACATCGAACCCTTCTCGGTTATAAACATCGAACTCTACTCGGTTATAAACATCGAACTCTACTTGGTTATAAACATCGAACTCTACTTGGTTATAAACATCGAACTCTACTCGGTTATAAACATCGAACTCTACTAGGTTATAAACATCGAACCCTACTCGGTTATCACGTTAAAACATTGAACCATACTCGGTTATCACGATAACACATTGAATGCTACTCGGTTTTCTGTTCTAGTATGTATCGAATGCAAGGCGGGTCTCAACTTGGTAAAGACATGGTTAAACAATTTCAGATAATCGTGCTCAGAACTCGGGTTGATCTGTTTGAAAAGCCGCGTGCACATGTGCTATTGTGGTTTGTACCGAAACGTTTCGCGGGTCACTTTGTGTAGCGGTCAGAATGTCCACCTCTTCAGCAGGAAGCACGTGTTCGATCTCGGAACAGTGTCATACACATTACTGTTAAAATGGTGATTTCATTCCTTGTTTCTCAAGACTGCATCCTGGAACAGCGTACCGACTATGCATCGGTGTAGGTATAAATCAATACCGAAATGCTTATCATATTTTCAGGAAACGACGTTATATTACAGAAATACTGTTTAAAGCGGCGTTCAATACCGTTAACCATAAATAAAAAACATCATGTACATACGTGTATGCTGTACTATTTTCCATTGTGGTATTCCTTCCGTTTCCATAAACTGTTCAACCTTTTTCAAATGTTCCTGAAATTTAAAATCACATGGATATTTTTCTTCGTTAACACAATATTAATGAGAATGACAGTAAGTACCGGAATTCTACAGAATACATACATGTGAAGCAAAAACCGCCATGACGTGCAAATCGACTATACTAACACGATCTATATATTAATGGAAAACAGAATACATATGTAACCCGGGTTCAAAGAAAACGTAGATGTACAGTAAAGTCATCAGCACAATCAATCGTCCGCTTAACAGTATATACATAAGTTTGAGCCGTCCCGCGAGAAAACCAACATTGTGGACTCTGCGTAAAGCATCGACGCGGATCAGCCTAAGCATGCCGCGCAGGCTTACCCGGATAGACGCTTTTCGCCTCCTGTTACAAAGATCACAAACGAAGCATAAACGATCAATATTGAGATGTTTATTGTACTGGAATGTGAAATTATTACTCCAATGTTATCTACATCTTTAATCTGCGACACAACACCTTAATATAGGTGTTGGTGTTAGACATTGTAATTAAGCCGTAATAACCACACAGGACTGTTAACATGTTCGGTATAATTACCACACGTGGCTGTAAACATGTTCGGTATAATAACCACACGTGGCTGTAAACATGTTCGGTAAAATAAACATACGTGGCTATTAACATGTTAGGTAATATATCTATAGGTACTACCTATTTACGAAAAAAACGCAAGATAATTATAAACAAAAATTAAAGAGCATACTTTGGCCATAAAAAGGGATTTGTGAGTAATTGACTAGACAATAATAATGTTAATGTCATGTTTCTTGCATTATCAAAACATATTTGGAATTCGTATTGCTGCCGTCTATTATTACGAACAGAAAATAATAAAGTAAAGACTTTCAGAAAATCAAGGAATACATTTATAATGAACGAGGTTAAAACATGAGGGCCAGGATGATCCTAAATCGATCACTTGCATTATGGTAAAGAAGCAAATAGATCAGCCCTTTTCTGATACCACTTGGCGACTGCCTTTTTCAACCAGTCAATATGACTGGAACAAATGATGTAAATGGTCACATCGCCAAAAGAACAATTGCTCCTTATGAGAAAGTTATGCTTTTGCCACAATGTTTGATAAATAATTATACTTTGAATGAGTGAGTCAATAGCTCATGTATAGGAATTTTGGGTCTTTCATTTTGATACACAGGCGTCCGAATTTCTATTCCAGCAAAAAATGCGGAAAATCACACAATACCTTGTTAAAATACACAAAAAGTCTATCTATATTGTCTATACTCTTTGATAAAAATGATCGTAATGCTAATTTGGGGAATCCCGCACGTGTTACTATAAATAGCCCCTCTATACGTCCATATAGTGTAATAATAATGACAAGGTGTGCAACGGTGTTTTAACCCCTCGCTCGATTCGGGCTATAATTTCAGCAGAAAAACGTCTAAAACGACCAGGTCGCAGGTAGAGACAGGTTCATAAATGATATGGTCGTTTTAGACGTTTTTCTGCGGAAATTATTGCCCGAATCGAGCAAGGGGGTAAAATGCCGTTGCACACCTTGTCATTATTATTACACTATATGGACGTATAGAGGGGCTATTTATAGTAACACGTGTGGGATTCCCCAAATTACCATTACGATCATTTTTATCAAAGCTCATAAACAATATAGAGAGACTTTTTGAGTATTTTAACGAGCTATTGTGTGATTTTTCGCATTTTTTAGTGTAATAGAAATTCGGACGCCTGTGGTTGATACCACATTTTTTGCGGGAAACGACATCGTTCCATTGACGTTACGCCAAGATGAAGTGTTACGGAAATGACGTCACGTCCTTCTTTGGCTACGATACAATCAAAATTTAGGTTCGGGCGTAGAAGGTTAATGCTGTCGATTTTTTGACAAACGGGAAAACATATTTCTTACAGAGTTCCATTTATTTTTAACTTTTCGTACAAATGTTAATTCCCACATAACACAGCCCTTAAATGATCTTAAATATCGATTTAAAAAAAAAAAAGGATTAAAAAGACGACAATAATTTTCAATCCGTGTTTTTCGTCTCATTTTTTTGCATACTCAAAAATCGATTTTAAAAAAAATGATTAAAAAGACGACAATAATTTTCAATCCGTGTTTTTCTGCTCATTTTATACATATCCAAAATACCGATTTAAAAAACAAATGATTAAAAAGCCGACAATAATTTTCAATCTGTGTTTTACGTCTGCTTTTTATACATATCCAAAATGGCGGCCCCCATGGATTTTTCCAGTTTCATTTCAGAAAGCTTCATGGGTTATTGAAAAAAAAAAAAAAAAAAATTCTCACACCTGTTAACTATAAGCGAAAAAAACCATTCATGTTTTTTTTTCGTATAATAACCACACAGGACTGTTAACATGTTCGGTATAATAACCACACGTGGCTGTTAACATATTCGGTATAATAACCACACGTGGTTTTAACATGTTCGGTATAATAACCACACGTGGCTGTAAACATGTTCGGTATAACAACAACACGTGGCTGTTAACATGTTAGGTATAATAACCACACGTGGCTGTAAACATGTTCGGTATAATAAACATACGTGGCTGTTAACATGTTCGGTATAATAACCACACGTGGCTATTAACATGTTCGGTATAACAACCACACGTGGCTGTAAACATGTTTGGTATAATAAACACACGTGGCTATTAACATGTTCTGTATAATAACCACAAGTGGCTGTTAACTTGTTCTGTATAATAACCACACGTGGCTGTTAACATGTTCGGTATAATAACCATACGTGGCTGTTAACATGTTCGATATAACAACAACACGCGGCTATTAACATGTTCGGTATAACCACAACACGCGGCTATAAACTTGTTCGGTATAACAACAACACGCGGCTATTAACATGTTCGGTATAACAACAACACGCGGCTATTAACATGTTTGGTATAACAACAACACGTGGCTGTTAACATGTTCGGTATAACAACAACACGTGGCTGTTAAAATGTCCGAAACTTAGCTGCAGTACCGCTCACTCGTATAGATCTGATAACCGCCTATAACATGTCGTCTCAGAATGACTTTGTGTCAGTCAATCAAGTTGTCGCCTACACAAACGTTATGTATAAACAAGGGAAATAACTCGTATGAATAAACTAGATATATAAGCGAATTATTGACGAGTCTCGACTAAATATACATTCAAATGAGAGCGTAAACTTGAGACGACCTTGTATGCTGTGTCGTCAGATCCAATATACGTATAGCGAAATAGATTGGTCTCAGTTAAATTAGATTGAAATAAACTGACAGAAAGCACTGATTATTAAACGAGCATAATGCATTGCCATAACTGAACAATTGATGAAAGCAACATAAAAAGCTATTCAAAATTTCTTTTTCACTTAATGTTAACGACACTAGTAACCCTCCATAGGAACGTAGACACTGGTAATCCTCCATAGTAACAGAGACACTGGTAACCCTCCATAGTAACGTAGACACTGGTAACCCTCCATAGTAACAGAGACACTGGTAACCCTCCATAGTAACGTAGACACTGGTAATCCTCCATAGTAACAGAGACACTGGCAACCCTCCATAGGAACGTAGACACTAGTAACCATCCATAGGAACGCAGACACTGGTAACCCTCCATAGGAACGTAGACACTGGTAATCCTCCATAGGAACGTAGACACTGGTAATCCTCCATAGTAACAGAGACACTAGTAACCCTCCATAGGAACGTAGACACTGGTAACCCTCCATAGGAACGTAGACACTAGTAACCCTCCATAGGAACGTAGACACTGGTAATCCTCCATAGGAACGTAGACACTGGTAATCCTCCATAGTAACAGAGACACTAGTAACCCTCCATAGGAACGTAGACACTGGTAACCCTCCATAGGAACGTAGACACTAGTAACCCTCCATAGGAACGTAGACACTGGTAATCCTCCATAGGAACGTAGACACTGGTAATCCTCCATAGTAACAGAGACACTGGTAACCCTCCATAGTAACAGAGACACTGGTAACCCTCCATAGTAACATAGACACTGGTAACCCTCCATAGTAACGGAGACACTGGTAACCCTCCATAGTAACGTAGACACTGGTAACCCTCCATATGAACGTAGACACTAGTAACCCTCCATAGTAACGTAGACACTGGTAATCCTCCATAGGAACGTAGACACTAGTAACCCTCCATAGTGACGTAGACACTGGTAATCCTCCATAGGAACGTAGACACTAGTAACCCTCCATAGTAACGTAGACACTGGTAATCCTCCATAGGAACGTAGACACTAGTAACCCTCCATAGTAACGTGGACACTGGTAATCCTCCATAGGAACGTAGACACTAGTAACCCTCCATAGGAACGTAGACACTGGTAATCCTCCATAGGAACGTAGACACTGGTAATCCTCCATAGGAACGTAGACACTGGTAACTTTCCATAGTCACAGAGACACTAGTAACCCTCCATAGTAACGGAGACACTAGTAACCCTCCATAGGAACGTAGACACTGGTAACCCTCCATAGTAACATAGACACTAATAACCCTCCATAGGAACGTAGACACTGGTAACCTTCCATAGGAACGTAGACACTGGTAATCCTCCATAGGAACGTAGACACTGGTAACTTTCCATAGTCACAGAGACACTAGTAACCCTCCATAGTAACGGAGACACTAGTAACCCTCCATAGGAACGTAGACACTGGTAACCCTCCATAGTAACATAGACACTAATAACCCTCCATAGTAACGTAGACACTGGTAATCCTCCATAGTAACAGAGACACTGGTAACCCTCCATAGTAACGGAGACACTAGTAACCCTCCATAGGAACGTAGACACTGGTAATCCTCCATAGTAACAGAGACACTAGTAACCCTCCATAGGAACGTAGACACTGGTAATCCTCCATAGGAACGTAGACACTGGTAATCCTCCATAGTAACAGAGACACTGGTAACCCTCCATAGTAACAGAGACACTGGTAACCCTCCATAGTAACAGAGACACTGGTAACCCTCCATAGTAACAGAGACACTGGTAACCCTCCATAGTAACGGAGACACTGGTAACCATCCATAGTAACATAGACAATGGTAACCCTTCATAGTAACAGAGGCACTGGTAACCCTCCATAGTAACGGAGACACTTGTAATCCTCCATAGTAACAGAGACACTGGTAACCCTCCATAGTAACGGAGACACTAGTAACCCTCCATAGGAACGTAGACACTGGTAATCCTCCATAGTAACAGAGACACTAGTAACCCTCCATAGGAACGTAGACACTGGTAATCCTCCATAGGAACGTAGACACTGGTAATCCTCCATAGTAACAGAGACACTGGTAACCCTCCATAGTAACAGAGACACTGGTAACCCTCCATAGTAACAGAGACACTGGTAACCCTCCATAGTAACAGAGACACTGGTAACCCTCCATAGTAACGGAGACACTGGTAACCCTCCATAGTAACGGAGACACTGGTAACCATCCATAGTAACATAGACAATGGTAACCCTTCATAGTAACAGAGGCACTGGTAACCCTCCATAGTAACGGAGACACTTGTAACTTTCCATAGTAACAGAGACACTGGCAACCCTCCATAGTAACAGAGATACTGGTAACCCTCCATAGTAACGAAGACACTGGTAACCCTCCATAGTAACGGAGACACTGTTAACCCTCCATAGTAACAGGTTGATCTAGTAGATATTCAATCCTTTATACGGTAAACGTCCGTCATGTTAGGTCAATACAATACAATACAATAAACATACAGTACACTGCGATACAATACAATATAATACAATAATGCTTTAATCGTAATTTAAGACCACCGGTCCAACATACAAGGTTGTGTATTCATGCATTGTAAAAAAAGTATTTTAAGAAAACATATAAAAAACATATTGATAACATGTCTCATTTCAAATTGGATAGTTTGTATGTAATATATTTACATTTATCACAACGACATCGGTCACCTTCATTACACTTGCAAACCTTTGTGATAAATGCGTAACCTCACAATGATTGGTTAACTGAATCAACTCATAATGACTGGTTCCACTTACTGTTGACGACACGGATGACCCTCCAGGGTACCAGGAAGGATAATATAAAGATGCCATCTTGGATCCGGTACACCGTCAGACCCTTCAGAAACACGATGTCCAGCGTGAATGATATGATCACTATACACGCATCGAATACCTGCAATCAGAAAATGGAAGAACAATAAAGTTGAGGTTTGTACTATTTCAAGTATGCTTTTAATTGACATTTATATATACAGCGTGAATGATATGATCACTATACACGCATCGAATACCTGCAATCAGAAAATGGAAGAACAATAAAGTTGAAGTTTGTACTATTTCAAGTATGCTTTTAATATTTTCAAAATGTTGTTTTGGTTTATATACTTATAACCCTTTCGCTGTCGAGGGCAATTAGCGGGCTTTGCAAACAATGCAGACGCAGGTGAAACAGCTCATAACGTGATGTCTCTACTGATATACGCATTGATTGCCAATTAGACATAACAATTTTCCACATTTCCTGCTGCTCGCAAAATGGAATTATCCAATTTTTATCATGGAATACTTGAATTTGTGAAATTTGGCAGTGAAAGGATTAACTGACGATTTTTATATAGATACTCCATTATCAAAATGTTGTTTAGCTTTAGATACCTTTTTAAGAGCTTGTATGATTTCCTTCTGTGTCAGTGTGGAAAACATATATTTAAACTGTTTTCGACGCTTTTCGATAAGATAAATGATAAATAAATAAAATCGGTATTTTTTTACCAAGTTTAATCACCTCGCCATAAAGTCTTTATACGCGTTAAATCATTTTTTCTTGGTAAACAATAGAAATTTAGTTGCCATTGCTTGATCTGAGCAATGGCACCTAAATTTGCATTGTTTACAAAGGGGTCAAAATTTCCCCTAAAGCAGGGTTTTCAAAATAGGTTTTTAGTTACAACCGTTTCACGCCAAGCCCTCGATATGTCTTTCTTGCACCAAATAGTTATTTGCAATATTAAAATGATGTGGTGCAATACACAGAGGATATTACATGAGTGGTCATTCAATACGAAATTTTATTAAACGAGTTTTCTAAAATTTTGTATTGAATGACCACGAATGTTATATTCTATTATATCATGAATTCCAATATGAGGATTATTAGCGCAAAATATATATAACGTTGCTTTATAGCGCGGTCATTTTCAATGCTTTTCATTATGACGTTACGAAGCATTGTTATTACACTAGTTATATACCGACAAATATAGAATAGAGCTATATATATATAGTCATTCACATCTCTCCACTTCTGAGCTAAAAATAAATTAGCTGCACAGGGTTATTGTCGTTTAATAACGAAAATTATCGCCGAGTACATAATATATAGTTTAATATGGCGCACTCGTTTTTATATCGCAAGAATCTCTTCCACTTGGGATTTAAATCCCGTATCATGAAAACAATATTTATTAAACTATATATTATATACTTGGCGATAATTTTCGTTTTTAAACGACAATACCCCTGTGCAGCTAATTTATTTTTAGCTCAGAAGTGGAGAGATCTGAATGACGTAATCTGCCAGTTTTGCAGTGACGTCACTATATATATATATATACGTGACGTCACCGACAATGTGTACATTGATTGAAATAAACTTGTGTCATGTCGATTCAAGCTTTTATTTGCGGATTGAAAAGTGCAATTGTGGATTATTTAACGGTTTATTATGGAAATAAAGTGTTAAGTAGTGAAAACGGAGCTTAAAAGTGTTTAAAAGAGATTTTAAAAAAGTAGTTCCGAAAATCCGGCTAGTGAGCTGTATCGCACACTAGGCGATATTGCTCAGTAGACAAAAAGCATGTTATAGGTTTTCTCAAGTTGGGAAATCTCTATATTTTATCATTCAGTATATAATATATAGAGAATAACTAACTGCATGTTTTTGATATAGAATTTATGTCACAAGGGATAAAAGGGGTAATTTGGTTAAAATCACGAAACCGTAGGTTGAGTGATTTTACACCAAATTACCCCTTTTGCCCGAGTGACATAAATTCGATATCAAAAACATGCAGTTAGTTATTCTATTTATTATATATCTGGAATAAATCTCCCCTTTATTTTAAAGAAACATATAAAAAAAAAATGACTTGGCCTTAGGCGTATGAATGTTACGTAATCAAATACTGCTGCTTCTATTTGGCGCCAAATGACTAGCGTTATGACGTCAAAACCGCTGGAGCGACGTCATTTTCCTAGTATTCGGTCTCAGTTTTTTTTAAATTCCTAGTTTTAAACCCACTTTAAATTCAAAAGATGTTCCAAATCTAAAAAAAGTAATTCCGGCAAAAATGATATCATCACTAGTGATGATATAAAAAAAACTAAAAGTGTTATCGTCACAGTGTTAGTTATCATTTTTTTAAAAATTGATATTGATTTTATGTCACTTAAATTTCAATGCAAAATTTGGATAGGTATGTAATAAATGACATTATTTGATGCTGGCGACGTCATTTATGATAAAAACAGTATTCATTCCCTTCGGAGACGTGATGTTCGGGGTGAATGCTGTGAAACTGGGTTTGCTTTGATTGTTTGTGTAGTGTCTTATGCTGATTTTAACAATGCGTGACTGTTCGTTATATCATTGCGTTTCCTGGGTAATTTGCCATTACTACTAGTCCATATACCTTGATATCAGCGTGCGTTTCCTGGGTAATTTGACATTACTACTAGGCCATATACCCTTATACCAGCGAGATTCAGTCGTAATGCTAATCCTACAGCATTGAGAGCCAATAAGGGAAATCAATAACACCATTTTTTTTTAGAGTCTTTGGCATGGCCTGACCGGGGATCGAACACGTGACCTCCCTCACCCGAGACGGATGCTATATCACAACTCCACCGAGACGGTATGATATGGTCACACGTCGCGCATAAAAACCCTGAATTGAAGGTTCATTACGTGTCCGTGGTAGTGTTATAATATACTGTTATTAGCAGATCCTATATTAGGACTTCTACATACAGCTGTTGAGGGTATAATTATTTAAAAGAATTGAAAACATCGTGTCTAAAGACAAAAAATAGCTGTAGAGGAGTGTGAAGTGGTCTTTATAAAGGAAACTGTTCGAGTTTTGCTATACACTTTACCTTGTACAGATGCCGGGCAATGCCTCTATCACACACATCCATACCTTTGAGAAAACATTGTGGGAAAAGGGAGAAAACAATCAATATCTCCTATTCTAACAATGTTTACATATCCCTTTCAGAGTTATAGCGTTCGCTGTAATATCATGGTATTTGTACAGACTGGCTATCGATAGAGAATGTGTACTTGGAATTATAGAGCGCACACTTTTAAAAATGATTAAGGACGATTGTGTACGATATCTCACCTCGAGCTTGTTTGACAGGAATTCCAATCCGGCACAGAAAATCTTCGCCAAATTCTACAAACATAAATACGTATGATCTATTACAACGGATGTCAAATCATCAGCTACCTGGTTAACATGTTTGTAAGTCATCTAACCGACTATTCTTAACAATAATATATATATATAATGAATACAAAGTGGTTTATCACCTTTTTGTTTTGAGTGATACAAAGGGGGCTAGTACATCACGTGAGGCGTCCCGCGAGAAAACCAACATAGTGGACTCTGCGTCATATATCAACCCGGACTCGTCACCAAATGTAGTTCCGTAGTATAACGCGGATTTCAATATTTATTTATGTAAAGAAATAAACACAAAGTCAACATCAAATCGTATAGTGGTTAGTTTTATGTTAAAGAGTGTTCAAAGTAATACATGTCAGATGGTATGGACAGTATTCTTGGTCTCTCCCCAACAGCGGCTCTGTGCCATCTTTAAATACTATCTGATATACATATTCTTAACTCTTTTTATTGACCTAGCTTCATATTGGAGAGGTCAACATTGACCCCTCCCAAGACAGAACTATGACCAATATTAATAAGGAAACCATCCAGCATTTCCTATCTTCAAATATAATTTATTCATTAATCCATCGTAGTTCGAGCCGTAACGTTACATTTTCGTAAATTATGGAATCGTTTCATTTTAAGTACTTTATGAAGGGCAAGTTGATTATTTGTTGTACCTGTCATCATAATTTCATGGATTTAAAATTTTAAAGTTAAATATATGCTTAACCTGAGGATGACTTTTATTTTATTTGCTTAGGTCGGTAGGACTCGTAAATAACTGATCGTGCTGCAAGCAAGAGGCTAAATGCAGTTCGTGGGAATTATTTACCGATCACAAAAGTTATTAAATGTGTTTACCCGAAATAGGTAGCACCTTATCTTCATATTATTGATTCACTTCCGATAAGGCCCGAATGCATGAATCGATGTATTTAAACATTAACATCTATGTTTTATTTCGCTTTTCCAAATAAGTATACATTACCTCTAAAAACAAAATCGCCAATATAGCTATACTGGCTTTGTGCAATCCATGAGCAATGTCCTCCCACACACTGTGCGCATGCGCGGAATTCAACCGCGCGTCATCGGCTATCACATCTTCATCACCAATACCGGAAGTAGTGTCCCCAGATCGACGTTTCCTGTGCGTGATGTTAATGGCGGTTGAGTTCCACATGCAGTCGGCTTGATGTATCGAATCGTACAAGTGATCTATGTGATCTATAGTGTTGTGATATAAGACATCCGGGTATTTAGCCTCCATTTTGTCAATGAACCCTTGAGATGAAATGTCCGATTTTTCTAACACATCTGGAATTTAAAAAAAATACCAATCACACATCACTATGCGATAGCCTTGTTTGTATGTTTTGTATGGTGTTTTACGCCGCACAATGCAGTTTTTTTTTCCAGCCATATCGCAAAAGTTCCTGGCTAAAGTACTAAAATTGCAAATATATTTATCCTGATGTCATAGCATTAATGTTATTCTCTCAATAATAAGCGCTGGACGGCAACAACGTTTCAAAATAAGTCAAAAAATATTATCACCGAAAAGGTCTTGCTCAAAGAATACACACTCTTGAAAGTATTTTGAAAAGAAGGTCCTCGGAATGTTTTTTTATTTGCTGGAATATCTTGTCGCATTGAATATTCGACGGATCAAACGGCACTTTTTAAAAAAAAACAGCACACATACATGTACTACATATCTGGATAAGAACGCGCTGTAGTCGAGTTATAAGCGTTGGCGATTTCAAACCGGGCCTTCCGGCTTCGATTCCCATTCGAGGCGGTCCTTTAGCAAGGCACATGCTGTTGTCTAGTAATAGTTTGTTTACCCAGGGATCATGAATAACTTAACTGTTACCCTTATATAAATCAAAATCTTTAAAAAATCGGAGTAAAATCCCAATTAAACAATAAAGCCTGAGTAACACTGGTGATGTACTAAGAAAAGCACAAGATACGGTTGTTTAGTGATTTGCTCCGCTTTCAACAATTTTTCAGTTATATCTCGGTGTTTCCTGGGCAAGTTACCAGTACTACTGGTCCGTTTTTCCAGACACCAACTAGTCAGTCGTAATGCTAACCCCGCAACCCTGAGCGCCAATGAGGGCATATATTACTACCAAGTCGTTGGCATAACCCGGTCGGGGATAGAACAACTCGCGACCATCCGGAGCCTGAGGCGGACGTTCTAGCACTATACCACCGAGTAAGTTTCTGGATACGGAAAAATAAAATAAATTGAAAACCTACCTCGAACATAATGGATATCCAATATGAGTTCTGCAAGCACCAAGATACAGTCCACCAGATTCAAGATGACGACGGCCATTAAGACATGTTTGCTGTGTAGGACTTTACCGCCCTTACGCCGTATCCTGGAAAGATTACTTTAAGTTTAACCCTTTTCCATATACGTACGCAGTCTGACGCCTATGAAGAAAGCGACTATCGAAACCATTAAAGTAAATGGAACAAAATGCTCATAATTGTCAAAAAGATTTAAAATCTGATCAATGATTTAACTTTCATTTATAGAGATTATTTCTAGTTTTGCCGTGCTGATTTTCCGAATGTGGGAAAGGTATAAGTATTTTCATTACAATGAGTTTATATTAATTAATGCAAAACTATAAGTTAATTATGAATTACAATAAATAATCAAGAAAAATGGGTTGTGTCTCAATTTCACCAACTTAGTTACGCCTTGCCCCGATAGTCCATTATAAATTTGATTAAAACATGATTTGTTTGTTTGTTTCATTGGGGTTTTACGGCGCTTTCAACATTATTTCAGTTATATCACGGCGACAGTTCACTTATTCATGATCCCTGGGTAAACAAACCAGTACTAGGCTAGAAAATGTGCCTTGCCCAAGGGCACTCCACCATGACCGTCGTGCCGCGACTGGGGCATCGAACCCGGGACACCCGGTTTCAAATCCCCGACGCTAACCACTCGACCAAGACGGATTCCGATTAATACGTGACGAATAACGTCTGGCAGAATAGGGCCTCGTCGATCTTACGGTTTGGCATCATTTAAAGATACATTGGCACGATACTAGTTGGGGATATGCGTATATCATTTCGACAAAAGTTGCCTCTAGATCTTGTTCAGTCATGTCACGGCGGCCAGTTCACTGTTGCCTGGCTTTGTCACATCAGTACTCCAAACAACAATCTTTCAAATTAAATCAATTTACAACAGCAAACATTGACAAGATATTTTAGTATTTTAGTAACCACAATGATATTTATGGTATCTAGCTTGACCGTGTTTGTGTTGGTGTTAATTGGTAATCAATCATTTCTCTCCACACACGATTGCATTTTATGACATATGGTGTATATATGACCTTTTATATAAGACATTTATGATGTCATTGTATGTGTATTTATATTATTCTTGATAAGGGCATTTTGCAAATTCTAAAATCATCATTTGAACTTTAACCCTATGTTGTGGGTACTTGAAATAATTGTCTCAATGAGTTCCAACAAAATAGGGTTTTTGTTGAATAATAATAGAGATATTGTGGGGGTAAGGAACAGTTTACACCTCCTTATCGTGTCCTCTGTTGTATGCATTGATCAATTATTTTGTATTTTAAATGAGTTTGAAACCCGGCTCGACAATCTATTTCTTCCGATGATAGGCAAACTTTCAGTGTGACTAGCGTCATTCGTCTTGCACTAATGAGAGTTATTAGAGACTTGTCTGAGAACAACAACGATGACGGGGCATTTGCAACCAATATAGATCCAGACGATCCTATTTCTCCGCATACTCTGATCCGAATCTACACTGATCGTCGATACGTCGGAGATGCATTCGGGATACACATGTCATTAACATCATATAGTGTGGATGTGCACGTTTGTCATTTGCCACACGTTTTTCTTTATTTTAAGAATATAACTTGTTTAGCCGTCCTCCCTCATACCTTAAACTAAAAGTGTTATTAGTTAATCTGTGTTTAGTATATAGAATGTATAATACATGCTATAAATATTTTCAAATGATGTAATTATAATACAATTTCTAAGGTTTCCCCTAATGTAATTAGATAATTAGTGTAAACGCCGTTTTCAAAAGTATCTTCAGTCATATCAATTATGCATAAACCCTGGATAAACAAACCAGTACTAGGCTTTGAAAAGTGTCTTGATTGATTGATTGATTGGGGTTTAACGCCGTTTTTAATAATGTCTCAGTTATATCACGGCGGCCAGTTCACCTACTCATGCATTTCCTGGTTTTCTCACACCAATATTCCACACAACAAACTTCCAAAGCACCTGGCTGTTTTTCCACATAGACTTAGCTCATTGGTGGAAAACGAATGGCGCATGTCGCATTGACTTTTGTCAATCGTCGGAAAGAAAATTGGCCGAGCCGGGATTCGAACTCACAACCCCTTGATTGACAGTCTAGGAATCCGCTGTGGTCGAGTGGTTAGCGTCGGAGATTTCGAATCCGGGAGTCCCGGGTTCGATCCCCAGTCGCGGCAATTCGGTCATGGTGGAGTGCCCTTGGGCAAGGCACATTTTCCAGCCTAGTACTGGTTTGTTCACCCAGGGAACATGAATAATACAATTTAAATGCGCGCTAAATGACCTTAGCTGTCGATGCGCCATAAAACAATATACATTCATTCATTGATTGACAGTCCGTGTCTCTACCGTCTGAGCTACCGGGGCAAAAAGTGTCTTGCTCAAGGGCTATCCACCATGACCGTTGCGACTGGGGATCGTTTTCCAAACTTGTCAAAATGTCTCTAATGTCATCATTCGTAGAGCACAGACCAGTTGAGCCTCGCTTGGCGATCAACTCTTTCACTGCCTAATTTCACAAAGTCGACTCTTCCATGTTGAACTTAGACAACTCGACTTTTCTATCAAGAGGAAATGTGTTTAAATTTAATGTCTAAGTGGCAAACAATGCATACTTTACTGTGTTTATATGTCTTTATTTAGAAATTGTAATTTGGTCGGTGTATTCGCCATACAACCGTCTAATTCATATATCCGATATGCAAATGAGATGCAGTATATTAACCAATCACTCGTTTGCGGTACGCAGTTTCTGCACCAAAAACAAAAGCCATGTGATGCATTAGAACCGGGTAGTTTTTTACAATTAATTGTTGATACGTTTGATAAGCATGATGTGACTTAAAATACGATATCAGATTTATGGATTATTTATCTGTCAGGTTAATCTGAATGCACCTCTTAATGATTACATCTGGTGGACAAAACTTTGTCGTTCAATAGTGAGCTTTAGAAAACAATACGCTATCTAGACATTTTTAAAGTACAAATGCTGGAGTCACAGATATGACGATAATTGAACTAAAGAAAAATACTTATATAAAAAGACGCGTATAGATAGGTACCTTGCCAACTTTGATTTTGGGGGCGGTTTACTGTCTTCCACTAACTCCGCCTCCAGCCTCGTTTCCACTGCTTTCTCCTTGGCATCTTGGTCCTGGAATGCAACCAAATTAAACCCTGTTACCCTAAATACATATTATCGTTCTGATTATTTTACATGGCAATGCCGAGCTAAACACGGGCGTTTGCATGTCCATAGTTTGGATAAGGCAGGTTTTTGTGGAAACAATCACAATAACCGCTAATAATTATTCTCGGTGTTTTTATTTTATGGAGGGTAGGACAGGTTTTATTTAAATAACCGATCGTAGTCATATATAAACGCATTTCAGCATTCACGAGTAATTGGTCGTACTCAGAATTCGATATGACCAAGCCCCGCCCGCCATGTTAAGTGAGTTTCTTACTGTATGCACTTCTAGTTTCGTTGAGTGTGGGCTTCATGGAAAATAAATTCGTTGAGTGTGATCCATAATCAAGTCCCGTCATAATCAAGTCCCGTCCACCACGTGGTATCCATTTGTCCGGGTTTTAATAGTAAGTACAATTAATTCATTCAGTCACTACTAAAATAAAAAAACAGTCGCTTTGCTGGCTAATTTGAGTGTCCATTGTATGCACATGCAGTTTTCGTGGAGTGTTTGTTCTATGCACTCTAGATTTTGTTGAGTTTTCGCTTGATGCACATGCCATTTTTACTTGAATGTTCGCTATATATGCAGATGTCAGTTTCTTCTATATGCATTTTCAATTTTCAATTTTTCGATTTCTTTATTTCGTTTTAATGAAATAAAGAAATTGAAATGTTTTCTATATGCAGATGCACATTGGTAAAACAATATTTTTCTGATGACAGATGCTATGGCAAAGTACGTGAACAGTTTCAGATGCTCTTCGAATGCCGATTATATAAATCAATTATTTACAAATGGGCTTTTTTAGACATGTTTTTAACCTATTTCTGGTGGTTCTGAAATGAAGAATTTCATTAAGTATTTTTTTTTTTTTGCAAATACTAATATTAAGATGCCCTTTCCACGAATAATAAACAGTGCATTAAGATGACAGCGGTCATTGATTTATATGAGCCGCCTAACGCGAATTGGGGTCTTATCGACTCTCCGTAATGGCCCTGTCACACCAGAACGTTTTAGGCCAACGCATGAGTAGCGTTAAAATAGTTGATAGGCTGTGAAACGCTGAACTTTCACAGAAAAAGTAAAGTGGAAACATGATTCCAACGTGTCCATGACGCGTTGATGGCGGTTTCATAGCGTATGCCAGCGCGTGAGTAGCGTGTGCAAAACGCGCTAAAGATAACATATGACAGCGTATCGTCAGCGTTCGTCAGCGTTCGCCAGCGCGTGAGTAACGCGTTAGTTTCGCAATAGACGACTGAGGAATGACTGCCTAGCGTGTGAGTAGCGCGTCCAAACGCGCGCCAGCGTACTGCAGCGACCACGTGATTGTTTGTATATAGCCGACGCGCTACTACAGTACCAGCGCTCAGCGTGTTGCTAACGCTGGCCTAGCATTGATCAGCGTTTGCAAGCGTGTTGCCAAAATTCCAACACGTTACTCACGCGTTGGCCTAAAACGTTCTGGTGTGACAGGGCCATTACGAAGAGTAATCGTAGGGATCATATACACGTTAATTATCTTAAGACAACCGTGGCTACAGTTCTAGTCTTTTCTCAAAATATGCATCTAGGACTGAGTTACATTTAGAAGAAAGGTTGGGGCTCTGGTGAGCCTGGGCGGCTGCACACGCTCGTCTTAGTCTTCACTGTGCGCAGACGCATTACGACGCCAAAAATGCTGGACGAGGCTTATATACATCGAGGGCTTGGCGTGAAACGGTTGTAACTAAAATTTGTATTTTTTTACCAAGGTTAATTACCTCGCCATAAAGTCTTTATAAGCGTTAAATCATTTTTCTTGGTTAACAATGGAAATTTATGTACCATTGCTCGTTCTGAGCAATGGCACCTAAATTTGGATTGTTTACAAAAGGGTAAAAATTGCCCCTAATCCAGGGTTTTCACAATAGGTTTTGAGTTACAACCGTTTCACGCCAAGCCCTCGACATGTATCGATAATGAGAGTGTATATACTAGTCTATCTTTGACCCTATCACGAAAAACCTATTGCACTAAATTTGAGCCGTTCCACGAGAAAACCAACATTATAGACTTTGCATAATGTATCGATCCAGACCAGCCTAAGCATGCCGCGCAGACAGAAACTTTTCCTCTCCTGTGGATTTTCTGTTTCAGAACGCATTAATCTATACCTCTATACCCCTGAGACGGAATATGTCGACCCGGATTAGCCTGAATGTACTGCTCAGGCCGCTCTGGGTCGATACATTCCTCAGAGTCCATAATGTTGGTTTTCTTGTGGAACGGCTCATTTATATTCAGTCATGCACGTATTAATGTCCATAAATCGCTGTATTGCTGTTATGATGTTTGTAATAGGAATAGCGATCTTGAGAAGACATTCTCTCAACCCGTTTACACCAATGTCTGATGTAGTGTGTTGTACTTGCCAGATTTGTTCATTTCTTTGTTTGTATGGTGTTTAACGTATTTGTTTACTTTGAAAACCATCAATAGAATTACTTTATTGACGCCGCGTGGGAGCGCGGCGTCAGTATGGGATAGGTTTTAATTTTGTACCATGGGGTGACGTAATCGAAAAGGGAGAAACCAATGTTATTATTGTTAAAAAAAACTCTGTTGTTTGATTGAAAAAAACAACCTTTATGAATCAATAAATTGTATTAACTGAT
The DNA here is from genome assembly GCA_031761405.1 of Serripes groenlandicus. Taxonomy (NCBI): domain Eukaryota; kingdom Metazoa; phylum Mollusca; class Bivalvia; order Cardiida; family Cardiidae; genus Serripes; species Serripes groenlandicus. The sequence goes on along the minus strand of JASEVX010000013.1, from coordinate 54,631,322 downwards.
TTAAGAAACAACAAGATACAAAATACGTTTGTCTTCTACCGTTATTACAAAACTTTATACACATTTAATTTGTATTTAATAACTTTTCCCCAACTGTCTAGGCTACGCTGTTTTTGATTGTTTGGTTTACGGCCCTGACCCAATTCATCAAAGCTCAGAGAAAAAGTTCACTTTTCCCAAACTTTCTAGGCTACGCGTTTTTAATTGTTTAGTTTACGGGCCCAAAATTCGCCGGATGTTTTTGCCTATTTATAAAAGTGTGTGAAGTTGGCAGAGCATTAGACGTTAGACATTAGACATTCAAAAAAAATATTCGAATGTCTAATTAGACGTTAGACATTCGATTAGACATTCGCTAATTTTGATTATCGAATGTCTAATTAGACATTAGACATTCAGAAAAATCGCAAATGTTAAATATCGAATGTCTAATTCGACATTAGACATTCAATTAGACATTCGCAAATTACAAGATCTATAACCCAAATTCGTCGGAGGTCATTGTACATTCAAAAAACGAATGTCTAATTGGTCAGTTAGACATTAGACATTCGATTAGACATTCGCAAATTAAGGGATTTAGGTACCAAATTCGTCGGAGGTCATTGTACATGCAAAAAAAGAATGTCTAATTGGTCATTTAGACATTAGACATTCGATTAGACATTCGCGAATTACGATATTTAGGTTCCAAATTCGTCGTAGGTCAACGTACAATCAAAAAACGAATGTCTAATTGGTCAGTTAGACATTAGACATTCGATTAGACATTCGCAAACTAAGAGATTTAGGTACCAAATTCGTCGGAGGTCATTGTACGTGCAACAAACGAATGTCTAATTGGTCAGTTAGACATTAGACATTCGATTAGACATTCGCAAATTACTATACTTAGGTTCCAAATTCGTCAGAGATCATTGTACATTCAAAAAACGAATGTCTAATTGGTCAGTTAGACATTAGACATTCGATTAGACATTCGCAAATTACAAGATCTATAACCCAAATTCGTCGGAGGTCATTGTACATTAAAAAAACGAATGTCTAATTGGTCAGTTAGACATTAGACATTCGATTAGACATTCGCAAATTAAGAGATTTAGGTACCAAATTCCTCGAAGGTCATTCTACATTCAAAAAACGAATGTCTAATTGGTCAGTTAGACATTAGACATTCGATGAGACATTCGCAAATTAAGAGATTTAGGTACCAAATTCCTCGGAGGTCATTCTACATTCAAAAAACGAATGTCTAATTGGTCAGTTAGACATAAGACATTCGATTAGACATTCGCAAATTAAGAGATTTAGGTACCAAATTCGTCGGAGGTCATTGTACGTGCAAAAAACGAATGTCTAATTGGTCAGTTAGACATTAGACATTCGATTAGACATTCGCAAATTACTATACTTAGGTTCGAAATTCGTCAGAGATCATTGTACATTCAAAAAACGAATGTCTAATTGGTCAGTTAGACATTAGACATTCGATTAGACATTCGCAAATTACAAGATCTATAACCCAAATTCGTCGGAGGTCATTGTACATTAAAAAAACGAATGTCTAATTGGTCAGTTAGACATTAGACATTCGATTAGACATTCGCAAATTACTATACTTAGGTTCCAAATTCGTCAGAGATCATTGTACATTCAAAAAACGAATGTCTAATTGGTCAGTTAGACAATAGACATTCGATTAGACATTCGCAAATTACAAGATCTATAACCCAAATTCGTCGGAGGTCATTGTACATTAAAAAAACGAATGTCTAATTGGTCAGTTAGACATTAGACATTCGATTAGACATTCGCAAATTAAGGGATTTAGGTACCAAATTCGTCGGAGGTCATTATACATGCAAAAAAACGAATGTCTAATTGATCAGTTAGACATTAGACATTCGATTAGACATTCGCAAATTAAGAGATTTAGGTACCAAATTAATCAGAGATCAATGTACATTAAAAAAACGAATGTCTAATTGGTCAATTAGACATTAGACATTCGATTAGACATTCGCAAATTAAGAGATTTATGTACCAAATCATCAGAGATCAATGTACATTAAAAAAACGAATGTCTAATTGATCAGTTAGACATTAGACATTCGATTAGACATTCGCAAATTAAGAGGTTTAGGTACGAAATTTGTCTGAGGTCATTGTACACGCAAAAAACGAATGTCCTATTGGTCAAATAACTTGAACATATTGATAACTCGAACATATCGATATCTCGAACATACCGATGACTCGAACACATCGATATCTCGAATACATTGATAAAACGAATGTTTTTAACTTGAACATTTATTGACAAATCGAACATATCGATATCTCGAAACTTTCGATATCTCGAACTTTCCAATATCTCGAACTTTCGATATCTCGAACTTTCCGATATCTCGAAAAAAAAATTTTTTTTTTTTTTTTTTTTTTTTTTTTTTTCTTCTCGATATCTCGAACTTTCCAATAACTTTTCGATATCTTTAATTTTTTTTTTTCTCGATATCTCGAACTTTATCGGAAAGTTCGAAATATCGACAAGTACGATATATCGACAAGTTCGAGATACCGAAAATTTCGAGATATCGGAAAGTTCGAGATATCGAAACAAAATATAATTTTCTTTTTCGAAAAGTTCGAGATATCGGAAAGTTTGAGATATTGAGAAAAAAAAAAAAAAAAAATATCAATATGTTCGAACATTTCGATTTCTCGATTATTTTTTTTGATATTTTTTTTTCTTCTCGATATCTCGAACTTTCCAATAACTTTTCGATATCTTTAATTTTTTTTTTTCTCGATATCTCGAACTTTATCGGAAAGTTCGAAATATCGACAAGTACGAGATATCGACAAGTTCGAGATACCGAAAATTTCGAGATATCGGAAAGTTCGAGATATCGAAAAAAATATGAATCTTGATTTTTTTTTTTTTTTTTTTTTTCTCGAACATTTAAGGATTGACTCTTATTTTTCGTGCGTTCATGCAGTATGAACGTCGGACGCGATTTTGCAAATCCATGAAGCGCGCTAGCGCTTCTTGGGAAATTTGCAAAATCGCGGCCGAGCGTTCATACTGCATGAACGCACGAAAAATAAGAGTCAATCCTTATATTTACATTTTCCACTTTTCATTACTTTATTTTATTCGACCTTAAAGTGTTCGCGAACAAGTCTTTAATAACAATGAAGAAATGTTACCACCAACGTACGTTTGTTTAAATGAACAGCTGATATTTGTAACGTCGTAATATCATTGGTTAAATGACGTCACGCTATTGAAATAAACAATGACGTCAGAGGTCATGAAAGGTCGAGCGGTTCATGCAAAATGAACAGAATTTATTTGTACAGAAAATCAAGTGCGAATGTAAATATTTCGAGATATCGATTTGAAACCGTGTATTGGTAAAAAATTAAGAAACTTCATGTTGTATGGTAACCTTTTATTATAGGCTATGGTAGCCAGGTGAGCAATATAGGCACATCTTGGCCTTTTTGGTTATGATAAAGGGACATTTGGCCTTCTTGTTCGAAATATTTACATCCTGTCTGTTTTCACACGTTATTTAAATGTACTGAACTATATCTGCTTCCTTTAAGTCATGCTTCAAAATCATGCGCGGCGTCCTTTGATGCTCTGCATCAAAATTCGTCTTGTTCATTACCTTGTATGTTAAATAATGTATGCTATGCACAATAATGTTGTAGATACATTTATATTCTGTTCTCTACGGTAGCTCTAAAGGGACACACACGAAACATTTTTTATCTCGTGCGCACGAGATAGTATCTCGTTCGCACGACAGAGTATTTCGTTCGCACGACATAGTATCTGTATCTATTTTTATAAATTACATACGAATTTTTTTTTATCTCGTGCGCACGAGATACTAAGTCGTGCGAACGAGATACTATCTCGTGCGCACGATATAAAACAAAATCGTATGTAATTTATAAAAATGTGTGTGTCCCTTTAGAGCTGCCGTAGTTCTCTGCTCTGTCGCTTTAAAAAAAATGATAAATTGCTCGTTATGAATATTTCTTCTTTTTTCGCAATGCCTTCAAAAGGCATCTGCTGTATATGCGTCAAGTAGGGACTGCCGTTATATCACGGCGTTTCCTTGGTAAGTGACTAGTACTTCAAGGTTATTTATTCTAACTACCGCGAGTCAGTCGTAATGCTAGGCCCCAAGTAGGGATTGCCGTTATATCACGGCGTTTCTTGGTAAGTGACTAGTACTGCAAGGTTATTTATCCTAACTACAGCGAGTCAGTCGTAATGCTAGGCCCCAAGTAGGGATTGCCGTTATATGACGGCGTTTCTTGGTAAGTGACTAGTACTGCAAGGTTATTTATCCTGACTACAGCGAGTCAGTCGTAATGCTAGGCCCCAAGTAGGGATTGCCGTTATATCACGGCGTTTCTTGGTAAGTGACTAGTACTGCTGGGTTATATATCCTAACTACAGCGAGTCAGTCGTAATGCTAGGCCCCAAGTAGGGACTGCCGTTATATCACGGCGTTTCCTTGGTAAGTGACTAGTACTGCAAGGTTATTTATTCTAACTACCGCGAGTCAGTCGTAATGCTAGGCCCCAAGTAGGGATTGCCGTTATATCACGGCGTTTCCTTGGTAAGTGACTGGTACTGCTGGGTTATATATCCTAACTACAGCGAGTCAGTCGTAATGCTAGGCCCCAAGTAGGGACTGCCGTTATATCACGGCGTTTCCTTGGTAAGTGACTGGTACTGCTGGGTTATATATCCTAACTACAGCGAGTCAGTCGTAATGCTAGGCCCCAAGTAGACATTGCCGTTATATCACGGCGTTTATTGGTAAGTGACTAGTACTGCAAGGTTATTTATCCTGACTACAGCGAGTTAGCCGTAATGCTAGGCGCGAAGGAGGGATTGCCGTTATATCACGGCGTTTCCTTGGTAAGTGACTGGTACTGCTGGGTTATATATCCTAACTACAGCGAGTCAGTCGTAATGCTAGGTCCCAAGTAGGGATTGCCGTTATATCACGGCATTTCGTTGGTAAGTGACTAGTACTGCTGGATAATTCATCCTAACTACCGCGAGGCAGTCGTAATGCTAGGCCCCAAGTAGATATTGCCGTTGTATGACGGCGTTTCTTGGTAAGTGACTAGTACTGCTGGATAATTCATCCTGACTACAGCGAGTCAGTCGTAAGGCTAGGCCCCAAGTAGGGATTGCCGTTATATGACGGCGTTTCCTTGGTAAGTGACTAGTACTGCAAGGTTATTTATCCTAACTACAGCGAGTCAGTCGTAATGCTAGGCCCCAAGTAGGGACTGCCGTTATATCACGGCGTTTCCTTGGTAAGTGACTAGTACTGCAAAGTTATATATCCTAACTACAGCGAGTCAGTCGTAATGCTAGGCCCCAAGTAAGGATTGCCGTTATAAAACGGCGTTTCCTTGGTAAGTGACTAGTACTGCAAGGTTATTTATCCTAACTACAGCGAGTCAGTCGTAATGCTAGGCCCCAAGTAGGGATTGCCGTTATATGACGGCGTTTCCTTGGTAAGTGACTAGTACTGCAAAGTTATTTATCCTAACTACAGCGAGTCAGTCGTAATGCTAGGCCCCAAGTAGGGATTGCCGTTATATCACGGCGTTTCCTTGGTAAGTGACTAGTACTGCAAGGTTATTTATCCTGACTACCGTGAGTCAGTCGTAATGCTAGGATCCAAGTAGGAATTGCCGTTATATGACGGCGTTTTCTTGGTAAGTGACTAGTACTGCTGGGTTATATATCCTAACTACAGCGAGTCAGTCGTAATGCTAGGCCCCAAGTAGGGATTGCCGTTATATCACGGCGTTTCCTTGGTAAGTGACTGGTACTGCTGGGTTATATATCCTAACTACAGCGAGTCAGTCGCAATGCTAGGCCCCAAGTAGGGATTGCCGTTATATCACGGCGTTTCCTTGGTAAGTGACTAGTACTGCAAGGTTATTTATCCTAACTACAGCGAGTCAGTCGTAATGATAACCCCACAATCCTGAGCGCCAAGATGGAAAAGGCGTTATATTACGGCGTTTCGTTGGTAAGTGACTAGTACTGCAAGGTTATTTATCCTGACTACAGCGAGTCAGTGGTAATGCTAGGCCCCAAGTAGGGATAGCCGTTATATCACGGCGTTTCCTCCTTGGTAAGTAACCAGTACTTCTGGGTTATTTATTCTAACTATAGCGAGTCAGTCGTAATGCTAAGCCCACACTCCTGAGCGCCCAGGAGGGATAGCCGTTATATCACGGTAAACTGGTAAAGTTACCAGTACCACTGGTTCACTTATCCTGACACCAGCCAGTCGGTCGCAATTCTAACCCCTCAACCCAGAGCGCCAAGGAGGTCAGCCCTTGCTACATTATTTGAAGTATTTTGGTATGACCCGACCAGGGATTGAACGCATGACCTACAGCACCCGATGCGGAAGCTCTACCACTATACAACCGATGCGGTAAATTTGAAGAAGAACACAATACTTAAAAAGCTTGACAAATTGATTTAGAGAAGTTTTGAACTAAGACAGTTTATAATAGTTATTGCATTTTAGCTATGTCTTACATGTAGCTTTAAGATGAAATCAGTGTGAAAATTGTTCAAATTCAGCATCTTTGTGACTACATATGAGCCGTTCAACGAAAAAACCAACATTATGGACTCTGCGTAATGTATCGACGCAGATTAGCCTGTGCAGTCCTCGCAGACTAATCCGGGCCGACACATTCCGTCTATGGGGGTAGAGGTATAGAGAAAGGATTCGTGAAACAGAACATCAATAGGAGGGGAAACGTGTCTGTCCGGGTTAGCCTGCACGACATGCTTAGGCTGATCCGGGTTGATACTTTACACAGAGTCCACAATGTTGGTTTTCTTGTAATTCGGCTGACACTTCTTGCATGATTTCAGCGTCGTTTGAAGGCATCTTTTGTCTCTCAAGTACTGATGAAAGGTCATTTGATTATCATACCGCTCTTTGAACTTGTTAAAGTTTGTTAAACTAATTTCCAATTCTTTCCCGAATAATAATCTATCTATCTACATTTCTTTTATTTTGCATTGTTGAGACTTAAATAAGTATTCAAAGATCTCGATTTGTTGAATGGCTTTTAATTTTACCTCAAATTTCATAATCACGAAAATCTAAATATTTTACTATCCGCTCTTTGAAATTGTTAAAGTATGTTGAGCGTATTTCTCTATTTTTTCGATAAAAAATATCTATATATCCATTTATTTTACATTGATGAGAATTAGATAAGTATTCAAAGATCTCAATGTTTTAATGGGATTTATGTATACCTTAACTAACATAATCAAGAAATTCTAAATATTTTTCGAACTAAAAAGTACGTTAATGTTTTATATATCCCGCAAAGAAACACACCGCAATGTTAACAATATACATCCAGCTTAATATTCCTGTAAACAAATATGTCGTTTTTATCAATTACAGGTTTACCTCAAGTTTCATATTTCCCGTGTTCAGGAGTAAAGCGTGCGATGGTCTAGGGCCCGACCTGTCGTAACTAGCTTCTTCACAACTGTCCGAATTGTCCGAAATGGTCATCTTGTATCGGTTATTGACCGGTGACTGCACACTATCGCAACTAAATTGCCGCTTGATTGATCAGACTTAATAAATAACCCTTTATTTGGTCAAGTGTTTAAAGTTGGGAACTACATGTATAGTGTTCCTCCTGCACATATTGGTATTACATACAATTGTCTACTGTGTCAGGTGGGTGCTATGTACTTAGATATAGCAACCCTTCCTTCACATTATGTAACGTGTGACAGTTCTGTGTGCAGGAGGTATATTTCAGTATGTACCTTAGGGTTTCGTGCATTAACATATACACATGTAACTCACGTTCTCTCTCTCTGTCTCTCTCTCTCTCTCTGTCTCTCTGTCTCTCTGTCTCTCTCTGGCTCTCTCTCTCTCTCTCTCTCTCTCTCTCTCTCTCTCTCTCTCTCTCTCTCTCTTTCTCTCTCTCTCTCTCTCTCTCTCTCTCTCTCTCTCTCTCTCTCTCTCTCTCTCTCTCTCTCTCTCTCTCTCTCTCTCTCTCTCTCTCTCTCTCTCTCTCTCTCTCTCTCTCTCTCTCTCTCTCTCTCTCTCTCTCTCTCTCTCTCTCTCTCTTATTTGTATAATTTGTATCACAAAACGATATCTTCTTAATAAGAAGAAATAAAGAATGATGATGATGATGATTAAATATTACATACTTTAAGCCAATAAACATTTGATATAATATAAGGTTGTGTATAATAACTGTAAGTCTTTTCCGAGAAATTGGGCTTGGAAAATAAACCACGTAAAAGTCGTTTATGAAATCAATATAAATTTATATGGAACGCCGGCACTGTCTTTAGAAGTGATGAAACTCCATTATTATGTCTGTTTGTTATTACATTATGTACAACGATCTTTACATGTTGTGCAAACATATTTATATTATGTCAGTATATGGGTTATGTGTTGTAGTTTTGTACTTATATTCTGACAGTTTTTATTATATTATGTCGGTACATCTTTACATTATGTAGATACATCTTTACATTATGTCGGTACATCTTTACATTATGTAGATACATCTTTATATTATGTAGATACATCTTTATATTATGTAGATACATCTTTATATCATGTGCTTGCTTTATTATATTATGTCCATACTTTATTATATTATGTGGATACATCTTTACATTATGTAGATACATCTTTATATTATGTGAATACATCTTTATATTATGTAGATACATCTTTATATTATGTAGATACATCTTTACATTATGTAGATACATCTTTATATTATGGAGGTACATCATTACATTATGTAGATACATCTTTATATTATGTAGATACTTTATTGTGCGCTGTGTTTACTTTATTACATTATGTCCATACTTTATGACATTATGTCCATACGTTTTTACATTATGTGCATACTTTAGTATAGTGTGTGCACAAATTATTATATATTATTTCGCCTCACAAGAAAATCCAGCAATTTCATTGGTTAAAGCGTGTCACGTGCATAAATATATATTTCTATAGGGGGTGAGTAAATTCCATAGGGGGTGAGTAAAGTAAAAAAGTCAGTTCAAAGGTTGGTTTTCGTAAAGTGGTTCTCAAATGTTACCAGTTACCCAGAAATAAATGAAATGAATTGAAATAAATATGTTCATGTTGAACCGGTGTATTTTTTTTAAATAATATATCTATTCCAATTCTTTAATCAATATTGATAGATCTTTTACTCATGACGTCATATTATGCTACCAACAAATATCAACAAGTTACAGTATAGTTCAGTTTAAAGTGGTCGACGAAATAAATACATTATTGGGTTTGTTACTGACCCACTACGGAAATATAGGGGGTCTGTTGGACTATGTGCGACTTATTTTTCGATCCAACATGACAAATGTTTGAACAAGAACTGAATTTGATGGAAATTAATCTTCTTATGAATTTCAATGAATATTTGAACATACATTTAACCTCTGAAGTGTTCAGAGGCTTTTGAAACTTGACCTTGTGATCTAGTTTCTGACTCCACATACATGTAATCGCGTTTATAGATTGACCTAGATTTGATGACGATAACTATTCATAAAGATACGGATTTGATATAAAATATGTTCTCTACAGTTTCCATAATGAATTTGAGACGAACACAGTTTATTTAAGGTAGATAACTAGTAATTTAAATGATGTCCAGTACATACAAAATATAAGTCTAAGGGGACATAACTCTTTGTGTTTTAAAGCAATCTTTGTTTCACTTGCCGTCTAGCCTTTCAATATGTAGGTTAACATTTCCATACAGTTTTAATCAAATCCATCCACCAATGCCTTAAATATGGCACAGGACGGCAGACGAACGGATGGACGGACGGACAGACGGACTACAGACGGACGGACGGACGGACGGACAGACGGACGGACGGCCGGACAGACGGACGGACGGAAGGTAAACGACAAACATATCCCATTCATATTTGCCCATGATTAACAAAGTAGTAGATAATGTCCATGCAATATTATATTGTTTAGTTAGTTGTTTTTCTTATATTCTGTCGTGACGTTATTACATCTTGTGCTATCTGTGGTAACTTTATATGATGTGCAAACGTTGTTATATGTTCTGGATAGTTTAAGCAGGGTGATATTCTGCCTTGACACCGGAAATAAAAGCGCGAATGTACGGAATGTGACGGTAATGTGATCCGTAAAAGGTAACGCCCGTAAAGCAAACAATTAAAATGGCGTCGCCGTTGCAACAGGCCTCCTTGGCCAATCTTCTTCAATCTATTAAACTAGGAGAGTTATTGAAAATATAAATATGTATCTACATAATATAAAGATGTATTTACATAATATAAAGATGTATCCACATAATATAAAGATGTATCTACATAATGTAAAGATGTATCCACATAATATAATAAAGTATGGACATAATGTAAAGATGTATCTACATAATACAAAGATGTATCTACATAATATAAAGATGTATCTACATAATATAAAGATGTATCTACATAATGTAAAGATGTATCCACATAATATAATAAAGTATGGACATAATGTAAAGATGTATCTACATAATACAAAGATGTATCTACATAATATAAAGATGTATCTACATAATAGAAAGATGTATTTACATAATATAAAGATGTATCCACATAATATAAAGATGTATCTACATAATATAAAGATGTATCCACATAATATAATAAAGTATGGACATAATATAATAAAGCAAGCACATGCTATAAAGATGTATCTACATAATAGAAAGATGTATCTTCATAATATAAAGATGTATCTACATAATATAAAGATGTATCTACATAATATAAAGATGTACCGACATAATATAAAGATGTATCTACATAATATAAAGATATATCTACATAATGTAAAGATGTACCGACATAATATAAAGATATATCTACATAATGTAAAGATGTAACTACATAATATAATAAAAACTGTCAGAATATAAGTACAAAACCACAACACATAACCATATACTGACATAATATAAATATGTTTGCACAACATGTAAAGATCGATGTACATAATGTAATAACAAACAGACATAATAATGGAGTTTCATCACGTCTAAAGACAGTGCCGGCGTTCCATAAATTTAAGTTTTAAACGTTTTGAAAACATTGGGAAAAGTCAAAGCATATCAAACAACTTGCATATGATTTATGTTGTAAATTACGTACTGTTATCTATTCCAGAATTGTACTTTTAGAATACCATCAACCGTTTTACAACTCTTTTAATTACCATGTATGTTAATTACGTCACTTTACATAATTATATGTTATTCACACTGAGTTAAAGTTCGTTTGTTGGAAATAGAAATCCTGCTGCTTCTTGTATAGGTAGTTTATTGATATTTCTATTAACAAACTGTGAAGTTTGTTTTAGTTTTTAGTTTTAGGTCAATAACTAAACATGTCATGGGAAATCTTTGTATAAATTGAATTAGGTAATATATGCATATATGTACCTATTATTAAATGTATATTTGATTATCAAATACATGTACTTAGTAAGCAAAAATATACATTCATCATCAAATTGTCGACTTTTTTAACAACGTGACAACTCTACATAAGGCCTTTTAGTTATAGAGGTGACATTTCTAGTAGACAATGCGTCATTTGCAATTTATAATTTCGAGTTGTCGTGATAAATTTCAGGTCGACAATTTAAAATAAGCACGATACAAACTTCGACTTTCTGTCTTGTCTCAAATATTCAGGGCGACACATCGAGATTAGAGGTCAAATATTTAGTGCGACAAATCGAGATTAGAGGTCAAATATTCAGTGCGACAAATCGAGATTAGAGGTCAAATATTCAGGGCGACAAAGCGAGATTAGAGGTCAAATATTCAGGGCAACAATTAGAGATTAGAGGTCAAATATTCAGTGCGACAAAACGAGATTAAAGGTCAAATATTCAGGGCGACAAAGCGAGATTAGAGGTCAAATATTCAGGGCGACAAAGCGAGATTATAGGTCAAATATTCAGTGCGACAAATCGAGATTAGAGGTCAAATATTCAGTGCGACAAATCTAGATTAGAGTTCAATTATTCAGGGCGACAAATCGAGATTAGAGGTCAAATATTCAAGGCGACAAAGCGAGATTAGAGGTCAAATATTCAGGGCGACAAAGCGAGATTAGAGGTCAAATATTCAGTGCGACAAATCGAGATTAGAGGTAAAATATTCAGTGCGACAAATCGAGATTAGAGGTCAAATATTCAGTGCGACAAATCTAGGTTAGAGATCAAATATTCAGTGGGACAAATCGTGATTAGAGGTCAATTATTCAGGGCGACAAATCGAGATTAGAGGTCAAATATTCAGGACGGCAAATCGAGATTACAGATCAAATATTCAGTGCGACAAAGCGAGATTAGAGGTCAAATATTCAGGGCGACAAATCGAGATTAGAGGTCAAATATTCAGGGCGACAAAGCGAGATTAGAGGTCAAATATTCAAGGCGACAAAGCGAGATTAGAGGTCAAATATTCAGGGCGACAAAGCGAGATTAGAGGTCAAATATTCAGGGCGACACAGCGAGATTAGAGGACCTAATGTCGAGTTGGCACGTTTCTAGAAAGTCGACAAGGCGATGGCGGAAACATGATACCGTAGCAAAAAAAAGTTGAGACGTTCCACGAGAAAACCAACATTATTGACTCTGTGTAAAGTATCGACCGGATCAGCCTAAGCATGCCGCGCAGGCTAACCCGGAGAGACACGTTTCGTCTACAGTGGATTTTCTGTTTCAGGAATCATTACTCTGTACCTCTATCCACATGAGACGGAATGTGTCGGCCCGGATTAGCTGACACGGACTGCGCCTCTGCAGCAGACATCTTTTTAAAAACATAGTGACAAAAGAAGACTTTGCTCAAAACGAGCAATTTCTCCTTTTGCCACAATGTTTTCAACTTTTAGTCATAGGTTATCCATTCAATTATAGAGATTTTCTATTTTTTGACAAAATATGTTCGAAGTCGTCTGCTGCAGAATTGTCGTATGATGGAAAGGGTTAAGTTTAATTATTGAGTGGAAATGAAAAAACATGAATCAAAAGGAGAAACTGGTCAATTTGAGCGATAACTCCTTATGCCAAATGTTTTCGAAAAAATGGTCTGCTGCAGAGGTGTCAGAAAGCGATTGTATGTCGGAAAGTTTATTTTCTTACGTCACTATAAGCCGGATCAATTGATATTTTTACCTGTACTTATGTACATTTAAATATCTAGATCATACTAAATCAGGTAGTATACATATATTTGAAAATCAAAACGGCTCCAAAGTCTTTCCATAATTACATAGATTCATTATTCAAAGGTATTCTTTACCAATGGTAGCACCATACTCAGTAGAGGACGGGAGTATGCATGTGCAAGAGAGTGAATGTGTGTATATGTGTGAGATAGTACATGTGTGTATGTGTGTGAGAGAGAGTATGTGTGCGATATAGTGTATGTGTGTATGTGTGTGATATAGTGTATGTGTGTATGTGTGCGAGAGAGGGTATGTGTATATGTGTGCGAGAGAGAGTATGTTTGTATGTGTGCAATATAGTATGTATGAGAGAGTGTATGCGTTGTATGTGTGCGATAGAGTGTATGTATGCGAGAGAGTGTATGTGTGCGATAGAGTGTATGTGTGTATGTGTGTGATATAGTGTATGTGTGTATGTGTGCGAGAGAGGGTATGTGTATATGTGTGCGAGAGAGAGCATGTTTGTATGTGTGCAATATAGTGTATGTATGAGAGAGTGTATGCGTTGTATGTGTGCGATAGAGTGTATGTATGCGAGAGAGTGTATGTGTGCGATAGAGTGTATGTGTGCGATAGAGTGTATGTGTGCGATAGAGTGTATGCGTTGTGTGTGTGCGATAGAGTGTATGTATGCGAGAGAGTGTATGTGTGCGATAGAGTGTATGTGTGTATGTGTGCTAGAGAGTGTATGTGTGCGATAGAGCGTATGTGTGTATGTGTGCTAGAGAGGGTATGTATGCGAGAGAGTGTATGTGTGCGAGAGAGTGTATGTGTGCTAGAGAGGGTATGTATGCGAGAGAGTGTATGTGTGCGAGAGAGTGTATGTGTGTATGTGTAAGAGAGAGAGAGAGTGTATGTTTGTATACGTGCGATAGAGTGTATGTATGCGAGAGAGTGTATGCGTTGTATGTGTCCGAGAGAGTGTATGTATGTGTGTTTGCTCGAGCGTTTGAGTGAATGATAGAGACATTGGCATTTGTATAAAATGTATATATTCATTGTAAAATGTTTGACTATTTTTTGTTGTTGAAAGAATACAATTTCATCAACATCTAGGCAAAAGTGTGAAACATACTTTTTATTGAAATTATTATGATTTAATTGAATTAGATTGAAAACATCGTGGAAAAGAGAAAATGCTCATTATGAGTTTTCATGTTTGTTTGTTTTTTTACACCATTTTTCAACATTATTTCAGGTATATCGCAGTTCACTTATTCAGGAACCGTGGGTAAAATAACTAGTACTTGTCTTTGAAATATACCTTGCCCAGGGGCGCTCCACCATAACCGACAGGGGATCAAACCCTGAACGCCTGGTTCTGAATGCCCAACGTTAACCACTTGCCCATGGCGGATTCCTCAATGCAATCCTGGACAAATAGTACTTGATCCAAATCCCAAGACAGGTTGCTCGCACTCAATAGTTATCTCATTACGTAAATAGTGATGCAGCATTACGGACGATTATATAAAGGAGATTATCTTTTCCCTATTAAAAGTTGCTAAACACGTATACATACTATTGGTGTAAACCCTTAACCGTGCCCTTGGGCAAGGCACATTTCCTAGCCTAGTACTGGTTTGTTTACCCAGGGATCATGAATAAGAGAACTGTCGCCGTGATAATAACTGAAATTATGTTGAATGCGGCGTAAAACCCAAATAAATAAATAAATAAATAAATGTAAACCCTTAACCACTTGTAGGCGCATTCTGGCACATATGTCGCAGACGACTTTTTGAAAAACATTGTGACAAAAGAAGACATTGTTCGTAATGAGCAATTTCTCCTTTTGCCCACATCATTTTCAACTCTTTTCAGTAATTACATTTTCATTTATAGAGATTGTCCTCTTTTTTCCAAAGATGTTTTTAGATGCGTCTGCAGCAGATTGTTTTATGTGTGAAAGCATTACATATAGTCGTATGCGTCTGGAAATTAAAATACCATCTAAACACTTTGATTGGGCTATACACTGTTCGCCAACTAATCACAAGGCAGCGGTGCAACCGTCTCTTGTACGGCCAAAGGTCCTGCGTTCGAATTTTGCGATGACCGGGGTCTGCCATTTCTGACTTTTTCGCGCAAACGAAGCGAATCACGTCGTCTCAAGAAAGCAGACATCGAGCGTGATTAATATAAGCTGCAAGCTTGTTTCGTAATCTATGTAAAAAATAATAAGTATATATAAATTTGAACTTAGTTATCACAAACTGTCATTTATATTGTCTAATCCTAGGGATCTGATTGCATGCATATCGTGGTATATATAGTATGACGTTATCATGACGTTATCCGTGACAATCCTAAACTAAATTACGTTAACTGAGATAATATTAACATAGATTTGATGATTACAATGTAGGGAACTGATTTGCGCCACCGTATTTCCGCTATCAGCCATTCTCGAACAATATTCATGTATGTAAAGTGTATTCTGATTGGCTAATTATGTCGTGCGCACGACTTAATTATCTCGTGCGCACGACATAGTATTTCGTGTGCACGACTAAGTAACTCGTGCGCACAACTTAGTAACTCGTGCGCACAACATAGTATCTCGTGCGCACGACTTAGTAACTCATGCGCATGACATAGTATCTCGTGCGCACGACATAGTATTTCGTGTGCACGACATAGTAACTCGAGCGCACAACTTAGTAACTCGTGCGCACGACATAGTATCTCGTGCGCACGACTTAAGTATCTCGTGCGCATGACATATTATCTCGTCCGCACGACATAGTACGTGCGCACGACTTAGGATGTTGTGCGCACGAGAAAAATATAAACATACACATGTCACCTCTGTGCCACATACAGACCCTTGACGCCTATGCAGCAGACGACGTTTGAAAACATTGTGGCAAAAGGAGAAATTGCTCATAATGAGCAGATTTTCCTTATTGCAACACTGTTTCCAACTCTATTCAATAATTAAAATATCAATTATAGAAATGTTACCTGCTTTTTGTCTAGACTATTTCAAAGTCGTCTGCTGCAGATTTGCTGTATGGGGTTAACGTACAGACTCGTGCGTTCTAATCTTGATCTACATTGCTTCTTTAATACCCGATCTAACAATATGACAAATGTACGAAAGATATGTTACATTTGTGTGTATATATGTATATGTTTACATATGTGTATATATGTGTACATACATGTGTACACATTTGTATGAGTGTATAGTTATATATGTGTATGTGAGTAAGTAAATGGAAGAAATTTCCTTCCATTCTAACTGACCGGGATTTGTTTTGTTATATTTGCTTGAAATGACAATAAACTTTGTAAGTTTAAGCCAAATAAAATATTCTTCTTCTTCTTCTTCTTCTAAATGGAGTTTTTCCTTGGCTAAGACACATTCCTTGGTCAAGTTGTGATAATTGTGGAAGATATTTCCTTCCATTCTAACTGACCGGGATTTGTTTTGTTATATTTGCTTGAAATGACAAGAAACTTTGTAAGTTTAAGCCAAATAAAATATTCTTCTTCTTCTAAATGGAGTTTCCTTGGCTAAGACACATTCCTTGGTCAAGTTGTGATAATTGACCAAGCGCAAATTAGTACGTTAGTTCGCAAGTTAATATTTTATTAAAAGAAAATGACAAGTGTTATGGCTGGTGTCAGGATGAATGGACCAGACGTACTGGTAACTTACCCAGGACACGCAGTGATATAACTGAAGACATGTTGAAAACGGCGTTAAACACCAAACAATCAAATGTTTATATGAAAACATGTTGAAAACGGCGTAAAACACCAAACAATCAAATGTTTATATGAAAACATGTTGAAAACGGCGTTAAACACCAAACAATCAATTGTTTATATGAAAACGGCGTTAAACACCAAACAATCAAATGTTTATATGAAAACGGCGTAAAACACCAGACAATCAAATGTTTCTATGAAAACATCTTGAAAACGGCGTTAAACACCAAACAATCAAATGTTCATATGAAAACATGTTGAAAACGGCGTAAAACACCAAACAATCAAATGTTTCTATGAAAACATGTTGAAAACGGCGTAAAACACCAAACAATCAAATGTTTATATGAAAACATGTTGAAAAGGGCGTAAAACACCAAACAATAAAATGTTTATATGAAAACGGCGTAAAACACCATTCAATCAAATGTTTCTATGAAATCATGTTGAAAACGGCGTTAAACACCAAACAATCAAATGTTTCTATGAAAACATGTTGAAAACGGCGTTAAACACCAAACAATCAAATGTTTATATGAAAACATGTTGAAAAGGGCGTAAAACACCAAACAATCAAATGTTTATATGAAAACGGCGTAAAACACCAAACAATCAAATGTTTCTATGAAAACATGTTGAAAACGGCGTTAAACACCAAACAATCAAATGTTTATATGAAAACATGTTGAAAACGGCGTTAAACAACAAACAATCAAATGTTTATATGAAAACATGTTGAAAACGGCGTAAGACACCAAACAATAAAATGTTTATATGAAAACATGTTGAAAACGGCGTAAAACACCAAACAATCAAATGTTTATAGATTTCATATTTTATTTAAGTCTCATCCATGTACAATCATATATATTTACATATATTATTAAAATAATATTACAAATAAAAAGCACATGGCCTTTCATGAAATGAAATACAAGAGATTGTCATACGTATAGTATGTAAAACATCAATATCTGACACATATCACAAGCATATATATATATGGTACAATAAAGACTCGGATGCTAATTTCGTCTATTAAAAGTGAAGAAAGTCGACCCCGAAGGATAAAATGTGCACAAACGC
>JASEVX010000013.1:54460635-54608135 GCA_031761405.1 Serripes groenlandicus | reverse complement strand
TCATGTACATGTATATGTGTATGATACACATAATATAACGTATATTCTTTAGTGACTTATAAACCCATGGGGCCGGGTGTACTATAACAAATAATTATTGTTAAATTATGAATTTATATTTAAATTGTTAACACACGTCACAATAATAAATAAATTGCTTACTTACTTCCTTTATACTGCCAAGAAATGTTTGAATGATATATATATATGGATAAAGCAAATCGATGACAAAAGTCATCGAGCTATTACTGTAAAAAACCATACAAATTATACTCAACAAACCACCGTTGGAACTGTGATATTACTCATTGTGTACAAACGAGCCGTTCCACAAGAAAACCAACAGTGTGGACTCGGCGTCAAGTATCGACCCGGATCAGCCTAAGCAAGCCGCGCAGACTAACCCGGAGAGTCACCTTTTCACCTCCTGTGGATATCATTAATCTATACTTCTATCCCCTTGAGACGGAACGTGTCGGTCCGGATTCGACGGCGCGAACTGCGCAGTGTGATCTTGGTTAATTTAATAATATATTGACTTACTAACTAACCTACCAATGGGCGCTTGGTCAATTATCACTGATTGACCAAGCAATGTGTCTTATCCAAGGGATCTCCACGTAGATAGGGTATTAAAGAAGCAATGTAGATCAAGATTAAAATGCATGAGTCTGTACGTGGACCCTTTCCCACATACAGAAAATCTGCAGCAGACGCCTTTGAAATAGTCTAGACAAAAAGCAGTAGCATTTCAATAATTGATATTTTAATTATTGAATAGTGTTGGAAACATTGTTGCAAAAGGAGAAATTTCTCATCATGAGCAATTTCTCCTTTTGCCACAATAATTTCAAAAGTCGTCTGCTGCATGGGCGTCAGAAACGGGTTGTATGACGGAAGGGGTTATAATCTGAACTATGTAGAACAAAGTACAGAGCGGTGCTACGGGAAAACTAACCTATTATATTATTATATCCATATACATATACATATACATATACATTACAAACGGGTTGTATGACGGAAGGGGTTAGAATCTGAACTATGTAGAACAAAGTACAGAGCGGTGCTACGGGAAAACTAACCTATTATATTATTAAATCCATATACATATACATATACATATACATTACAAACCGGTTGTATGACGGAAGGGGTTAGAATCTGAACTATGTAGAACAAAGTACAGAGCGGTGCTACGGGAAAACTAACCTATTATATTATTATATCCATATACATATACATATACATATACATTACAAACGGGTTGTATGACGGAAGGGGTTAGAATCTGAACTATGTAGAACAAAGTACAGAGCGGTGCTACGGGAAAACTAACCTATTATATTATTATATCCATATACATATACATATACATATACATGGGCGTCAGAAACCGGTTGTATGACGGAAGGGGTTAGAATCTGAAATATGTAGAACAAAGTACAGAGCGGTGCTACGGGAAAACTAACCTATTATATTATTATATCCATATACATATACATATACATTACATTTTGTTTTATTGGGGTCTTACGCCGATTTCAACATTATTTCAGTTATATCACGGCGATAGTTCACGTATTCGTGATCCCTGGGTAAACAAACCAGTACTAGGCTAGAAAATGTGCCTCGTCAACTTGGGATCGAACCCGGGACACCCGGTGTCAAATCCCCGACGCTAACCACTCGACCACGGCGAATTCCTTATGTACATTAAAACACCTGGAACCAATTCCACCAACGATACTCAGGGCCAAGTAATATTGAAAGACTTAGGAGCCTATTTTATCATTTTTTGTTTTCCCTATAAATAAAAGAATGCCTAAATATTTCATTTCTGAACAAGTATTGTTAGTCAGAAAGGTAAATACATATATGTCAATTTAGTCATGTTCTTAAATATATATGTGTCAATTTAGTCATGTTCTTAAATATATATATGTCAATTTAATCATGTTCTTAAATATATATATGTCAATTTAGTCATGTTCTTAAATATATATATGTCAATTTAGTAATGTTCTTAAATATATATATGTCAATTTAATCATGTTCTTAAATATATATATGTCAATTTAGTTATGTTCTTACATTATATATATGTCAGTTAAGTCATGTTCTTAAATATATATATGTCAATTTAATCATGTTCTTAAATATATATATGTCAATTTAGTCATGTTCTTTAATATATATATATATATGTCAATTTAGTCATGTTCTTAAATATATATATATATATATATATATATATGTGTCCATTAAGTCATGTTCTTAAATACATTTGACCATTCATGTTTTACAATATATTAGTGTCACAAAAATGATGAAATACGATTCTAAAGTTATACGAAAAAAAAACACATAATGGTTATTTTCGCTCATAGGTAACAAGTATCGATATTTAAGATCATTAAAGTGCTGTGTTATTTCCGTGTTAATTAACATGTGTACGAAAAAGTTAAAAATAAAGGGAACTCTGTACAAAATATGTTTCTCCCGTTCGTCAAAAAAACGACGGCAAACGACAGCATTAGCGACGTGACGTCATTTCCGTAACACTTCATCTTGGCGTAACGTCAAATGGAGCGACGTCGTTTCCCGCAAAAGAAAGTGGTATGAACATGAAAGACCCCAAATTCCTATACATGTGTTATAGACTCATTCATACAAAGTATAATTATTTATCAAACATTGTGGCAAAAGGATAACTTTCTCATAATGAGCAATTTTTCTTTAGGCGACAATCATTTCCTAAGTCGTCTGCTGAAAAGGCATCAGATGCCGTCTCTAATAGTTAAAGGGTTTAGCAGCCCTTATACATATCACCGTATACTTCACGCAGTATTTCTTATTCTTTAACAAATATTCGTTTTAATAAAGCACACCGATTAACGCCAAGGTAAGGTACCGCAAATTGAAAGCGCAAAACAGTATTCGTTTGGTTAATTAATTGATTAATTGTTTGGTGTTTTATGCCGTTTTCAGCAATGTTTTCAACAATGTTTTCAGCAATGTTTTCAACAATGATTTCAACAATGTTTTCAAAAATGTTTTCAACATTGTTTTCAGCAATGTTTTCAACAATGTTTTCAGCAATGTTTTCAGTTATATTACAGTGTTTCCTGGGCAAGTTAACAGCAAGGCGGGTTTCTCGCCGAATCAGCCGCGTATACTAGGGGAGCACTCGCGCCCAGAGGAGTGGAACTTATTTGTGTGTGTCATGAGCACTGTCGATCCGTTTTTCGTGACACCACCAAGTCAGTCGTTATGCTAACCCCGCATCCTTAAGCGCCAAGGGAGGCAGCCATTTATACATTTTTTGGTAGTCTTTGGTATGAAACGGCCCGGAATCGAGACTTATTTGACGAGAAAGACGTATGCGTGGTCATTTCGGAATTATCAACGATAATTTTACAAATAATGTTTCTTTTTCATTTTAGGATTCAGGCGAACACACGACTAGCTACTTGTAAAGCATAAACTACCAGATGAAAGTCCTCTGCTTAAAGTATATCCTGCTGTTTTATCGAGTCTTATTGATATATGACAAGTTCTTACATTCCTCTGGAGTATTCTTTGGTTATAATCAAAGCATGGATTGTGAACAATGCAGACTTAGATCAGACTATTGACATGTAATGTGTATGCAACTAATAACATGTGTATTATATCGGATCAAATGATGGTGTATTCTTTGGTTAGGATTAATACGTTGTGAACAATCGTTGGATGTCAGTTGGACGACGTCCATCGATAATTTCTTTGAATGCCATCTTCTCCTAAACCACCGCGCTAATGACAACCAAACTTCGCATGAATGTTCTTTGAGAGATACCCGTTCATAATTGCTTGAAAAATTAGTTTAGTTTAAACTTATTTATTTTACATCGATTGCGAAACAAACTTGAAGCTTCTATTATCACGCTCAATGTCTGCTTCCTGGAAAAATAACCAGTACTCGCGCCGTTTGTGCGGAAAAATCACAAAGGCAGAACACGCTAATCATGGGATTCGAACCCTGATTTCAACGCATAGCACTGCTCACTATGGCAACGGAAACTAATTTGTTGGTGTAATCTTTAAAAGTTATCTTCGCATAAACCAATGGAGCAATCTTGATTAAACTTCACTTCAATGTTCCGCAGTCATTCAAAAGTGCCTTTAATTCCATTAAGAACTCACCATGGCAACGGAAACAACCCACTTGCCATGTGCTAGTTAAAGTCTGTAATATTGCAGGTAGATACGGCTAACTACGTTACTAATACACCCCTCGCTATTTAGGGACCATGTAAACGTTTACTATCGCATTGAAATAAATGAAATACTGCTAAAAATTGCCTTTAAATTTACATAAATAATAATGCCATGCTTCGTATTTGCAATGGAACACTTGCCCATTGACATACTTCTTAATATTAGACAATCCGAACTAATAGGCTAGGTTTATAATTTCTATTCAGGACCTGTGCGCATGTATATAAAATATATGTAGTAGGTCGGTTTCCTATTTTGTGATGCGGTTAAAATAGTTCCTCATATTGACGTGAGATTGAAGCCAGGTAGTCCAAAGATGGTGAGTTATTTTTCCCAATATCAACTTTTGTTGATTTGAAGCCGATGGTTTTTAGGATGCGTTGTAGACACGTGAGGCCGGGCTTTTCAGATATATAAAGCAATGTATTATTGATTTAATCGAGATCAACCATAACAAGGGAAAAATGTAAAAGAACGATTTGACCACCCTTGTATACAGTAACTAAAACATGTTTTAAAGTTGTGGTGCCTCTAAGCTCTATAATTTGACAGAATGCCTTAGTTCTAGAGCCCCAAATGAATGAGTTACAACCATAAACTGGATTGGATGTTAAGATGTTCTGATGAAACCGTATGATGAAATGATGAGCAATTTTCACATTTTCTTTCTTAATTTGTGTTCACAAGGTAATATTGATAAAAAACAAGATATAGGGGTAATAACCTGTTAAAACTAAACAACTTTTATCATGTTTTAAAGAGCGTTATCTCCCATTACCTGTTGATTAAAACAAGAACATACGTTATAAACTATAAGTTCAAGGGACATAAATGTAGTGTTCATAAAACGACCGTTTGAAAATTTTCCTTGTTGCATTTCCCTATAAATTAAATTAAATTCGTCCAAATTTGCCTTAGATACGACTACATACACCTCTATGTTTCATCCCGTAAGTGGAACATGTATTGTTTTCAAACAAACTAATTCTCATTTAAGAAAGAAATATAATAAAGTGGTTGCGAAATAAATGTTTTGTTTTATTTCTTCTTAGGCTATACACATAGTCCATGCATTGGTTGTTGCTAGTTTACGTAAATAATGTAAAGAATTAAAGTGTGATAGTCCATGCATTGGTTGTTGCTAGTTTACGTAACTAATGTAAAGAATTAAAGTGTGATAGTCCATGCATTAATTGTTACTAGTTTACGTAAATAATGTAAAGGATTAAAGTGTGATAGTCCATGCATTGGTTGTTGCTAGTTTACGTAAATAATGTAAAGGATTAAAGTGTGATAGTCCATATACAAATGAAACGTTCCACGAGAAAACCAATATTGTTGACTCTGCGTAAAGTATCGACCCGGTTCAGCCTTAGCATGCCGCGCAGGCTAACCCGGACAGACACTTTGGGCCTCCTGTGAATTTTCTGTTTCAGGAATCATTGGTCTATACCTCTATCCCCCTAAGACGGAATGTGTCGTACCGGATTAGCCTGCGCGAACTGCGCTGGCTGATCTAGGTCCATAGTTTACGCATGTCGGTTTTTCCCGTAGAACTTCTCAAATGTTTTATTGAAATTTCTTTCTGATGATTTCAGAGGTCCACACAGTCACTAAATGTGTGTCGATTGAATCATTCATTCCGCGTATTTATGGGCGAAACATTCCTGTTTGAGTTACTTGCGCGGATGAATTTCATGTTCTTGTTGGCATTATGTCTCACATTTCTCGCAAAGAATTTCAACTGTGTATTTAGATTAAAACCTGTTAATGTAAAGGACTATATATATATCATTATATTTCTATAATTAATTGGATAGAAATTATTTTAAATTGGAGTTTTTAGCGATGATGACATTTTAGTAACGACAAGTCAATCCAGGGGTCTTGAGTTCGAAACCCGACTTGGTCGATTCACTCTTTCGCATGATTGACAAAAGTCATTGTGACTCGCGTCATTCGTGTTCCTCTTCGTGTTAAGCCTTCCTTCGCAATGAAAATACCGCTCTCATACGAGAGTGTGTTGTAATTGAGGATTGAAGACTGAACTTTATTTTATAGTTCACAACTCTCGTATTATTAAGCTCTTTTTCACCGTTTATATTTGAACTATGTATTTGTCAAGGTTACAGCTTTTCTATTGTTTTGTATTTTTCTTCGCATCATTGACTATGTACATTTATTTCATCCTCATGTATTCTGTATGTAGAACTGAGAAAAATAAATGTATTTGTATTGTATTGTATTGTTTGTATTGTATCCTCTACAAAACTTCACATGCCAAATTGTTTGACAATCAGGGTCCATACTTAGCGCTAAGTAATATTTTTAAAAACACTTAAAAGCATATTTCATCATTTTTGTTTCATTAATATTTTGTAAAATATTAAAGGTGGAATGTATTTAAGCAGATGATTAAGTAAACAAAAATAGTAAGCTTTTTAACTAACAATACTTGTTAAGAAATGAAATGTTTTGGCATTTTTAAAAGGGAAACAAAAATGATGAAATAACTTTGTGTAATATTTAAATATTTCTTAGAGCTGAGTAAGGTTGATTGAATTAGACCCAGGGGACGCAAGAAGTAATACTCGCCGTGTTACATCCAATTTCCTGAAGTCTTTATGGTATTAGACCCAGGGGACGCAAGAAGTAATAATCGTCGTGTTACATCCAATTTCCTGAAGTCTTTATGGAATTAGACCCAGGGGACGCAAGAAGTAATAATCGTCGTGTTACATCCAATTTCCTGAAGTCTTTATGGAATTAGACCCAGGGGACGCAAGAAGTAATAATCGTCGTGTTACATCCAATTTCCTGAAGTCTTTATGGAATTAGACCCAGGGGACGCAAGAAGTAATAATCGCCATGTTACATCCAATTTCCTGAAGTCGTTTCGTACTAATGATGTAGATTCTACAAACCAGAGCAGACAGACGACGTTATCGTATCAAGTCTACGTTTCCTGTACATTATTATCAATAACAAGTGATTTGAGCCGTCCCACGAGGAAACCATTAATGTGGACTCTGCGTAAAGTATCGATCAGTCTGCGCGGACTGATATGGGTCGATACATTACGCAGAGGTCATTTTTCTTAACCTTTTATATTACAGTATGCGACATTGTCCCTTTCCTACTTGCAGAAGCATTTGCATCACATGACTTTTGAAAGAAATTGTGGCAAAAGAAAACATTGCTCATTATGACCAATTTCTCATGTTGGCATAATATTTTCAACTCTACAAATAAATATATTTTGCCACGGTGTTTTCAAAGTCGTCTGCTGCAGATATACTATGTGTTGGAAAGGTTTGAAGAGTATTCGCGCATCCTGCTATGCACGACTATAATCCTTTCAATCATACAGATGCTTTTCGACGCCTCTGCAGCAACCATCTCTTGAAAACATTGCGGCAAAGGAAGAAATTACACATTCCGTCTCAGGGCGAAAGAGGTATAGAGTAATGATTCATGAAACAGAAAATCCACAGGAGGCGAACAATGTCTATCTGGTTGATCCGGTTCGGTACTTTACGCAGAGTCCACAATGTTGGTTTTCTCGCGGGACGTCTCATTTAAGTTATATCGCGGCGTTTCCTGGGTAATTTAACAAAACTACACCGGTATTATCTATCCTGACATGGATGCATCAGTCGTAATGCTATCCCCGCAATCATGAGCGCTAATGAGGGAGGTCGTTGTGCATCAGTCGTAATGCTATCCCCGCAATCATGAGCGCTAATGAGGGAGGTCATTGTGCATCAGTCGTAATGCTATCCCCGCAATCATGAGCGCTAATGAGAGAGGTCATTGTGCATCAGTTGTAATGCTATCCCCGCAATCATGAGCGCTAATGAGAGAGGTCATTGCTACCATGTGTATTCAACCCTCTCCCACATACAACAAATCTGCAGCAGACGACTTTGAATACATCTGGACAAAAAGGTGAAACATGTCCATAATTGAGAGTCGAATTTTTACATAGAGTTGAAAACATTGTGACTAAAGTTGAAATTGCTCATTATGAACAATTTCACCTATTGTCGCAATGTTTTCAAAAGTCGTCTGCTGCAGATGCGTCAAAATGCGGCTATAGGTTGTAAAGGGTTAAATTATTGTAATGACTCTACCGCTGATTGAACAAAATGATAAACAAAATCGTTTTCATTTATATTTGAAAAGTCTGAAAAACCCTCCGAATATACCTTTACTTGTACATTATAGTTCTGAAAGATGCTCATGTTTGTCATTGACCCATTTGACGTCTACAACATTGCTAGGCATCAACAAGGGAGATAATCCATATAAATACACGAGGTAGAGAAGCGGTGATTGCCGAGTGTTCCGATTGTATAGAGTATTTAAATGTATAAGGTCAATTTGAGCGGTGTCGTCCGTTCCAATATACGTACAAGGAAGTATGACGGTCTGGTTTCAATGCGATTAAGTTTAAATTGCCCTGAAACCAATAACATTATAATTGTGCCGTCCCCCGAGAAAAGCTACATTGTGTACTCTGCGTAAAATATCGATCCGGATCAGCATAAGCATGCCGGGCAGGCTTACCCGGATAGAAACGTTTTGCCTCCTGTGGATTTTCTGTTTCAGGAATCATTACTCTATAACTCTATCTCCCTGAGACGGAATGTCTCGGCCCGGGTCAGTCTGGGCGGACTACGCAGGCTGATCTAGGTCGATACATAACGCAGAGGCCATACTGATGATTTTTTTCGCGGGACGGCTCATATAAGGAGTGCTTATGCTGACAGTCAAATCAATCACGCAGCGAAAATTATTATTTGCATATAATGTTACAGCAGTATTGTGTTCTATTGAACATAATTGATTTATCTAGTTTGTTTTTGAAATGTCTCACATGTTGAATTATATATATAACGTCCAAAGATAAAAACCTTTTACTTTTTTACGCCGCTAACATCCCTATCAGTGATATCACGTCGTTTTCTGGGTAAGTTACCAGTTCTACTGGTCCGTTAGGTATAACACAAACGAGTCAGTGTTTTGAATGACCCGGTCTGGGATCAAACTCGTGACTCATCACGCCCGAGGAGGACGCTCAACCACTGTAACAATGAGGCAGTATGTAAATTTAATTCTCAAGTCGAGGTCAACTTTTAACAGGTTTCCCTTAAGGGAAATTTAATGTGCATGTGATAGGCAAAAGACACTGTATATCAATAAAACACACTAATATAAAATGATTTCAACCATTTTCAGTATGCTGAAGGCGCAGAAATTTGTTTTAAACGATTTCAAACCCTTCACCAAATTTTATCCCAGTTTTTGGCAATTTTTTATCATTATTCCCCAACTGCAAGAAATGGATAAACTGTTCCGGTATGAGTGCAGAAACACTTTTGATCACATTTTCTTATACATCTGTGCTCTCAGAGCTGGTATTGCACTGAATGCATGCCATGATTTTAACCTATAACCTATTTGTTTCAAATTTCTTCACTGTTCTATCCTTTCAATGTGCATTTTCAGTAGATTTTTCAAAGTTATTTTCAATATTTCACCCTGAAAGACCTGCTGATGAACAGAAAAAGACATACATAGTCAACTAGAATTAAAACAAGCTCACTTTGTGTAAAAAAAAATAGCTTTCAGATAATTTCTGAGTCAATTTAACCCTTTCACAAGGTATTCTATATAATGCAAGGGAAACAATCCATGCAGTCATAGTTTGCAAACATTTCATTTCCCCCTTAGTATCCAAATGTGAATTACCTGGACTGTTTATTTATGAAATCTGATGCTTCAGCAGATAAAACCACATATTTACATCCCCTAATTTGTCACCTTATCATGTTTTCTATCAAGAAAAGACACAGACCAGCCAGAATGTTCACTTTTAGTAGTGAATTAGCCAAGGATAGAGGTTTAAAAGGATTAATAAGTGATTCAAAAGAGAAAACATGTCTGGAATATACAGAAAAGGTTTTGTTAGCAGTAGTAATTCCAGCAAGAAGAAAGCCACTCAATTCAAAAAAGGTGGAAAAGCGTGGAACAAAACAGCACAGAGGGCACCCTCGACGCCTGTTTTGACAGAATCTCATTCTGCACCGTCTACTATCACCCGTCTTGACAGTATGGTGGCAATGGATGTGTTGACAGCCTCTGAGTTGTCCTCGTCGTCTTATTCTTCTTCTTCTTCTTTTTCTTCCTCCCCTCTTCTATACACCCTTCGACCAAAACCCGTAACGGAGAAATGCAACGAACTTCAACATACTAAGAGAACATTATAGTGAATATGGGAAAAATGACAGAGTTGATCAACCATGTCCATGGATTTACGTGTGAAAATGCCAGGGCCAAAGCGGAAATTGTAAATAGGATTGGGCTGTGTGTTTCAGTGAGTGTAAAGTGTAGCACTTGTCGCCTGGATGTAAAACCTCATCAGATGTCACATACAGTGAAAAAGGATTCAGGACATCATGCAGGTGCACTTAATGAACTGGCAGTGATTCCGGCTGTTAAAACTAAGATGGGGCTAACAGACGTACACACAGTATTGGCATGTTTAGACATTAAAGCGCCCAGCCTCACAGTTCTTCAAAGGAAGTTCAACTCACTCTGTGATAAAATGTCTGACCTAAATGAGAGGCAAATGATAGCAAATCAGCAATACTTAAAAAAAATAACATCACTGTTACCAGGGAAAACTGCAGCCATTCACACGCAGTTTGATGTTTCGTACTCCAGGCGGCCTCAGGGTGGAAGTGAGAAGGCGGAACAAAGTTTTGGCGTAATTATAGATCACTCAACCTGTCAAAAACTGCCAGTTGCAGCCGCAATAGCAAATAAGCACTGTAAACTGAGAGACTGTAATCACACGGGCGCAAAGTTCACAAAAACATACTGCTCCGACAAATCTATTGCCTCAAATGAACGTTCACTCTTACAAGACACTCTTGATAGTGTGAAAGATGCCGGTCATATAACCATAAATTCTGTCACAACAGATGCTAGCACACAGCTATCAAAGGCACTTAGAGATTTCAACACAGAAAATCACACAAGAATTTCTCATTATAAGTGCTTCATACACAGAGTGAGAACATTAGAGAAACATGTCCGAAATCTCACACTGAAAAGCATACCTAGCACATACGACAAACGTGCGTATCGACAGCAATTGTCACAGTGCGTGCGAGCCCGAATTAGGATGGAGCTTAGGAATTCCCGAGCATTGAAGAAAAGTGACCATGAATTTACGCGTTCCAGCGCTGCAGCAATAAAAATCATAGCATGTTGCTTAGCGGTTGATCACCACAGTTGTCGGGAAAATTCCCTTGTCTGCAAAGTACATCTTAGAACGTACACTACAACCTCACTGCCATATGGAGTACACTTAGAACTAAACAGGAATGACCTGGACACAGTTCAAAACAAAATAAATAAAATATTTGATGAGGAAGGCCTGAAAAGCATGTGCAAACTGTTCAATACGAACATGTGTGAGAGCCTGCATTCTCAAGTTTATAGACTCGCGCCAAAGTCAATCAGTTGGAGTCGCAACTTCCCTGGACTTTGTCATTCTGCAGTGCATTTCGCAACACTGGGATCCAGTAAATCTACCATACAATTAGCAGAAGCTGCCGGCATCAAAGTCAGCCAAAACTCAATGTTGTATGTGCAATTACAGTCTAAAGACCGACTAAGTAAATACCATTCCAAAAGAAAGACAACAGCCGAATTTAAACAGAGAAGATATTATTTGCGAAAACGAAAGTCCTACAGGTCCCTATTACAAATTCTCTATAAAGTGTGGAAAAAGCAGGCTCATCCACAGCTCAAGAACACAACTATGGCCTGTCATCATAAAACAAAATTGAAAATGAAATTTTAACAGCAGTTTCATCAGCAGTAACCAGCATTAACAAACAACAACAACGAATCAACCCAACATAACAATTCTTTACCGTTTCTCCGCAGAAAATACACCTTCTGAATCGTCTATGGCCAGTGCATTCCCCATTAGCCTGACATACTTTTCTGGCATTGTTGACAGAGTTGCTTTCATAGGATAGATGATCAAGATTAATGCACAGTTTATTATGGCACAAATGAGAGACATGAATGCATGGACTAAGTTCACTTGGACTCTTCTCAATGAAATATGCTAGGCGATGAACAAGTAATTTCAACCGTTTACCACCAACAATGACCCGGTGAATACCATAGCCATATTTGTCAGTGGGACCAGTCCAAACTACACATTCACCGTAGGGCGCAGACTTGTCAGACAAAGCATGTCGTAAAATGTCGACTCTTCCACAAGGAATTGTAGACCGAAAGAAGACACTGGCCATAAGGTATGTGGTAAAAGGCTGAAACATCAGAAATTATACAAAAAGTCATTCATTTGATACAAAGAACCTGTAATTTCACCCCAAAAATCATAACAAAAGACTGCTTTAAATGCATGAGTTTCCTTAGAAATCTGCACTTTGTGTGATGTTTAGATTATCTCCCTTGTTCATATGCATTTTTTCATAACAAATAAGAGCCTTAGAGCAACACATTCAACATTATGTGATCAGAAAAGGCTGTAATTTCTTAAATTAGGGTGTTTTGGTGCAAATTTAAGAAAATGTCAAACCACAAATGTACCTTTAATTAATTAAGGTGGCAATACACAGTAAAAAGTCAATCTTCCCGTAAACGCTCAACCCTCTTCTCTGTTAACCTAAAAACAGCTGGCACAGAATCACTGAAATAAAATAAACCATTTTGTTGCAACAAAGGATGTCAGAATTATTAGAAAATAACAGTAAATCAATGTATCAATCTGGATTTTGGAAATTTATAGCACTTTTAAACGACTTTCAAGGTCCCCAAAAAATGCAGAAAAATAGCATTTTTACCCTTAAATCAAAAAATTACAACAAAAATTCGCAGGGGTTAGGGTTAAAAATCATCAGCTACTATGGGACCAAAACCTGTATGAATTCTGAGGATGCCTAAGGAAATACCACGTTACCAGCTCCTTTGTGCACATTTTTCAACTGAAAAATGGTACCTTTGTTTACATGCAACAGAATGCTCCTAGCTCACAAGGTATAGATTCGCACTTCTGGCCATACACAAGTAGACTCAAAGAGGAAAGGGTCAGATAGCAAAATTCAAACTCATGCTTTACGTCTAATGTTTACAATTATAACCTTAAAAAAATACCTTTAGCCCAGAAATGTACCTAAAACTCACAGTTTTTCAGTATTTCTATTTTAGACCCTGGCCATAACACGAATATTCCGACTCCAAGTGTTATATGACCCCTTAAGGGAAATTTAATGTGCATGTGATAGGCAAAAGACACTGTATATCAATAAAACACACTAATATAACATGATTTCAACCATTTTCAGTATGCTGAAGGCACAGGAATTTGTTTTAAACGATTTCAAACCCTTCACTAAATTCACACATTTTATCCCAGTTTTTGGCAATTTTTTATCATTATCCCTCAACTGCAAGAAATGGATAAACTGTTCCGGTATGAGTGCAGTAACACTTTTGATCACATTTTCTTATACATCTGTGCTCTCAGAGCTGGTATTGCACTGAATGCATGCCATGATTTTAACCTATAAGCTATTTGTTCCAAAATTCTCCACTCTTCTATCCTTTCAATGTGCATTTTCAGTATATTTTTCAAAGTTATTTTCAATATTTTACCCTGAAAGACCTGCTGATGAACAGAAAAAGACATACATAGTCAACTAGAATTAAAACAAGCTCACTTTATGTAAAAAAAATAGCTTTCAGATAATTTCTGAGTCAATTTAACCCTTTCACAAGGTATTCTATATAATGCAAGGGAAACAATCCATGCAGTCATAGTTTGCAAACATTTCATTTCCCCCTTAGTATCCAAATGTGAATTACCTGGACTGTTTATTTATGAAATCTGATGCTTCAGCAGATAAAACCACTTATTTACAGCCCCTAATTGGTCACCTTATCATGTTTTCTATCAAGAAAAGACACAGACCAGCCAGAATGTTCACTTTTAGTAGTGAATTAGCCAAGGATAGAGGTTTAAAAGGATTAATAAGTGATTCAAAAGAGAAAACATGTCTGGAATATACAGAAAAGTTTTGTTAGCAGTAGTAATTCCAGCAAGAAGAAAGCCACCCAATTAAAAAAAGGTGGAAAAGTGTGGAACAAAACAGCACAGAGGGCACCCTCGACGCCTGTTTTGACAGAATCTCATTCTGCACCGTCTACTATCACCCGTCTTGACAGTATGGTGGCAATGGACGTGTTGACAGCCTCTGAGTTGTTGTCCTCGTCGTCTTCTTCTTCTTCTTCTTCTTCTTCTTCTTTTTCTTCCTCGCCTCTTCCATACACCCTTCGACCAAAACCCGTAACGGAGAAATGCAACGAACTTCAACATACTAACGAGAACATTATAGTGAATATGGGAAAAATGACAGAGTTGATCAACCATGTCCATGGATTTACGTGTGAAAATGCCAGGGCCAAAGCGGAAATTGTAAATAAGATTGGGCTGTGTGTTTCAGTGAGTGTAAAGTGTAGCCCTTGTCGCCTGGATGTAAAACCTCATCAGATGTCACATACAGTGAAAAGGGATTCAGGACATCATGCAGGTGCACTTAATGAAATGGCAGTGATTCCGGCTGTTAAAACTAAGATGGGGCTAACAGACGTACACACAGTATTGGCATGTTTAGACATTAAAGCGCCCAGCCTCACAGTTCTTCAAAGGAAGTTCAACTCACTCTGTGATAAAATGTCTCACCTAAATGAGAGGCAAATGATAGCAAATCAGCAATACTTAAAACAAATAACATCACTGTTACCAGAGAAAACTGCAGCCATTCACACGCAGTTTGATGTTTCGTACTCCAGGCGGCCTCAGGGTGGAAGTGAGAAGGCGGAACAGAGTTTTGGCGTAATTATAGATCGCTCAACCTGTCAAAAACTGCCAGTTGCAGCCGCAATAGCCAATAAGCACTGTAAATTGAGAGACTGTAATCACACGGGCGCAAAGTGCACAAAAACATACTGCTCCGACAAATCTATTGCCTCAAGTGAACGTTCACTCTTACACAACACTCTTGATAGTGTGAAAGATGCCGGTCATATAACCATCAATTCTGTCACAACAGATGCTAGCACACAGCTATCAAAGGCACTTAGAGATTTCAACACAGAACATCACACAAGAATTTCTCATTATAAGTGCTTCATACACAGAGTGAGAACATTAGAGAAACATGTCCGAAATCTCACACTGAAAAGCATACCTAGCACATACGACAAACGTGCGTGTCGACAGCAGCAATTGTCACAGTGCGTGCGAGCCCGAATTAGGATAGAGTTTATGAATTCCCGGGCATTGAAGAAAAGTGACCATGAATTTACGCGTTCCAGCGCTGCAGCAATAAAAATCATAGAATGTTGCTAAGCGGGTGATCACCACAGTTGTCGGGAAAATTCCCTTGTCTGCAAAGGCCATCTTAGAACGTACACTACAACCTCACTGCCATATGGAGTACACTTAGAACTAAACAGGCATGACCTGGACACAGTTCAAAACAAAATAAATTAAATATTTGATGAGGAAGGCCTGAAAGCATGTGCAAACTGTTCAATACGGACATGTGTGAGAGCCTGCATTCTCAAGTTTATAGACTCGCGCCAAAGTCAATCAGTTGGAGTCGCAACTTCCCTGGACTTTGTCATTCTGCAGTGCATTCCGCAACACTGGGATCCAGTAAATCTACCATACAATTAGCAGAAGCTGCCGGCATCAAAGTCAGCCAAAACTCAATGTTGTATGTGCAATTACAGTCTAAAGACCGACTAAGTAAATACCATTTCAAAAGAAAGACAACAGCCGAATTTTAACAGAGAAGATATTATTTGCGAAAACGAAAGTCCTACAGGTCCCTATTAACAAATTCTCTATACAGTATGGAAAAAGCAAGCTCATCCACAGCTCAAGAACACAACTATGGCCTGTCATCATAAAACAAAATTGAAAATGAAATTTTAACAGCAGTTTCATCAGCAGTAACCAGCATTAACAAACAACAACAACGAATCAACCCAACATAACAATTCTTTACCGTTTCTCCGCATAAAATACACCTTCTGAATCCTCTATGGCCAGTGCATTCCCCATTAGCCTGACATACTTTTCTGGCATTGTTGACAGAGTTGCTTTCATAGGATAGATGATCAAGATTAATGCACAGTTTATTATGGCACAAATGAGAGACATGAATGCATGGGCTAAGTTCAATTGGACTCTTCTCAATGAAATATGCTAGGCGATGAACAAGTAATTTCAACCGTGTACCACCAACAATGACCCGGTGAATACCATAGCCATATGTGTCAGTGGGACCAGTCCAAACTACACATTCACCGTAGGGCGCAGACTTGTCAGACAAAGCATGTCGTAAAATGTCGACTCTTCCACAAGGAATTGTAGACCGAAAGAAGACACTGGCCATAAGGTATGTGGTAAAAGGCTGAAACATCAGAAATTATACAAAAAGTCATTCATTTGATACAAAGAACCTGTAATTTCACCCCAAAAATCATAACAAAAGACTGCTTTAAATGCATGAGTTTCCTTAGAAATCTGCACTTTGTGTGATGTTGGGATTATCTCCCTTGTTCATATGCATTTTTTCATAACAAATAAGAGCCTTAGAGCAACACAATCAACCTTATGTGATCAGAAAAGGCTGTAATTTCTTAAATTAGGGTGTTTTGGGTGCAAATTCAAGAAAATGTCAAACCACAAATGTACCTTTAATTAATTAAGGTGGCAATACACAGTAAAAAGTCAATCTTCCCGTAAACGCTCAACCCTCTTCTCTGTTAACCCAAAAACAGCTGGCAAAGAATCACTGAAATGAAATAAACCATTTTGTTGCAACAAAGGATGTCAGAATTATTAGAAAATAACAGTAAATCAATGTATCAATCTGGATTTTGGAAATTTATAGCACTTTTAAACGACTTGCAAGGTCGCCAAAAAATGCAGAAAAATACCATTTTTACCCTTAAATCGAAAAATTACAACAAAAATTCGCTGGGGTTAGGGTTAAAAATCATCAGCTACTATGGGACCAAAACCTGTATGCAATCTGAGGATGCCTAAGGAAATACCACGTTACCAGCTCCTTTGTGCACACTTTTCAACTGAAAAATGGTACCTTTGTTTACATGCAACAGAATGCTCCTAGCTCACAAGGTATAGATTCGCACTTCTGGCCATACACAAGTCGACTCAAAGAGGAAAGGGTCAGATAGCAAAATTCAAACTCATACTTTACGTCTAATGTTTACATTTATAACCTTAAAACAATACCTTTAGCCCAGAAATGTACCTAAAACTCACAGTTTTTCAGTATTTCTATTTTAGACCCTGGCCATAACACGAATATTCCGACTCCAAGTGTTATATGACCCCTTAAAGAACTCTGGAGAATCAAAGTTCCGAGCAACTCAAACCTAAACTAATCCTTTTCAAACCCACAGACGCGTTTGAATCATTTGTAGCATATAACTTTTGAAACATTATGTTTTCAACTCGATTCAATGTTTATACTTTGATTTATAAAGAATTTCCAATTTGTTGCCGAGACGTTGTAAAAGTCGTCCGCTACAGATGTTTTGTATGTAGTAAAGGGATAATTAATTACTCGATGAATACATACGGCGTGTCAACAGTATGACTTTGTTATCAACGACACTCTTTACCCTTTCCCATATATAACTAATCTACAGCAGACGACCTTGAAAACATCTAGGCATCAATAGGAAATATCTCTATAGATAGTACTTCAATTATAGGAAAGTATTGAACACATTTTAATATCAAAAAGGAGAAATCGCTTATAATGAGCAATTTCGTATTTTTGTTATAATGTTGTCAAAAAACAACTGCTGCAATTACGTCAAAATACATCTATATATGGGTTAGAATTTAGTCAATTTATTTTGTTTCGATCTATAATTAATCTGTAAAAATAGGCCGTCCATTTGTAGAAATCCGTCTTCTGCGGTTTCATAACAAATGGGTACTGACACGAGACGTTTCCGCGGCGGAGGAATACAATCTGGAACAATCCGTGTTATCGTATTACACCACGTGACATTACTCATGTCACGAGACGTTTCCCGCGGAGGAATACAATCTGGAACAATCCGTGTTATCGTAGATATGAGCCGTTCCGCGAGAAAACAAACATTGTGAACCTAAAATATCGCTCCTGATCAGCCTAAGCATGCCGCGTAGGCTAATCCGGACAGACACTGTTCGCCTTCTATGGATTTTTTGTATCAAAAATCATTACTCTATACCTCTATCCCCCTGAGACGGAATGTGTCGGCCCGGATTAGCCTCTGCAGACTACGCAGGCAAACATCTAGGAAAGTCCTGCTTCATTATTGATACAAAGGACACTGGAATCAAGGTAACAAACTGATGTTATTTTAAAAGGTGACTATTTTAACAATTTCTTTTGTCAGCTTTTGTGGTTATATTAAACAGAATATTTTGTTTTAACCCTTCCGATACTCGTAGGCTATCTGTGGTTCTTACTGTATTATAGTGTAAGGCAGCCTACCAGTATGGTAAGGCCTGAAGAAGAAGACCTATACATAAGATGGTATACTTTTCATAGCTCTCAGACCTCATACGATACTTCAGATGTCGATAGGAATAGGAAGGAATGGTCAAGGTTTTCAGAGTGGCTCAGAAATGTTGCATATTTTGGAGTCAATTCCCGTTTTTCCTATCGTCCAAAGCCCTACCAGAATGTTGGATTGCTGTGCCCATCTTTTTATTACAACAACTGCAGGGACCTTCAGATTAGATGGTATAATTTTCATAGCTCTCAGACTTTTTACACGACTTAAGGTGGCGATAGGAGTAGGAAGGAATGGTCAAGGTTTTCGGACTGGCTCAGAAATTCTGCTTATTTTGGGGTCTATTCTCGTGTTTCCTATCGTCCCAAACCCTACCAGAACGTTGAATTACTGTGCCAAACTTGTTATTGCAACAACAGGGACCTATAGATTTAATGGTATAGTTTTCATAGCTCTCAGACCTCTTACGCGACTTCAGGCGGCGATAGAAATAGGAAGAAAAGGTACTGGTTTTCGGAGTGGCTCAGAAATTCTGCATTCCCGTTTTTCCTATCGTCCAAAACCCGGTTTTCAATGGTAATAGAGATATGAGTGTGCATGTATGTTAACAAATCCTATTGCTGTATATATTAGTTACCACTTACAGACGCAGTATGTAAAGTACAACTATTTATAACAGCTGAAATCATTGAAGCAAAGGAAGAAATTGCTCATGGTGAGCACTTTCTCTTTTTGCAAAAATGATTTCAAAAGCTGTCTACTTCATATCCGTCTCAAGTGGGTAATGGTTAAATCTGTGCACTACAGAACACGTTTAAGTCGCGTACCTCAGGATAAGGGTAAACACAGTATTCATTTCAAAAAGGTATTGTGATGATAAAATGTTAAAGAAGTAACCCTTTTCTACTTGAAAACACATCTTGGCGTATCTGTACAAAACGTCTATTATTATCTTTTGTCGAAAGTTGAAATTCGTCGTTGGGAGAAATGTTTACTTTTGCCAAAATATTTCCTTCTCTGTTTAATTAATAATCTTTACTTTATAGCAATGTTCCTTATCTTTGGTGATACAGTTTCGAAGGCGCGCAACGTAAATTGGTTTTGTGAGAAAGGGTTAAGGAAGATAAAGGCTTTGTTTTGACGATTTTTGAAATTGTATGAATGTGCACCTGAGTCGCGGCAAGCGAAATGGGTTCTTATTGCAATTGCGTACAATAAAGTCTCAGACGAGGCTGGACATCCAAACAGCTTCACCAGAGCCTTCAAAGTCCGTCTACACGTAATATAGTCATATATGCATCTTTTAACAAACAACTAGAACTGTAGTCCCATTAGGTTGACGTTAAAATACCGTTATATGATCCGTTGAGGAGAGTCGTCAGAAAGCGTCTGTTTGAAAGGGGTTGTTTTGTCATTTCATAATGTGTTTATTTTTCTACGTATTACTCGTAGCCTGTTTCCACTATAGATTATGATTTTTATTTGGACAGCATCATAAATGCATCTTTTAACAATAAACTAGAACTGTAGCCTCATTAGGTTGACGTCATAAAAACCAATATGACCCGTTGAGGAGAGTCGTCAGAAAGCGTCTGTTTCTTTGAAAGGGTTTGTTTTGTCATTTCTTAAATAGTTTAACAGACATAAAGAGGTAAACTGATCTGTTTTTCAGGACTATATCCTGTGTTTTTTTTGTTTTAAATATGTCAGCCGCGTCTGACATTTCGGGCATCTACATGTACGAACAGCAAAGACCCGGATGAACATCTTCATACGCACAGTTTCACCATTGTCTCAAGTAGCGTTTGTACGTTAACTACTAGTAAATATTAATATATTTATGATATGTTTGAAACGGGTATATCGATTTTGGGTCTTAATCAGCATACATACATCGTCTGACACATAAAAACTGGTTGTACATGTATAACACTTCTTGTTTAAATTTAAAATTTTCCCACGTACAACAAAAAATCAGCAAACGACTTAAATTATATAGGCAAAAACATAACAATTCTCTTTAACAGAGGAGAGAAACATTGAAAGGGTATATAAACCATTGCAAAGTCGCGTATAAGTCACCGGTTATATTTGGGAAGCACTCTGCAATGCGCAGTGTGATCTTGCTCTGCACCGTTCGACAATAAGTCTAAGAATGTTTTAAGAAACTTCTGTATTTGGATCCCTAGTATGAATGCATAGGCATGTGTTTTTCCAATCCGTAAACGACGATTGGTAAGCGTCGGGGAATTGGAACTGGGCGTCCCAGGTTCAATTTAACAATCGTTCTGATATAAATTTAAATAATGTTGAAAATGACATAAAAATCCGACCCCCCCCCCCCCCCCCACCAAAAAAAAAAAAAAGAAGAAATGTGACAGTACTGTAATCGCACCTACTTAAAGATACCTTTGAACGCACCTCCAGCAGAAGACATTTGAAAGTATAGCTGCAAAATGTGCTATATCCTTTTTTCAACAACGTTTTCAACACTATTGAATAACTGTACTTTGTTTAACAGAATTTGCTGAAGAATTAACGCAACTTGTGCGTGACCTAATAAAAATTTGTTATACTAGTGGGAAAAATTAACTTTTAAGTAAAAACTTGCCTTTGCGTCTTCATTTGAATGGAGTTTAGCTTCGTTTTCTACATTATTTCAGTTATATCACGACGGCCAGTTCCCTCAATCATGTATTTTTCTGCTTTCTCGCACTGGTACTCAACATTCTTCTATACAACTGGCTACCTTTCCAGGTAGACTTCATACATTGACTAATGATTAAAGAGAAATGATGCTAGGTACGTTCACCTCTTGCCAATCATCTTTTATGTTAAAACTAGCCTTCAGGTCTTCATTTGAATAGAGTTCAGCTTCGTTTTCAACATTATTTCAGTTATATCACGGGTGCCAGTTTCTTCAACCATGTATTTCCCTGCGTTCTCGCACTGGTACTCAGCAGTGTTCCATGCAACTGGCTACCTTTCCAGGTAGACTACATAATTGACTTTTGATGGAAGAGAAATGATGCTAGGTACGTTCACCTCTTGCCAATCATCTGAATAAATCAACGGCCAAGTCGGGGTTTTAACTCGCGGCCCTATGGTTGTTGGAAAAAGTTCTATCTTGCAATGCCTTCGTTAAAAGAGCTAGTTGTCACAAACTGATCTATCGCTGCTCGACTTTAGGAGGTTTTCTATGTAAATAGAGATATGATTGTGCATGTATCTTATCTGATCTGAAAATCCTATTGCTGTAACAAAGGTATACCCTTTACAACTTGCAGACGCAGTATGAACAGCACAATTATTTATATTAGCTGAAATCATTGAAGCAAAGGAAGAAATTGCTTATAGTGAGCCCTTCCTCCTTTTGCAAAAATGATTTCAAGAGCTGTCTACTTCATATCCGTCTTAAGCGTGCAATGGTTAAATCCGTGCAGTACTGAACACGTTCAGGTCGCGTACCTCAGACTATGGGTAAACATAGTATACATTTCAAAAAGTCATTGTGATGATATCATGTTAAAGAAGTAACCCTTTTTCCACTTGAAAACGCATCTTGGCGTATCTGCACAAAACGTCTATTATTATCTGTGTGTCAAAAGGCGAAATTCGGCGTTGTGAGAAATGTATACGTTGCCAAAATATTTCAACTCTGTTGAATTAATGAACTTTATTTTATAGCAATGTTCGTTATCTTTGGTGATACAGTTTCGAAGTCGCATGACGTGGATTGGTTTTGTGAGAAAGGGTTAAGCAAAATAAGGTCTTTGTTTTGACGATTTTTGAAATTGTATGAATGTGCACCTGAATCGCGTCAAGGGAACTGGGGTCTTATTGCATCTGCGTACAATAAAGTCTCAGATAAGGCTGGACATCAACACAGCCTCACCAGAGCCTTCAAAATCCGTCTACACGTAATATATTCATATATGCATCTTTTAACAAACAACTAGAACTGTAGTCCCATTAGGTTGACGTTAAAATACCGTTATATGATCCGTTGAGGAGAGTCGTCAGAAAACGTCTGTTTTTTTTTAAAGGGTTTGTTTTGTCATTTCTTTAATGGTTTAACAGACTGATCTGTTATTCAGGTCTATATCCTGTGTTTGTTTAATTTTAAATATTTCAACCGCGTCTGACATTTCGGGCATCTACATGTACGAACAGCAAAGACCCAGATGAACATCTTCATACGCACAGTTTCACCATTGTCTCAAGTAGCGTCTGTACGTTAACTACTAGTATATATTAATATATTTATGATATGTTTGAACCGAGTAAATCGATGTTGGGTCTTAATCAGCATACATACATCGTCTGACACATACAAACTGGTTGTACATGTATAACACTTCTTGTTTAAATTTAAAATTTTCACACGTACAACAAAAATTCAGCAAACGACTTAAATTATATAGGCAAAAACATAACAATTCTCTTTAACAGAGGAGAGAAACATTGAAAGGGTAAATAAACCATTGCGAAGTCGCGTATAAGTCAACGGTTATATTTCGGAAGCACTCGGCAATGCGCAGTGTGATCTTGCTCTGCACCGTTCGACAATGAGTCTAAGAATGTTTAAAGAAACTTCTGTATTTGGATCCCTATTACGAATGCATAGGCATGTGTTTTTCCAATCCGTAAACGACGATTGGTAAGCGTCGGGGAATTGGAACTGGGCGTCCCAGGTTCAATTTAACAATCGTTCTGATATAAATTTAAATAATGTTGAAAACGACATAAAAATCTGCCCCCCCCCCCCCACAGACACACCAAAAGAAAACAAGAAGAAATGTGACAGTACTGTAACCGCACCCACTTAAAGATGCCTTTGAACGCACCTCCAGCAGAAGACATTTGAAAGTATAGCTGCAAAATATGCTATATCCTTTTTTCAACAACGTTTTCAACACTATTGAATAACTGTACTTTGTTTAACAGAGTTTGCTGAAGAATTAACGCAACTTATTCGTGACCTAATCAAAATTTGTTATACTAGTGGGAAAAAGTAACTTTTAAGTAAAAACTTGCCTTCGCGTCTTCATTTGAATGGAGTTTAGCTTCGTTTTCTACATTATTTCAGTTATATCACGACGGCCAGTTCCCTCAATCATGTATTTTTCTGCTTTCTCGCACTGGAACTCAACATTCTTCTATACAACTGGCTACCTGTCCAGGTAGACTCCATACAGTGACTAATGATGAAATAGAAATGATGCTAGGTACGTTCACCTCTTGTCAATCATCTTTTATCTTAAAACTATCTTTCACGTCTTCATTTGAATAGAGTTCAGCTTCGTTTTCAACATTATTTCAGTTATATCACGAGGGCCAGTTTCTTCAACCATGTATTTCCCTGCGTTCTCGCACTGGTACTCAACAGTGTTCCATGCAACTGGCTACCTTTCCAGGTAGACTACATAATTGACTTATGATGGAAGAGAAATGATGCTAGGTACGTTCACCTCTTGCCAATCATCTGAATAAATCAACGGCCGAGTTGGGGTTCTAACTCGCGGCCCTATGGTTGATAGAAAAAGTTCTAACTTGCGATCCCTTTGTTAATAGAGCTAGGTGTAACAAACTGATCTATCGCTGCTCGACTTTAAGAAGTTTTCTATGTAAATAAAGATATGAGTGTGCATGTATCTTATCTGATCCAAAGGCATAATATTTGCCATTGAAATGTGTAATGTTGCAAAAAAATATCCTATTGCTGTAACAAAGGTATATACCCTTTACCACTTGCAGACACAGTATGTAAAGTACAATTATTTATAATGGCTGAAATCATTGAAGCAAAGGAAGAAATGTCTTATAGTGAGCACTTTCTCCTTTTGCAAAAATGATTTCAAAAGCTGTCTACTTCATACCCGTCTCATGTGGGCAATGGTTAAATCCGTGCATTACAGAACAGATTTAAGTTGCGTACCTCAGAGTAAGGGTAAACACAGTAAACATTTCAAAATGGCATTGTGATAATATCAAGTTAAAGAAGTA
The DNA here is from genome assembly GCA_031761405.1 of Serripes groenlandicus. Lineage (NCBI taxonomy): Eukaryota > Metazoa > Mollusca > Bivalvia > Cardiida > Cardiidae > Serripes > Serripes groenlandicus. The sequence continues at coordinate 54,583,202 of JASEVX010000013.1, read as the reverse complement.
ACCCTTCTCCACTTGAAAACGCATCTCGGCGTATCTGCACAAAACGTCTATTATTATCTTTGTGTCAAAAGGAGAAATTCGTCGTTGTGAGAAATTTATACTTTTGCCACAATATTCCAACTCTGTTGAATTAATGAACTTTACTTTATAGCAATGTTCCTTATCTTTGGTGATACAGTTTCGAAATCGCATGACGTAGATTGGTTTTGTGAGAAAGGGTTAAGCAATATAAAAGCTTTGTTTTGACAATTTTTAAATAGAATGAACGTACACCTGAGTCGCGTCAAGCGAGCTGGGGTCTTATTGCATCTGCGTACAATAAAGTCTCAGACGAGGCTGGACATCCACACATCATCACCAGAGCCTTCAAATTCCGTCTACACGTAATATAGTCATTCTCTTTAACAGAGGAGAGAAACATTGAATGGGTAAATAAACCATTGCGAAGTCGCGTATGAGTCTCCGGTTATATTTTGGAAGCATTCTGCAATGCGCAGCGTGATCTTGCTCTGCACCGTTCGACAATGAGTTTAATAGTGTTTTAAGAAACTTCTGTATTTGGATTCCTGGTATGAATGCATAGGCATGTATTTTTCCAAACCGTAAACGACTATTGGTAAGCGTCGGGGATTTGGAACTGGGCGTCCCAGGTTCAATCCCCCAATCGTTCTGATATATATTTAAATAATGTTGAAAACGACATAAAAATCCGAAAGTATAGCTGCAAAATGTACTGTAACCGCACCCACTTAAAGATACCTTTGAACGTACCTCCTGCAGAAGATATTTGAAAGTATAGCTGCAAGATGTGCTATATCCCTTTTTTCACAACGTTTTCAACACTATTGAATAACTGTACTTTGATTAACAGAATTATCTGAAGAATTAACGCATCTTGTGTGTGACCTAATCGAAATGTGTAATACTAGTGGGAAATATTAACTTTTATGTAAAAACTAGCCTTCGCGTCTTCATTTGAATGGAGTTCAGCTTCGTTTTCAACATTATTTCAGTTATATCACGGGGCCCAGTTTCCTCAACCATGTATTTCCCTGCTTTCTCACACTGGTACTCTACATTCTTCCATGCAACTGGCTACCATTACAGGTAGATTACATACATTGACTTATGATGGAAGAGAAATGATGCTAGGTACGTTCACCTTTTGCCAATCATCTGAATAAATGCACGGCCGAGTCAGGGTTCTAACTCGCGTTCCTATGTTTGATAGAAACAGTTTTAACTTATGATCCCTTCGCTAATAGAGCTAGTTGTAACAAACTGATATATCGCTGCTCGACTGTAAGAGGTTTTCTATGTAAATAAATATATGATTGTGCATGTATCTTATCTGATCCGAAGACATAATGTTTGTCATTGAAATGTGTAATGTTGCCAAAAACAATCCTATTGCTGTAACAAAGGTATATACCCTTTACCACTTACAGACGCAGTATGTAAAGTACCATTTTTGTTATAATAGATGAAATCATTGAAGCAAAGGACGAAATTTCTCATATTAATCACTTTCTCATTTTACAAAAATGATTTCAAAAGCTGTCTACTTCATATCCGTCTCAAGTGGGCAATGGTTAAATCCGTGCAGTACAGAACGCGTTTAAGTCGCGTACAGCAGGGTAAGGGTAAACACTGTATACATTTCAAAAAGGCATTGTGCTGATATCATGTTAAAGAAGTAACCCTTTTCCACTTGAAAACGCATCATGGCGTATCTGCACCAAACGTCTATTATTATCTTTGTGTCAAAAGGAGAGATTCGTCGTTGTGAGAACTTTCTACGTTTGCCAAAATAGTTCAACTCTGTTGAATGAATGAACTTTACTTTATAGCAATGTTCCTTATCTTTGGTGATACAGTTTCGAAGTCGCATGACGTAGATTGGTTTTGTGAGAAAGGGTTAAGGAAGATAAAGGCTTTGTTTTGACGATTTTTGAAATTGTATAAATGTGCACCTGAGTCGCGTCAAGCGAGCTGGGGTCTTATTGCATCTGCGCACAATAAAGTCTCAGACGAGGCTGGACATCCACACAGCCTCACCAGAGCTTTCAAATTCCGTCTACACGTAACATAGTCATATATGCATCTTTTAACAAACAACTAAAACTGTAGCCCCATTCGTTTGACGTTAAATACCGTTATATGATCCGTTGAGGAGAGTCGTCAGAAAGCGTCTGTTTCTTTGAAAGGTTTGTTTTGTCATTTCTTAATGTGTTTATTTTTCTACGTATTACTCGTAGCCTGTTTCCACTATGGATTATGATTTTTGTTTTGACCGCATCCGGGGTTCATGATATTGTAGAAAGATGCACAAAGATGCACGCTGATCTTGTTCTTCATATAACAAACAGAGAGTATCCTGTAGAAAGAAGCACACCGATCTTGTTCTTTTTTTAATAAACTTACAATAAAACGTAGAAAGATGCACGCTGATCCTGTTCTTCTTGTATCAAATAATGAGGATCCTGTAAAAAGATGCACACTGATCTTGTTCTTCTTGTAACAAACAGAGAGGATCCTGTAGAAAGAAGCACACCGATCTTGTTCTTCTTTTAATAAACTTACAAGAACCTGTAGAAAGATGCACGCTGATCCTGTTCTTCTTGTATCAAATAATGAGGATGCTGTAGAAAGATGAACGCTGATCTTTTACTACTTGTATCACACATAGATGATCTTTTAGATCTTCTACTTGTATCTAACAGAGAGGATCTTGTAGAAGGATGCTCACTGATCTTTTTCTTATTTTAACTAACAGAGGGTATCTGTAGAAAGAGGCCCACTGATCTTGTTCTTCTTTTAACTTACAGAGAGGATCTTATAGAAATAAGCCAACTGATCTTGTTTTTCTTTTAACTAACAAAGTGGATCTATAGAAAGAGACGCACTGATCTTGTTCTTCTTTTAAATAACAGAGAGGATCGTGTAGAAAGAGGCCCACTGATCTTGTTCTTCTTTTAACTAACAGAGAGGATCTATAGAAAGAGAAGCATTGATCTTGTTCTTCTTTTAACTAACAGAGAGGACCTTGTAGAAAGAGAAGCACTGATCGTGTTCTTCTTTTAACTAACAGAGAGGATATTGTAGAGAGAGGACCACTGATCTTGTTCTTCTTGTAACTAAAAGAGGGGATCTTGTAGAAAGAGGCCCACTGATATTGTACTTCTTTTAACTAACATAGGGGATCTTGTAGAAAGAGGCGCACTGATCTTGTACTTCTTTTAACTAACAGAGAGGATACTGTAGAAAGAGAACCACTGATCTTGTTATTTTTGTTTCAAACAGAGAGGATGAGGTAGAAAGATACACACTGATCTTATACTTCTTGTTTCAAACAGAGAGGATGATGTAGAAAGATGCACGGTGATATTGTTCTTCTTGTAACAAACAGAGAGGATCCTGTAGATAGGTGAACGCTTATCTTGTTATTCTTGTAACACACAGAGAGGATCCTGTAGAGAGAAGCACGCTGATCTTGTTATTCTTGTAACAAACAGAGAGAGTCCTGTAGATAGACGCACATTGATATTGTTCTTCTTGTAACAAACAGAGAAGATCCAGTAGATAGATGTACGCTGATCTTGTCCTTCTTGTAACAAACAGATAGGACCATGTAGAAAGATACACACTGATCTTTTTATCCTTGTAACAAACGGATAGGATCGTGTAGAAATAAGTACGCTGATCTTGTTATCCTTGTAACAAACAGAGAGGATCCTGAAGAAAGATGCATACTGATCTTGTTCTTTCTGTAACAAACAGAAAGGATCTTGTTGAAAGATGCACCTTGATCTTGTTATTCTTGTAACAAACTGTGGGGATCCTGTATAAAGATGCACGCTGATCTGGTTCCTCTTGTAACAAACAGAAAGGATCCTGTTGAAAGATGTACGCTGATCTTGTTATTCTTGTAACAAAAAGAGATGATCGTGTAGAAAGATGCATACTTATCGTATTCTTCTTGGAACAAACAGAGAGGATTCCGTTTAATAATGCACGCTAATCTTGAACTTCTTGTAACATACTGTGAGGATCCTGTAGAAAGATGCAAGCTGATCTTGTCCATGTTGGACAAAACAGAAAGGATCATGGAGAAAGATAAACGCTAAACTTGTTCTTCTTGTAATAAACAGAGAGGAATCTGTAGAAAAAAGCACACTGGACTTGTTCTTCGTATAACAAACAGAGATGATCCTGTAGAAAGTTGCACTCTGATCTTCTTATTCTTGTAACAAACAGAGGTGATCCTGTGCAATGATGCACGCTGATCTTGTTCTTCTCGTAACCAACAGAGAGGAGTGTAGAAAGATGCACGCTGAACTTGTTCTTCTTCTAAAAATCAGAAAGGGTCCTGTAGAAAGATGTAAACTGATATTGTTCTTCTTTTAACAAACAGAGTGGATCATGTTGAAAGATCTACCCTTATCTTGTCCTTGATGTAACAAACAGAGAAGATCCTGTAGGAAGATGCAAGCTGATCCTGTTCTTCTTGAAACAAAATGGAGAGGATCATGTAGAAAGATGCAAGCTGATCTTGTTCTTCATGTAACAAACAGAGAGGATCCGGTAGAAAGATGTACGCTGAACTTGTTCTTCTTGTAACAAACGGAGAGGATCCTGTATAAAGATATACGCTGATCTTGTCCTTCTTGTATCAAACGTAGAGGATCATGTAAAAGATGCGCGTTAATCTTGTTCTTCTTGTAACAAACAGAGAGGAGCATGTAGAAAGATGCATGCTGATCTTGTTATTCTTGTAACAAACAGAGAGGGTCATGTAGAAAGATGAAAGCTGATTTTGTTCTTCTTGTAACAAACAGAGAGGATCATATTGAAAATTGCGAGCTGATCTTGTTCTTCATGTAACAAACAGAAAGGATGACGTAGAAAGATGTTAGCTGATCTTGTTCTTCTTGTCACAATCAGAGAGGATCATGTAGAAAGATGCACACTGATCTTGTTCATCTTGTAACAAACAGAGAGGATCATGTAGAAAGATGCACACTGATCTTATTCTTATTGTAACAAACAGAGAGCATCATGTAGAAAGGTGTACACTGATCTTGTTATTCTTTTAACAAACAGAGAGGATCATGTAGAAAGATGCACACTGATCTTGTTCTTCTTGTAACACACAGAGAGGATCATGTAGAAAGATGCACGCTGATGTTGTTATTATTGTAACAAACAAAGAGGATCATGTAAAAAGATGCACGCTGATCTTGTTCTTCTTGTAACAAACAGAGAGGATTATGTAGAAAGATGCACGCTGATCTTGTTATTATTGTAACAAACAGAGAGGATCATGTAGAAAGATGCACGCTGATCTTGTTGTTATTGTAACACACAGAGAGGATCATATAGAAAGATGCACGCTAATCTTGTTCTTTTTGTAACAAACAGAGAGCATCGTGTAGAAAGATGTACGCTGATCTTGTTCTTCTTGTAACAAACATAGAGGATCATGTATAAAGATGGACACTGATCTTGTTATTATTGTAACAAACAGAGACGATCATGTAGAAAGATGCACGCTGATCTTGTTCTTCTTGTAACAAACAGAGAGGATCATGTAGAAAGATGCACGCTGATCTTGTTATTATTGTAACAAACAGAGAGGATCATGTAGAAAGATGCACGCTGATCTTGTTATTATTGTAACACACAGAGAGGATCATGTAGAAAGATGCACGCTAATCTTGTTCTTCTTGTAACAAACAGAGAGCATCGTGTAGAAAGATGCACGCTGATCTTGTTCTTCTTGTAACAAACATAGAGGATCATGTATAAAGATGGACACTGATCTTGTTATTATTGTAACAAGCAGAGAGGATCATGTAGAAAGATGCACGCTGATCTTGTTCTTCTTGTAACAAACAGATAGGATCATGTAGAAAGATGCACGCTGATCTTGTTCTTCTTGTAACAAACAGAGAGGATCATGTATAAAGATGCACACTGATCTTGTTATTATTGTAACGAACAGAGAGGATCATGTAGAAAGATGCTCGCTGATCTTGTTATTATTGTAACAAACATAGAGGATCATGTAGAAAGATGCACGCTGATCTTGTTCTTCTTGTAACAAACAGAGAGGATCTTGTATAAAGATGCACACTGATCTTGTTATTATTGTAACAAACAGAGAGGATCATGTAGAAAGATGCACGCTGATCTTGTTCTTCATGTAACGAACAGAGAGGATCATGTAGTAAGATGCACGCTGATCTTGTTATTATTGTAACAAACAGAGAGGATCATGTAGAAAGATGCACGCTGATCTTGTTATTATTGTAACAAACAGAGAGGATCGTGTAGAAAGATGCACGCTGATCTTGTTATTATTGTAACAAACAGAGAGGATCATGTAGAAAGATGCACGCTGATCTTGTTGTTATTGTAACAAACAGAGAGCATCATGTAGAAAGATGCACGCTGATCTTGTTATTATTGTAACAAACAGAGAGGATCATGTATAAAGATGCACCCTGATCTTGTTATTATTGTAACAAACAGAGGGGATCATGTAGAAAGATGCACGCTGATCTTGTTGTCGCTTTCCCAGTGATGCCGATCGAGTCCCGGTAGCTCAGTCGGTAGCGGCGCTGGCTGTCAATCCAGGGGTTGTGAGTTCGAATCCCGGCTCGGCCAACTTTCTTTCCGACGATTGACAAAAGTCAATACGACATGCGTCATTCGTCTTCCACCAATGGGCTAAGTCTATGTGGAAAAGCCGCCAGTTGCTTGGGAAGATTGTTGTGTGGAGTACTGGTGTGAGAAAAAACAGGAAATGCATGAGTACGTGAACTGGCCGCCGTGATATAACTGAGAAAATGTTAAAAACGGCGTTAAACCCAAATCAATCAATCAATCAATCCCAGTGATGCGGCTCCTGTCTATCTGTACATGCATATATAAACGATCATATCGAGGCATCGCGAGAACAACAGAGAAACTACACAATATATTTATATGGCATATTTTAAAAAGCGTATGAATCTGCCTCTGCAGTGGAAAAGGCTTTTGAAAACAATTAAACAAAATATCGAAATGCTCATCATGAGCAATTTCACCTTATGTCACAATTTGTTCAACTTTATTTAATAATCAAGCTCTCATAAATGTAGATTTGTAACAGTTTTACAAATTTTCAAAGTCGTCTGCTTCAGATTTGTTATAAGTGGGGAATGGTTATTATCTCCGAATTCGAAAAGAAATCACTCGGACACTTCGAGATGTTACTATAGATCCAATCAGAGCAGTGAGCCATGACGAAAGGTCATGGATTTTTCTATTATCCAAAATAGGGATGAGCATAAAAATATACGCCCGTTTTGATTATAAGTAATGTCCTGACACACCACCAGTTCGAAGGCAAAGTTAGTAATGCTAAGGTCCTGAGTTTGAGTCTTAATGGATTACATCTTTTTGTTTTATGTTTTTTATATATTTTCTAGGTAATTGTTAATCGCGCAATATCCTCAATTTTCGTGGTGATATAAACGCTTATCCAATCTCATTAACAATAGACATATTCTTCTCTGTAGTAGCGCCTCTCCTATTAGAGAAGCGAAGCAGTATGTCTTATTTCAGTGAGCTGTTATGTTAAATTGATTGATTTATGGTTGTTTTACGCCACTTTTAACAATGTTTAAGGTATATCACGGTGTTTCCTGGGTAAGTAACTGGTCCATTTATCCTGACTCCAGCAAGTCAGTCGTAATGCGAACCACGCAACCCTGATCGCCACGGAGGGCAACCATTTATACCAGTTTTTAAGTCTTTGAGATGACCCGGCCAGGGATCGAACCACCGGGGTGGTTTAATGTTAAATGTATTTGCCTATTTTTGTTCATTTTCGAGTGAATATAGAAATATTATATGCGTGAACACGGGACACTGGTAGAGTCTGGTCATTATTAAGCAATAAATACAAAGTTTTATACGATTTTTAAGTTATAAAAAGTTAAATTTGATTTATATGTGTCATATTATATATTTATTTCTTATATTATTTCAGCTGATAATCGGGAAGATAGTAGAAGATTGAGGATTGTTAACGATAACATTGTGTTTCGTAAATCAAAATGGCTGACGTGAAATTTCTGTTTATAATGCGGCAATAGCGCACATCCTAGTTTTATGTTTTATATGTCATTAACGTTAATTAAACGAAATATTTTGAGCTATATACTTACTTAAAAGTAATTCATATGAAATTAAAGAGAGTATGTAGTTACTACATTCCGCAAAAAATAGAATCAAACTAAACCATATTTGCATGGTTTTTTTTAAAATATGCAAAAATATTTTAACTTAAAAAATAAATATATATATTGATATAGTTCATAAAATGCATGGCCCAAAATGTAATGTTTAGATCTATATTATATCATTTTGGGAATTTTATTCTATGTTCTCCATTTTAGGTTACCAAAATAGAGCACGTGCGCCTGACGAGGACACGGGCCGTAAAAGACCCTACACAGAGCTCCATTTTTTGTTCTATGATTTTGGTACTATGTACATTCATTTGATAAAGATTCAAAGCATGGCTGAGCAGCAGCACCCAGCTACCGGCCGTGTCTGCACCACTGTTGAGCGTGCTTGCTTAGGGTGCTCGCAGCGCTTGTTTAGCATGCAGACATTGCCGACATGTGAACCCGGGGCCAACATTACCCGCGAAACCTATAAGTCAATATAGAGCCCTTTCCCTGCCAGCTCGCTCATGATTCAATCGAGTAATACGCAAAGGACAAACCAGGAATTCTCCCTTAGCAAATTTGTCTCAACCCAAATCTCTAACAGATGTATGCCGGTTTATTTTGTATCCTCAAGATTTAGGTGTGTTTGATTCAATTCGTTTCAAATTGGTGACGTGATCTCATTTTAGGTTAACAAAAAAGAAGCTACACAGAGCTCCATTTTTTGGAATTTTTATTCATTGTTTTTGGTTTATATTTTCCGCTTCTTTATGTCTGCTTTCTGGTGACATAACCAGTACTCAAATTTAAACCTTGTCCTAGCGTTAACATTTTAGACAGATATAGAGGAATTATTGTTGAAAATGTCGAATGTACAACTTACATACAGGTATTAGCGAATGAGTGATAACAAATATATTCTTGTTGGTTTGCAACTAAAATATGCAGTCCTTTTTACATGAATGTGTTTCAATATAATCTGTGTTTTTTTATTTTCAATTGTGTATGTTTTGCAATTTTTCAGGCGTTTGCGCGTGCCGAGTTTTCGTGCAATTATCGGAATGGAGGGTAATGTTAGTTGGTTGATGTGATGTTTGAAATGAGATGCGACTTAAAGTTCAATCATTTCATAAATGAGAAACATGTAGCACCGACGCTTGTGTCGCCAAACAATATTTACCCGAGTCGTGCATTGCGCCTCTCACATCAAGAGTTTGACACTGTTCAAGTTCTTGTAACTTTTCTATCATGTCGGGCAATTTCTGGACTACCCAGTTTGTCGTCCTTTTGATAACATGGTTGTACGACTCATTTGCATTGTTAAAACATTGTTGTGGTAGCCAGGGATGTTTGAGTTTGGGGAGAAACATATGCTTCTCCAAATTGGTAAGTATCCGTTGGAAATATGTCAAATTTGAATGTGTATTGGATATTTCTTGGTCCATTTCTGTGAATGAGGTTGCAGTTTCAGCACTTAAGATACCATTAGGACCAAAGAGTTTACAAGTCGAAAACTCTTCGTCGGAACAAAATATTAATTTACTCTGGTCGATGTCACTCAATTTATCCTGCAATTTTATATGAATTACTTTTAATTAAGTCCTCTAAGCATTTGGTTTAATTAATGTTAATGACATATAAAACATAAACTTATTCCAATCTAGTAGTTTTCATACATTTAAAATCTTGGTATTGTTATAATATAATTATAACTATAATCTGTTGATCACACCTAATCAATTAGTTGACGCATAATAGAGAGAGAATTTGGAGTATTACTTTTATTTATAATTTGCAAGGTAATCCTTCCTCTCAATGAGAAAAGGTTCCAATATATTCTTCACAATAATCATTATATGAAAGCTAAATTTTATAAAGTTATAAGATAAGGAGCCCTTTTCTCTCGTATTGACAAAGCGAGTTGTATATAGTACTCAAAATAATCGTCTAAGCACCAACAACATAGGGCTTGAAGGTCAAATAAGAAATTTAGAACATGTCATTTATCTATAGCTCTGCTTAACTTAACCCTTTCCCACTACAACAAGTTTACAACAGACAACTTTGAAATAATCTTGGAAGAATATGGGAAACCTGTAAACATTAAAGTGTAAGTCTTGAATAGTGTTGAAAACAGTGGTGACCTCTGTGTGTTTTCAAAGTCGGCTACTGCAAATTTGGCCACCTTGGGAATTCCCTCAAATATTTATAACGCACATTCGTAGGTTATCGCTTCGTAGCACCTCATGCGGACGCATAAAGTATAAAAATAGAACCTAGACGTTGGGGACGTTTTAGTAGCTCATACACTTATAGACGCATCTCCACCAGACGACATTTTACACAGTGTTTTTAATTATTTCAAGGAATAAAATATACATTTTATATGAATTTTCTTTAGTTATCTGCTGCAGATTTGTTGTATGTTGAAACAGATTATTTAATGATAATGTTTAACAAAATAGAGCTATGTCATAGCTTTGTTTCTTTGTTCATGGCCGGTCTATTCTACTCTGTTTAAAGTTTCATACATTTTAAATTGCCGCGACCCCACTGTGTTTATAAATCCCTATCTCCGGTTACCAGATATCATCACCCGAACCTGTCAGTAAAATTACTTTACATTGGTGATTGTCCAATCATAGAACAGTAATGTTATTAAAATACTCCGTTTAACCAATCTGCCACTGTGGGCGGGCACAGTTATTCATCACCTCCTTATATGAAAACGTCCGCACAGCGTAGTTTTCTCACCGTCCGCATGCAGTGCTACAAAGATTTAACGACATTCGTAACGGTAAGACTTTAAATTCAAATATTAGTAAATTATTACTCTTTTGATTTATGATTAGATACCATAATATATCTTAGTATTTAAACAAAGTGTTTCTTATCATTTGCAATTAATCTCAGATCTGAATATAAAATAGTCTTGTACTGAAATCGAAATAAAAAATCATTTGAAAACGAAAGAAGGAATCACATTCACGATTGTGTTGAAAAAAATAGATTAGATAAATGATTACTGTTCATAAGTTTACGAATTATTGGCATAATCATGGCAACTGCTCCTCGGGAAATTACTACCTTTTATTTTTTTATATATATGCCTTTTTCGTACCTTTTTGTCGAGGCTGTTATGAATGAAGGTTAAATATCAATAAAGGTATTGCTCATGATCATTAGGCCAAATAATTTAGACTTTTGTTGCAGGAATACATATTGAGCTGATTCGGATCTTTAATTTTACATGTTGGTTAAATTTCAATTTCAATTACATGTAAAAGTGAAGATCTGAATAATCTTTTAATTGCATTGTAACTCATCTAGATCCATACTGTTTGCTCAGTACTAGTCTCAATATATCGCCGTTACATATTGCATTGTAGGATGCGAACAGTCAAAATAAAAAAATCGCATTCCTAGTACAGAAACCTGGACTAGCTCAGTACATGTTTCGATCTACACTATTTGCTGCATACATGTACACATATTCAATCATAATGCAATATTTGTAACAGTGATCTATGTCTTCACTTATTGTTAATTACTTACACTGTGGTTAATCCTGTGGTCCTGCTTTATTCGATTTGGACTAGTACACTTTGCAGTAGTGTTTATTTAGGTTGTATTGAGACTCATTGAAGCAGCACTATTGTTGATATAATTAGTATCAATACCATGCATGGCATGCTTTCCTTATGGAAATTATGAACTTTTATGTTGAATGCATTGAGGGGCGTTAAATAAGGAAATCGATTAGTTTATAAGCACTTTGGTATGGTTCATTTAATTACTCTGCTGCAATTTTGTAAGGGCCCTCTTTTTGGAGGTTTCCCTGCATGAAATTGTTGTGAACATACCCTGTTGTTATACTATAAAAGGCACCAGAAACAGTCATTTAGGGGCTGGTTCAAGGATACGTAAAGGTAACTTTCACCTATTGTTTCAGAATCATGCCACATTTTGGGAGACATTTTATTTAGGTTTTCATTTTCCACTAACACAATGATCTTACTTTGTTTATTAATATTTGCAGTAAAGTAGAACCAATAAAACACATGACCTACAATAACTCTTCCCTTTTTATTTTGTCGAATCTGGGTATATAATCATTTCCCCCTAAGAGCCTGGACCCGTTGTAGACACATTATAGGACTCGTCCTGTTACATTTTCGGTTTCTCGTTTTATCATCTGTCATTATTGGTCGCGTATGCAGGATAATAACAAAATGAAAAATGAGCATACGCGATATCTTTTTTTGAAGGACTAATGAACATTCAGACACTTGCAAAACAAATAAATGGGGCAAATGGAGGGGTATAAAGTACTTACTGGATGATGCGTGCACCGAACCTTCATTATCAAATATTCGGATGAGGTACCCTAGAGGGGTTTACTTAATACCTCAGACATCTCGACTGAAAACAAATCTTTCCGGAAATTTGCGTAACAGAATTTTTCTCTTAATGGCATCTTTTAAACTAGACATATTTCGCATTTATAAACTATAGCTGTTGCTCTCTATATATGATCCTGGCTTCTGCCAGGAGCATATATAGAGAGCGACTAGTATAGTTTTTGCCTAGAATGTGTAATTTAAAGTTGCATTTATAACTTATTATTATAAGGGGAAGATTTCCCGAGAAAAGGGTTTCTTTGGGGTAGAGACAATTTAAAGAAAACAAGGCTTGGAAGTTTTTTGGGGAAACTGTCTGAAATGCGTTTTAAACGGAATGAAGAGCAATAAATACTTGTACGCAAGTGCCCCGGGGCAGAAGACAGGAGCATATATAGAGAGCGACTATTATAGTTTGTGCCTAGAATGTGTAATTAAAAGTTGCATATAAGTGGAAGATTTCCCAGGAAAAAGGGTTTCTTTCGGGGAGAGACAATTTAAAGAAAACGGGGCTTGAAAGATTTTTAACTGTCTGAAATGCATTTTTAAATAGAATATAGAGCAATAAATGCTTGTAATCAAGCAGGGTTTTTGTTAACTTATATAACAGGGGCTGTTTAGCGACCACTTCCCTTCCCCTCGGAAAATAAGCATAGTTTTTCCCCTAAAAATATAAATTCCCCTCCTATAATTATTATTTTTCTAGATAATTTCAAATTCGTCTGCTGCAGATTTGTTGTATGTGGAACAGTTTACCATTCCCCTATGCATTTTGATGCATCGACAGTAAACAACAAGGTATTTAAAACATTGTTGCAAAAGTGGTAATGTGTAGTGGAAAAGCGTCCGCCTCGAGTGTGGGAGGTTGTGGGCGGTGCAATCTTCACCAGAACACCATGGACCTGTATTATTTGGGGGTTCGTTCTCTGTGTTTTTTGGCTAATGCATTCTGAGAGAGCTTTTTCCACAATGAACAAAATAAAATTTGACTGGAAGTGTAGGCTTGGTGCTGAAATTGTTAAAAACGGCGTTAAATATCAATCAATCAATTACTGCTGATGTTGCCCTTAGAGAATATGACCCAAAACCTGCTGTGACAAGATGGTTGTTGTCTGGACTAAGACAGAAAAGACCCCATACTTTGCCATATATGGAGCCAGAAGTTGAAACACAGTTTCTAGACTATAATGCTGTATATCTGACAGTCTCGGCAGCTTCTTTTCACAGCATATTTTGGACCATGTTTACATTACATTGACCATAACAGTGTATTGCACTATTGTAGTTCACATTGTGTTTCTTAAAATTAAAGTTCTAATAAGGTGTTTTTTTCATTTAGCAAGTAACAAAAAATAGCACTTGCGAAAAAATGCAATGAAATTCTGGCTAAATTCGACCCTTGACTGTGGTATAGTTTGAGTGATCTGGATTATGACAATCTAGTGGAGGAGTTCAAGAACATGAAAAAAAAGAGAGATGGCCTTGTAATAATAAAAGTTAAACATGCACATTATACTAGTTTACAATTTTTCCCCTTTCTTTTCTAAAACGCCGCAAACTTTCCCCCTTCTCAAAGGCCCCAGGCCCCTTCCCCTTTTTCAGGAAAAAAACCCTGCGCAAGTGCCCCAGGGCAGAAGCCAGGAGCATATATAAAGCGACTAATATAGTTTGTGTCTAGAATGTGTAATTTAAAGTTGCATATAAGGGGAAGATTTCCCAGGAAAAGGGGTTTCTTTGGGGGAGAGACAATTTAAAGAAAACGGGGCTTGAAAGGTTTTTTTGGGAACAGTCGGAAATACATTTCAAACGGAATGAAGAGCAATAATTGCATTTACGCAAGTGCCCCGGGACAGAAGTCAGGAGCATATATAGACAGCGACAGCTACTGTTTGTTACTCACATGTGTTGTTTAGAACATGCTATTAAGGGACAAATTCCTTGGAAAATGTTTGTTTGTGGGTAAAGGTTGAAATGAAATTTTACGGAATGAACATATTACACTTTAAAATGCATTTCAGACAGTTTCCCCCAAAAGAGTCCAAGCCTCGTTTTCTTTATATTGTCTCTCCCCAAAATAAACCCTTTTCCCCAAACATCTTCCCTTTATATGCAACTTTAAATTACACATACTTGGCACAAACTATAAAATTCGTTCTCTATATATGCTCCTGGCATCTGCGGGCATTATTTCTATCGCAGTTTATCAATTGTTTAAAGTGAAACACGTCTAGTTTAAAACATGCTATGAAGGGACATTTTTGAGAGGCGCGAGGAGTGGTGGAAATGTTTGAAATGCATCTTTAACGGACTGAACTTGATGACAAGGCTAATTGCGCAAATTTCAAGAAAGATCATATTTAAGTAGAGATATCTGAGGTAGAAAAGAAACAACTCTAGAGTGCCTCATACAAATATTTGATAATGGAGGTTCGGGTAGGTTGTTGCACGTTATTGTCGTGAGGAAAATGTACTGTTGGATTGTTAAGAATACCCTTCCAAAGGCAGATTTTTTTTAGCTCACCTATGCATGAAGTGCAAGGTGAGCTATTGTGATCACATTCTGTCCGGCGTCCGTCGTGCGTCGTCAACATTTCAGCTTGTTAACACTCTACAGGCTACATTTTGCATCCAATATTCATGAAAGTGTATCAGAACATTCATCTCCATCAAATCTTGGACAAGTTCGAAACTGGGCCGTATGAGGTCTAAAACGAGGTCACTAGGTCAAATTGAAGCAAAATCGTGTTAACACTCTGGAGGCCACATTTTCAACTTGAGCATGTTGAAACTTTATCAGAAAATTTGTCTTGATGATATGTAGGTCAAGTTCGAACATGGGTTATGTCGGGTCCAAAAATAGGTCACTAGGTCAAATTGAAGGAAAATCTTGTTAACACTTTGGATGCCACATTTTTTGAAATTTGGTCAGAATGTTTGTCTAAATGATATCTAGGTCAAGTTCGAATATGGGTCATATTGGGTCAGAAACAAGGTCAATAAAGGAAAATATTGTTCAAACTCCGGAGGCCGCATTTTTACTTTGAGTAAGTTGAACATTTGTCAGAATGTTGTCTTGATGATAACTAGTCCATGTTGGAATATGGGTCATATCAGGTAAAAAATTATAGATCACTAGGCCAAATGAATGAAAATCTTGTTAACACTGTGGAGGTTGCAACGTGAATAATTGTCTTGATGTGTTTTGCATTGCAGTACATTGTATAATTAAGGTGAACGATCCAGGGCCATCATGGCCCTCTTGTTTTCTGAAAAAGGGGAAGGGGCCTGGAGCCTTTGAGAAGGGGAAAATTTCGCTGCGTTTTAGTTAAACAAAGGGAAAAAATTGTACGATTTCTACTAATGGTTTCTTGTTTTACGTTTTACATTTTTTGATTGCGATTTTTGCATTTTGGTAATGATTTGGAGGGGAATTTATATTTATAGGCGAAAAACTATGCTTATTTTCTGAGGGGAATGCGCCTTTAAACGGCCCCTTTTATATAAGGTGAAAAACCCCTGAAAGAGGTTTCTAATAGGGGATACGTGTTTAAATATTTCAATTTTAATCCATAACAAAAATTGACCTTAGAGTTAGACATGCTCCAGTTAGAAACTAAACTTAAACATAGGTTGTCCAATTCTTTAACCACGTGTTAATTTACTTTCAAAACATTTTTAATAATCAAGTGAAATAATAATATGACGACCAAAAGCAGACAAATGTATGACCAGTAGATCGCTATCTAAGATATCATTGGAAGATGTAATCTGTGGCCAATCTCTATAAGGCGGGCTTTTCTGGACGAAAAATTTGTAACACTTTCAACGAATAATAATAAGTGTGTTCGTGTTTATAAATGGACTAAATCCGGACGTATTCATGGAATGAGTGGATTAAATTGGACTTGCCAGAGACCGTTCTGCATTGAATCATTTCAATGCTCTTAGCAGACTTTTCCATGCTAGACATTTTTCGAAGCGCCTATAAATGCATTTAACATCACAACAGGCCGTTACGCGTATTTAGACGGGACATTAAGGTTCTACGTTAACAAATGTTACAGGAAATAGTTGTTGGTACTATTTAAAATAATTTTTTTTTTACCTGCAAGGGGCAGCGCGTTTACGCAATAAATGTGATGTATAATTGGTAAATATTAAAATAGAGAAAGGTTAAAAGTAAATTCCGCGAAGGCATTGCCTTTCGAATTTTTTATGTTTCAATATTTCTTACTTACACTTGACATTTATTGCGTGAAAGTACTGTCTGCTATTTTTACCACATTTAATTTCACTTTTATAAAATTGTAACACATTCTGGATTGTGTGTAGCCCTATAACGTTATGGATATTTAATCATGTTATTTTTCTTCCACAACAGTAATAATCTAGACTACCAAAATCGATTTAAGAAATGAATTATAACAAAGTTCACTCAACAAACATGAGAAAGTCCGTCTCGTACTTCAAATCAAACGTTTTAAAATGTAAATTATTAAAGCAGACGACGCAGTCGATATTTAGGCACGTGTATACATGCCCCATTTTAAACCGTCTCAGTAAATAATCACGTGACGATATATATGCGATACATATTGGTGAACATTAACCAAGCGTCTGGATGATCATGATCAAGTTTATCGGTAAAATCATCACAGGGGCAGTTGCCAGGATTATGCCGAATTATTATTCCCCCAGACTACTATAACCTATCAGATTTATTATGCTCTTATCAAACTGGCCCTTAACCCTTTCCCTCATACAGCAAATCTGCAGCAGACGACTTTAAGAACATTTAGTCAAAAATATGGAAAAATATCTTTAAATGCAGGTATAATTACAGAATAAAGTTGAAAACATTGTAGCAAAGCGAGACATTGCTTGTTTTGAGCAATTCCTTCTTTTGTCTCAATGTTTTCACAGTCCGTCTGCTGCAGAGGCGTCAGAAAGCGTCTATATGTGGGAAAGGGTTAAATCCACATTTCATGCTTGCTATATCTGCCAAAACGGAGTCCTATTGGATGGTAGTCTAATGGTTCTTTTCTTACACACATCCACATGTATGCAATATAGCCATAGATGATTCATGATCTGATGCACATACATTTAGCCCTAGATACATAATTTGACGAACTGTTTAAGCTTACACCCCTCAATCTCCTTATGCAGACGACTTTGGAAACATTGGCAAATTCTTGAAAAATCCCCATAAATAAGAGCTAAAGTTATACTGCATACAACAGATTTGAAAATATTGTGGCAAAGGAGGAATTGCTATGAATTATTGATATGGTTCCCTGAAAGAGAAACTTGGTGATTATTTCTTATCAAAATAGTTGACCCTTTCCTACAATCAACAAATCTTAGGTAGACGACCTTGGAAATATAGCGACATAATGTTTAGGTCATATGATGCTTTTGATGGTGTACACATAATCATCAAAAAAAGTGGAAAATATTATGGGGGAGTCTCAGAAATAAGGAGAAACTGCTCATAATTAACAATTTCTCCAGTTATATCACGGCATTTCCTGGGTAAGTAACCAGTACTACTGTTCCATTATCCTGACACAAGCCAGTCAGTTGTAATGCTAACCCTGCAGCCCTGGGTAAGTAACCAGTACTACTGTTCCATTATCCTGACACAAGCCAGTCAGTTGTAATGCTAACCCTGCAGCCCTGGGTAAGTAACCAGTACTACTGTTCCATTATCCTGACACAAGCCAGTCAGTTGTAATGCTAACCCTGCAGCCCTGGGTAAGTAACCAGTACTACTGTTCCATTATCCTGACACAAGCCAGTCAGTTGTAATGCTAACCCTGCAGCCCTGGGTAAGTAACCAGTACTACTGTTCCATTATCCTGACACAAGCCAGTCAGTTGTAATGCTAACCCTGCAGCCCTGGGTAAGTAACCAGTACTACTGTTCCATTATCCTGACACAAGCCAGTCAGTTTTAATGCTAACCCTGCAACACTGAGCACCAAGGAGGGCAGCCATTACTATCAGCTTTTAAAGTCTTTGATTATGACACAGCTGGGGTCCGAACCCATGACCTCCCACACTCGAGGCGGACGCTTTTCCAAGTTACATGTGACCACTTTTGCAACAATGTTTTAAATACCTCGTTGTCTACTTAGCAACCCCAGCTAATTTTTCAAACATGTTTTATTTAATTCAAATTGGGCTTATTTAACACTTTCCCTCATACAACAATTCTGCAGCAGACGACTTTGAACGTATTTTGTCTAAACATAGAAAATCTCCATAATTGAATGGATAACCTATGACGAAAAGTGGTAAACATTATGGCAAAAGGAGAAATTGCACGTTTTGTGCAATTTCTTCTTTTGTCACTATGTTTTCAAAAAGCCGTCTGCTGCAGAGGCGTCCGAAAGTGTTTATATGAGGGAAAGGGTTAAAATCTATTGTCAAAAGCTTTCAGGAACAGTTTAGTTTTTGGTAAATAGCTTGACTACAACAAATGTTATGATAAATATAATATTCTAAATTCCAACCTTTTCCTGGAAATTGTCCCTTATATAACGCTCTTATAATTATGTTGCGCCCGCGGAACCGAGGAAAGTTACTTTTTATCAAGATTTGTTATAACTTTTGTTCTAATAAAGATAATTTAATGAAACTTGGTAGATTTGTGTAATTTGTCCTGCTTAGTTCAATAATGTTATCTATTTACATGTAGCATTTGTAGTTTTTGATTAATGATCAAAACAAAGTTACAAAAAAAAACAGTTTTACAAATTAAATCAAGGTAATTAAATATATACGCATCACTATATCCAGTCGTGGCAAAACCATCAGAACTCATCATATATATTTGAAACTGCAAGTCCAACATTCTCAAGCTGCAGAAATGAGTGTCCAGAACATCATGTGGAATAACTTCTTTTCCTACAATTTTTCAATACTACTTTCCTTCATAACAGAGACTTTCCAGTTCAGATTTGCAAAAGTTAAATGAAAAAGTGTCAGACAATTGTATATAATGCAGAAGTTTTAAGTTCATTTGTCATTTCGATACTTTATTGAAATGGCTCAAGTCAGAAAATCGAACAATGTTCTGTTCACTTTGTATTTTACACAAAAGCAAATCGAAGTTCTCTCAGTCTGGTTCGACAAATTTTCGTGTCTCGTCTTTACGTGAACACGAGGGCAGTAGTGGGCATTTGAATTCTTTAAAGCTGGACTCAGACATTCAGTCGAGGCAGATTCCTTCAGTCTCGGAATGTATAAATAAGGAATCTGACAAAATAGAGGCTGCTGTATGCCGACTAATGAATTACAGTGAAATAAATGAAACTCTAACAGCTCTTTGCGATTCTATAGAGCAGCAGTACTTGGTTGAGGACGCTACATATGGCGTACATTTACGTGCATTTCTGGACACATATGAGAATGCACAGACATTTCTCGATTTTTATATCAAACGCCATCACAGAGATGATAGATTGCCCGTGGCGGTGGCTGAGTTCACAATGATTCTGAAAGAAAGCTTGCAAAATCGGTTTGAAAAAATGGAAATATGGGATGCACTGTCTATTTTTACACCGGAGACATTCCCATTTAGTCAGTTCAGGAGAAATCTAAATTTGGACTCCAGAAACTGACACTTCTGATGAAGCATTTTGGTGAGAAAAGGGGAAGTGGCACACCCCCCCATACATATAAATGATACAAAATGAGAATGGTCCCTTTTCAAAAACCACATGTTTGCTAAATGTGGGAAGTTATCAGAAAAGCAGGGCCGCGTGACTTCGTCCGCACTCGCCGAAGAAATGATTTCGTCGGAACAGTTTGGAGAGGAATTTCCAAACATGATCAAGCTTATGGCTATTAGCAGAGTGCTACCTGTTAGTTCTGTGGAGTGTGAGCGAGGTTTTTCTAAACAAAACCTCATTAAGACCCGTCTACGGTGCAGTCTAAGCATCGAATTGCTTGACAAATTGATGCGTGTTTCTATCAATGGATCAAAACTGCCGGCATTTGACCCATTGCCTATATTTCGAAAATGGCGTTCTGGATCCTATGGCAATAGTAAAGGAAGGCATATATTCAAAAATACTATTAAGCAAACAAAGCTTATATAAATTTAAGTCGGATTGGCAAACCGACTGAGTTAGTATGTTGGGCTGGCAACTCAATTCATACCATCCGGCCTGGGAAACCGATTGATCAAATGTGTAAAAGTAAACGGGATGCGTTTTCAATGATGAAAAAAATAGATCGGTACATGAGGAAAAGGGTAAAGAGAGAAAAAGAAAGCTTTGTAGTGGGGCTTCCATCGAACAAGCTATGTGGAATATTTTGTGTGACTTACAAGTATAATATTTATGTATGAACTCGGTATTAAAAAAATAAAACCCCTGTCGAAGTCGGATGTGTTGGGCCTCGACGTGGCACAGGGGCGAATTCTACATCATTTAATGAGCTGCATAATTGAGAAAAGTAGTGGCTAGCTGCAACATTACGCAAACTTTACCTTTGAAGACAAGTGAATAAGCATACTTACCTAAAAACAGAATTATGGTCGATATATTTTACATGGTAATTCAAAAACAACAAAGACATTCTTTTTAGTAAAAGGTTTATTTGTATATAGACAACGAAGCAATGATAACCCTACAAACAAAGCAGTAAATAAGATAAAAATGTATCTTCTGTGCACCACCAATCATTTCCTAGTAAGTACGATATTGGATTACGGGTCGAACATTTTTAAGTGCGAACGAGCAATGTAAACATGTGCGTTGTTATGTTCGTCTGCAAATTTTGGTAAATTACGATTTGTTAAACTTGTACTTCTACATTGACATTATCGAGTGATGACACTGTTATACATCCATCTATGCAAGGTAACCTGAAATAAACATGATTTTTTTTTTTTTTAAGTGTTTAAAATTTGATATTTTTCAAGAAGGGTAAAAGGAGGGGGAGGGGGTAAAAAATTATTTCACCCGGACCGATTGGGATTTCAAAATTTCCGGAGCCCTGCTTTCCACACTTTTGCCTCAATATTTTCAAAGTTGTCGAATGATTGACAAAAGTAAGTAATTGTGACTTTCATCATTCGTCTTGGGGTTACAGTCTACTCTATGCAGGAAGGTAGCCAGTTGCCTAAGAAGAATGTTGTATGGATTAAAACAGGCTCAAACTAAGAAACTTAAAATGTTCTCACTATTTAACCCTTTCCATGTTTGCAGCATACAATTTTTGAAAACATTGTGGCAAAACCAAAAATTTCTCATGATGCCACAAGGTTTTCAACCTGTTAATAATGATACTTACATGTAGATTTGTTGTATGTTGGAGAGGGTTAATCTTTTTTATTTTCCCAGGCAATAAATCATAACAACAGTCAATGTTGTTTTACATTTTTTAACTAATATAAGTAATAATAATTAATAATAACAGACTATATACAAATTAATGACTAGCATAATACAGTTTCTAATTTCGACTTAAAAATACAAGTACTGCATGGAATGTTTCAAACAGTTCAGTCATATCTCGCCATATTCCTTAATGGACCACTGTCTTCCAGAATTACACATGTCCGGCACAAATCCTTTGTATAATATATATTGACTGTCAACGGTCTGCCGGTCATCTCTCATTGGCCACTGAAAACATCCTGACTTTGTACAAGGTGCCATAAACTTTACTGTGGCATTATCAATATCATTTACTTTTTATCAAGTAAATTTCCACTTTCTAAATCTGCATAACTTATGTGATGTTGTTTACAGAATGGACCAGGGAAGGCCTCATCCATGTTGAAATCATACCAGAATACCAGTTGTCTCGGCTGAAATAAATCATGAAATATGTGTTAGCCATTTGCCACATAAATTACAAAAAATCTGCAGCAGACTTATCAACTTTGAAAACATTGAGGCAAAACATGAACATTTCTCTATAAATGAAAGTAACATAATCAAATAAAGATGAGAACCTTGTGACAAAAGGATAAATTGCTCAAACTATCCTTTTATCACAATGTTTTCAAACGTTGTCTGCTGCAGAGGCGTCAGAAAGCGTCTATACGTGGAAAACCTTTTTCCCACAGACAACAAATCTTTAGTAGACAACTTGGAAAACATCTAGGCAAATCTTTGGAAAATGACTATATAAATCAAAGTATAATCTTATTTAAGGGGAAATTTGTGAGTTATTACTCCTTTTGCAACAATGCTTTCAAAATTATCTGCAAGTGGGAAAGGGTTAAGTCGGATTAAAAGAAACTATATTTCAGTTATAAAATTAGCAGGGACAATTAATGTATATATATTGTATAGGCTACATTTTACATACATGTCATGATTAAAGGTTGTTGGATTCTTTTACAGTATCAGATCCCAAGTAAATAATAAAGTAAAAAATACCCTTTAACCCTTTCCCACATTCAATAAATCTGCAGCAGATAGATATCAAAACATAATGACAAAATATGGAATTCACTATGAATGAAAGCATAGTTATTGAATAAAGCAAAATACATTGTAGGAAAAGGAGAAATTATGAGCAATATCTTCTTTTGCCACAATGTTTTCATCTGTAGATGTGTCTGATATGACACAGCTGGGGACCGAACCCATGACCTCCCGCACTCGAGGCGGATGCTTTTCCACTACACGTGACCACTTTTGCAACAATGTTTTAAATACCTTGTTGTCTACAGTCAGACTCGACTGTAGATACATCAAAATGCATAGGGGAATGGTAAACTTTTTCACATACAACAAATGCAGCTGACGCCTTTGAAATTATCTAGAAAAAAACATATATATGTTAAACCTCTAAAATGAAAGTACAAGGAAATTGAATAGAGTTAAAAACATTGTGACAATAGGAGAAATTGCTCATTTTGAGTAATTTATTCTTTTGTCTCCATGTTTTCAAAAAGCCGTCTGCTGCATAGTCGTCAGAAAGCAATTAATGAGGGTATAGGGTTAACTAAACAGTTTCTACCAATTTTTTCCTTTGCCAATTTCCTCATGGAACAGGATTTTGATGCCTTTACAGAAGACAACTTTTGAAAACATTGTTGCAAAAGGAGAAATTGCTCAAAACATTGTATTTTCAATAATTAAACTTTCCCTTAAATCGATTTGCATTCATTTTGTCTAAAGTAGTCTGCTGCAGATTTAAAGACAGGGCACAAATCAACATTACATTTAATTGATATAACATACTTTTATCAAATTATGTGTGTATATTGAATGTTTTCAAAGACAATTGTATATTGGTTATTATATAAATACACACTGATTGAACAGAAGTTTCATTTTGATTTGCAGAATTTGAAGGCATTGGTGACTGTCATACTGTCCAAGGAATTTTTACCAGAATGAATTTCATCAAAGACAATTTATGTGTGATGATGGTTGCAAATTACAACTATTGAGGTGAGAATTTGAATGTTAAACTTTCTATGTTTTCTCTTTTCTTGTTGTCTACTGTAAATGCATCAACATGCATAGAGAAAGGGTTTACTTAATCCTTTCCTACATACAACAATTCTGCAGCAGAGGACTGAAAACATCTAGAAAAAAATATGGAAAATCTCCGAAAATGAAATTACAATAATTGATAAGAGTTGAGAAAATGGTGAAAAAAAGAAAAAAAATCATTCTTCTTTTGTCGTCATGTTTTCAAAAAGGCAATCTGCTGCAAAGGCGTCAGAAAGCCTCTATATGAGGAATGGGTTAACTAAACAGTTCCTACACATTTTTAGATCACCTGGGCTGAAGGCTAAATGTGATCTATTCTGATCACTATCTGTCTGTCGGTAACTGTTAGCTTAAAACATCATCTCCTCCTAAACCAAAGGACCAATTTCAACTTCACAGGAATGTTCCATTGGTGGTCCTCTTTCAACATAGTTCAAAGATATAAATTTGATGGAGAACTTTGGTTGCTGCGGCATCAGAAAGGGGGCAAAATGTCCAAACATTAAAATCTTCTCCTCTGAATCTGCTTGTCTCAGATTCCAATATAATTTGGTAAACATTTTCCTTTGGTGACCCTCTACAAAAATTGTTCAAGCAATTTTGATTGGTTGAAAAAGTGGCAACCAGAATGCATCAGAAAAGGGGCAAAATGACAAAGCTTTAATAATCTATCCTTATGAATGTGCTTGTCTGATTTCAAGATTAATATGTAGAAATGTTCCTTTAGTTTAAACTTATTTATTTTACATTGATTGCTAAACAAGCTTTAAACTTATATTAATGGCCCCTCCCTTGGGGTGACTTGTTTAAACATAGACTTGTATAGGGAAAAAACTTTAAATATCTTCTTGTCTAAAAGTAGAAGGCCAATGCCTTTGATATTTGGTATTTAGCTTCATCTAGTGGACCTCTAACAATCTTGTTCAAATTACAGCCCGGGGTAAAAAATGGCCCCACCCCGGGGGTCACTTGTTTTACGAAGACTGGTATAGGGAGAAACTTTAAAAATCTTCTTGTCTGAAGTTAGAATGTCCAGGCTTTTGAAATTTAGTATGTAGCTTCATCTAGTTGACCTCTACCAAGATTGTTTGAATTATAGCCCTGGGGTAAGAAATGGCCCCCATCCAGGGTCACTTGTTTTACATAATATTATACTTGTATAGGGATAAACTTCCAAGAAATCTTGTCTAAAAGTTGATATTTGAAATATAACTTCATCTAGCTTCAAGATTGGTCAAATTATAGCCTTGGTGTCAAAAATGGCCCCACCCTGGGTATCACTTGTTTTACAATGACAATTAAACAAATTTCAGGTGATCGTTTTAGGGTCATTTTGGCCCTCTTGTTCACTGAAACAAGGGAGATAAAGCTTAAGGAAATAAGATGTGTACAAGAGAAAGTTGATGCAAGGCATCAATGTCGCCGGAAAAGACTGCATTGATTTATTTATGTATTCTTGACTTTTCTTAGTCTATTCAAACATTAGGAACGTTGAAATGAAAACATTTGCTTATACATGTTATATTCATACCTATACATTAGGGTATCTATAACAAATTAACGAAATGTGTACACATTTATCTTGGCTTAAATTTAATTTTGCTGTTGTTACTTATTTAAATAATAGTATTCATTCATATAATTTCAATGTTTGTCAATCTTATTCGAATCACAAGGTAAATATCCTGGTATTGCTTTAAAGGGAGGTAATTTGAAGTAAACAAAAGTCTTCAAAAGGAGAAATATATCAGCATTACCGTCTACAGTTTAAATTGTTCTATTGTTTGTGGATTTACAAATGTTCTTTTTTTCTTATTTCTACATGTACAACGAAATATTGCGGCTTCTCTTTGACGCTTTGCGTCAAACATTCGTCTTGTACTTGTCTAAAATAAAATAATATCACTCGCTTTTTCATATCGAAATGCGCATGCGCGAAAATTGATGTTAAAGGTCACGAAACTACACAACAGAATAGGGTCTATATTTAGCTTAGAAACAGTTCCTACTTTAGATATTCATGGATTAACATTATTAAATGAATTCTACACAAATCAAGACATCTCTTTGAACATGAAAACAACATTTAGTAAGTTAAAATTGCTATTAAAAGGAGAATCCGAAATTGACCTCAATGATGACACATAAGAGTCTGCATTAGGGGGTGTTGGTTCACGTCTTGAGGGACCACTTTTGTCTTCGTAAATAAGACAAAAAACTTAAATGCGAGTGAAATAAAAAAAACTGCAAACATTAAAAAATCGGAATATTTATTTCATTGTAGATGTGTCATTTATTAGTGTTCGTAAACAACCACAATTGTAATATGTTCAAATCATCTAGATTTGTTTCTTTCTAATAATAA
This sequence comes from Serripes groenlandicus, assembly GCA_031761405.1. Taxonomy (NCBI): domain Eukaryota; kingdom Metazoa; phylum Mollusca; class Bivalvia; order Cardiida; family Cardiidae; genus Serripes; species Serripes groenlandicus. The sequence goes on along the minus strand of JASEVX010000013.1, from coordinate 54,556,745 downwards.
GCCGCCCTCCCATGTGATTTCAGAAAAGCTATTAAAAATAGAAGTCGCGGGCTTCTGCCCGGCGACTAATAATTGGAGTCATTACCCCTGTTCTTTAGGATTTGTAAGTGTAGCAGAATTCATTAACCCTTTCCCACATTAATTTTGCAGCAGACAACTTTGAAAACATCCAGGTAAAATTAATTTGGAGGAAACTTCACAGAAAGCATTGACCTAATGACTTTACAAGAAATCCTTCAAATTGTTGGGATCCATGCAGAATGCTGGTGTCAATGGCAACACAATGAAAATAACTTTAAAGTTCTTCTTCTCCCAAACTGGTTGGCAGAATTTCAAACAAGTTTGTAGAAATGCTCCATGGATGACCCTCTATCAGATTCCTTCAAGCCATGTTGATTGGTTGAAAATCATGGCCTCCAGGGGGCGAGGCTATTTTGCATTATATGGCTTATAGTGAAAACTTAAAAATCTTCTCCTACGAAAGTGTCAGACCGATTTTCAAATAATTTTGTAGAAATGTTCCTTAAATAACCACTATCAGATTCCTTCAAGCCATATTGATTGGTCCAAAAAAACATGGCCTCCACAGGACGGGGCTGTTTTGCCTTATATGGCTTTTCCTCTGAAAGTGTCAGACCAATTTTCAAATAATTTTGTAGAAATGTTCCTAGGGTAACCCTCTATCAGATTCCTTCAAGCCATGTTGATTGTTTGAAAAACTATGGCTGCCAGGGGGCTTGGCTTATATGGCTAAAGTGAAAAAAAAAATCAGGTGAGTGATCCAGGGCCATCATGCATGGCCTCCACAGGTCGGGGCTGTTTTGCCTTATATGGCTATAGTGAAAACTTAAACAATCTTTTCCTCTGAAAGTGTCTGAGCAATTTTTAAATAATTTTGTAAATTTTTTGTTGAAATGTTCCTTGGGTGACCTTCTATCAGATTCCTTTAATCCATGTTGATTGGTTGAAAACTATTGCTGCTAGGGGCTGGGGCTATTTTGCCTTATATGGCTATATTGAAAACATGAAAAATCTACTCCTCCGAAAGTGTCATGCCGATTTTCAAATAATTTTGTAGAAAGTTTTCCTTGGGTGACTCACTACCAGATTTGATCAAGCCATGTTGATTGGTCTTAAAATATGGCTGCCAGGGGCGTGGGGCTGTTTGCCTTATATTGGCTTTAGTGAAAGCTTTATAAATCTTCTCATCCCAAACTATTTGGCCGATTTTCAAATAATTTTGCAGAAATGTTCCTTGGGTTACACTATAAGAGATTCCTTCAAGCCATGGCGATTGGTATAAAAACATGGCAACCCAGGAAGCGGGGCTGTTTAAAGATTTATTTTTTGCCTAATGACAGTGGAGCGATACTGGCCGTCTTGGGCGTCTTGTTTGACAATGTTTTCAAAAATTGTCTGGTGCAATATATATTGTCGTCCATGTGATATAATAACCCTGTCACATAAATAGAGGTTGTGAACACTGTTGCCAATTGATGTTCAATGTGATGACCCTGACTGTGGAATCAAGAGTTATTTCCCCTTTTGTGCTCATAGTGCAAACTAAAGCTAGGACACCAGGGGTCAAGATTAGTGCTTATCCTGTTTACAACATTTTCTTTCCTCAGTTACTCCAAAGCATTGTTTCTTGAGGTTAGAAATATCTTGATTGGTAGAGATGTGTCTCCAAAATGGTTGTCAGACCTTTTAGATTGGCGTCATATTATGGGGTATATTCAGATTTACTTAACATACTTAGCACTTGATGTGCTAGCATAATTATGTTCGTATTGGTCAAGTAGGCTGTGCGTGAAATTAACAAACTGAAAGAAGAATTCAACAATCACATTTAAGCATTCAGGTTACAGATATATTTTCAAATTCTATTATTTGTCGTCCATACAAATCTTTTTCTCTGAAACTTCTAGTCAGAAACTCACAGAAACGTCCCCTAAGTTGCTATCATGTAAAAATGTTAAAACCTAAGCAATCTGCTGAACAAGATGGCCACAAGGGCAAAACATAGAAAAACCTGACCAAATTTTTAAATAACCTCACTCAAATGTTTCTTAAGTAGCCTGCTACTAAAATTTGTTAAAATCAGTCTGCTCTGATGCACACATTGAACATGGAGCTAGAAATAGAAAGACATTCAAAGGACTTATCCTCCTAAGCCAGTGCCCCAATTTCAAAATGAGTTCAAATAAAACTTTCCTTGTTAAGCCCTGTACCAACATTGTTCAAACTGTTGCACATGGTGGCTGCCAGGGCTATAAATAAACTAATCTTTAACCAACATTTCCTCCTGAACCATTGACCAGCAGCGCAATTCCAAAACTAATAACACAAATGTTCCTCGACTTCAATTATTCCGCAAATTGATCTGATCTGTTGCACAAGATGGCAGACACAGCTAAAAGTTAAAATATCTTTATACAAGATCTCTTTTCTCCAAATTTAAAAATAAATCACAGAATTGTTTCTTTTATAGTTCTAGATGGCCAAGAGAGCTTATATTGGAAATACATGTATCTGTGAAGGACATCTCTTCTTAAATCACTGGCACAATCTAAAAAAATAATTATGTTTCTTGAGAAGCCTTATTTTACAATGTTTTAAATGGTCATTGTAGCGGTAGAGCATCCACGATGTGTGGGGTGTATCAGGGGTCATCCCTGGCCGAGTGTTACCAAAGAGTTTAAAATTTATTGTTATGGCTTTACCTTCTTGGCGCTCAGGATGTTAGGTTTGGCTAGAACTTACTGGTGTCCTATAAATGGAGCAGTAGTACTGGTTAAAAAACCAGCAAAAATGTGAAACAACTGGAAAATTGTTAAAAGCCTCATAAAACGATACCATTAAACAAATTAACCAGATCGGCTCCATTGCACAAGATGTCTGCCTGAGTTGCTAAATTAAAAATAATTATCATTTCCTCCTTAAGTTAACCACTGACCAAATTTCAAATTATTCCACGAATCATTTCCTTCAGTTACCTACCAAATTTTTTCAAAACCTTCAGATTTGTCGCTACTAAATTGCTTTATTAACACACACATGTGCCGTGGAGGCCTCTACCAAAATCGTTTAAACAGTACTACTTTGATGCACTAGATGGCCATCATAGATAAAGATCAACATCACCTCTTAAAACATCAATTGGCCCAATTGCAAAACAATTCACACAAATATTCCTCTACCTTAATTGTTTTAAAGGTTTTGTTTAGCTGCATATCAGAGTAACCAGTAGTTTGTCCGATGAGCAGCATATGGTACTCTTTTTAACTCACCTGAGCACGTCCGTCAACATCTTCTGAGTAACCAGTGGGTCAATTGAGATGTGCTTTCACAGAAAGCATCCTCTCAATGACCTCACCAGTATTTCTACACTTTTTTGGGATCCGTGCAAAATTCTGGTTTCGATGGCAACGAAACGAAAAAAGCTTTATAATTCTTCTTCTCCCAAACTGGATGGCAGATTTTCAAATAATTTTGTAGAAATGTTCTTTGAATGATCTTCTATCACATTCCTTCAAGCTATGTTGATTGGTCGAAAACATGGAAGCCAGGGGGCGGGGCTATTTTGCCTTATGTGGCTATAAGGAAAACTTAAAAAATCTTCTCCTCAGAAAGTGTCAGGCCGAATTTCAAATAAATTTGCTGAAATAAATTTTAAGTGACCCTCTATCAGATTCCTTTAAGCCATGTTGATTGGTAGAAAATCATGTCCGCCAGAGGGTGGGGCTTATATGGCTGGAGTGAGAAAAAAAATAAAATCAGGTGAGCGATCCAGGGCCATCATGGTCCTCTTGTTTTTAAAAGTGTTAGGCCCGCATACAAGTAAGTAGAAGGCGTGTTAGTTAAATCAGAATTCGCCCTAGATGAGTTATTTTTTATGATCCTCTGATTAAATTTGATAAAGGTTACCACTTCTTTACTTATACATGTACTAAATTGGCATGAGTTATTTGGCACTCTTGAGACTGATTATCAGCTCCATAAGATTTTGAAATAACTTGCCCCAAATGTTCACCATACTGAGTTGAAGTGCAAAGAGCATGTTAAACCCATTTGGTTAAATATCAAGGTTGCAATAAGAGGTCAAAGGTCATATGAAAATATTTTGTGTTTGTTCAATAACCTTTTGAAGGATTTTGAAATAACTCGCCACAAATGTTCACCATAGTTACAGGTTTGCAGGTTAACTTTGACCACTTTGCTCAAGGTCAAAGTTAGAGTATTACAATCATTGACAAATGCAATGGGGAGACATAGGTTTTTTGTGACAAAAAAACCCCATCTAGTTTGTAATTTGTTCCATTCTTTGTGTTGTTTTCTTTTAGACACGAAATACCACTTCAATTTCCACAATAGAATGGCAGAACCCAAAGAAATCCTTCACCAAAACTGGTTCAAAGCTGGTCTTGGACTGTTGTATGTCAAAGAAGGCATTCAGGATTTTATTGTCGATGAGATCAACAACTTCCATAGTAATGTTCTACAGGGACTTCCTAATGCTGGTTGTTGCACAATCCATACTATCCAGAATGTGCTCAAATGTCCAACATTGGGAATGTGTAGTGGTTCACCATGTCGTTTCCATGATAAAAGAGACCCTGGAAAAACATACACTCCATGCCCTAATTGTGAAGCTATTAGAACAGCGATAGAAATAGCTCATAGATATAGCAAACAATCCTATAGAAACACAAGATCTGAACTATGGGGTACAGTTAGCTGGGAACTGGCCAAGTGTTTCATGCCAGCTCAAGGTTACTTGGACAAGACAGCAGATGATACAGATTTATCTGGTCTGATCAGTGTTATATTGAACAACAAGGACTTTCAGAACAAAATAACTGAAAATCTAGGACAACAGGGAAACAAGTTTGAAAAGGTATGTTCACTAGTCGAAATACAATTTTTAGCTTAATTATTCGGATATTATGAGAGCCATTCTACTCACACTGGCGTCGGCGTCCGCGTAACACCTTTGTTAAGGTTTTGCATGCAAGTACTTTATAGCTCAGTAACTACTAGATGTATTGCATTGAAACTTTCTATAAAACTTCCTAATAATAATAATCAAGTTTGATAACTCTATCCTGCATTTTATGCAAGTTGTGGCCCTTTTTTTACTTGGAAATTCTGGTTAAAGTTTTTAGTGCAACTACAATTAGAGTCCATATCTCAGTATTTAATTGATGCATTGCATTGAAACTTTATACAAACCTTCCCAACTATTACACCTATGTAGATTATTAAATTAGATAACTCTATCCTGCATTTAATGCAAGTTATGGCCCTATTTTTACTTAGAAAATCTGGTTAAAGTTTTGCGTGCAACTACAGTAAGAGACCATATCTTAGTAACTACTTGATGCATTGCATTGAAACTTTAAGCAACCCTTTCCTACCATCACACCTATGTAGAACTCTATCCAGCATTTAATGCAAGTTATGGCCCTTTTTTGACATAGAAATTATGGTTAAAGTTTTGCGTGCAACTACATTAAGAGTTCATATCTCCGTATTCACTTGATGCATTGCATTGAAACTTTATACAATCGTTCCCAACCCTTTCCTTTATACCTATGTACATAATAATTAAGCTACATTACTCTATCTTGCATATAATGCAAATTATGGTTCTTTTTATACGACCGTTTTTTAAAAACGGTCCGTATTATGGTATGGTCATGTCCCTCCGTCCGTCCCTCCATCCGTCTGTTCGGGTTTTCCGCACTTTTTATCCCCCGCTTTTTCGAAGAAAAAAAGGGGGGTTATTAATTTCGGTTTGTCCGTCCGTCCGTCTGTCTGTCCGTCTGTCCGTCTGTCCGTCCGTCACACTTCGTTTCCGTGCAATAACTGCCGCAAATGTGAACCGTTTCTTTTCAAACTTGGTAACAAGGTTAAATGCCTTAACGGCTAGGCCAAGTTCGAATATCACTTTCGGCGGACTTTATTTGGTGGAGTTATGGCCCCTTATTTAACAAAATATGTTGTTTCATGCCGTTTCCGTGCAATAACTGCCACAAATGTGAACCTTTTTTTTTCAAACTTGGTAACAACGTTAAATGCCTTAAGGGCTAGGCCAAGTTCGAATATCACTTTCGGCGGACTTTATTTGGTGGAGTTATGGCCCCTTATTTAACAAAATATGTTGTTTCTTGCCGTTTCCGTGCAATAACTGCCACAAATGTGAACCTTTTTTTTTCAAACTTGGTAACAACGTTAAATGCCTTAAGGGCTAGGCCAAGTTCGATCGTCACTTTCGGCGGATTTTATTTGGTGGAGTTATGGCCCCTTATTTAACAAAAAATGTCGTTTCTTGCTGTTTCCGTGCAATAACTGCCACAAATGTGAACCTTTTTTTTTCAAACTTGGTAACAACGTTAAATGCCTTAAGGGCTAGGCCAAGTTCGAATATCATTTTCGGCGGACTTTTTTCGGTGGAGTTATGGCCCCTTATTTAACAAAAAATGTCGTTTCTTGCTGTTTCCGTGCAATAACTGCCACAAATGTGAACCTTTTTTTTTCAAACTTGGTAACAACGTTAAATGCCTTAAGGGCTAGGCCAAGTTCGAATATCACTTTCGGCGGACTTTTTTCGGTGGAGTTATGGCCCCTTATTTAACAAAAAATGTCGTTTCTTGCTGTTTCCGTGCAATAACTGCCACAAATGTGAACCTTTTTTTGTCAAACTTGGTAACAACGTTAAATGCCTTAAGGGCTAGGCCAAGTTCGAATATCACTTTCGGCGGACTTTATTCGGTGGAGTTATGGCCCCTTATTTAACAAAAAATGTCGTTTCTTGCTGTTTCCGTGCAATAACTGCCACAAATGTGAACCTTTTTTTTTCAAACTTGGTAACAAGGTTAAATGCCTTAAGGGCTAGGCCAACTTCGATCGTCACTTTCGGCAGACTTTATTTGGTGGAGTTATGGCCCCTTATTTAACAAAATATGTCGTTTCTTGCTGTTTCCGTGCAATAACTGCCACAGATGTGAACCTTTTTTTTTCAAACTTGGTAACAAGGTTAAATGCCTTAAGGGCTAGGCCAACTTCGATCGTCACTTTCGGCAGACTTTATTTGGTGGAGTTATGGCCCCTTATTTAACAAAATATGTCGTTTCTTGCTGTTTCCGTGCAATAACTGCCACAGATGTGAACCTTTTTTTTTCAAACTTGGTAACAAGGTTAAATGACTTAACAGCTTGGCCAAGTTCGATCGTTACTTTCGGCGGATTTTATTCCTACAATATTTCCTGCAAGCGGGGGATATAAATTTCATGAATTTGCTTGTTTCTTACATACTTTGAGCTATTGAGCTGAAATGTTGTATAAGGCTTTGTAGTGATGTGTCACAGATCAAGTTCATATTTCCTGGGATTTCGTCAATTTTTGAATGAGTTAAATGCCCCTTTTTGGAATTAGAATATTTGTTAGAATATTTGTTTTCCGCACTTTTTTTCTACATGCTTTGATCTATTGAGCTGAAATTATGTATATGGCTTTGTAATCATGAGTTACAGATCAAGTTCACATTTCCTCGGATTTCGTCAAATTTTGAATGAGTTATGCCCCTTTTTGGACTTAGAATATTGGTTTTCCGCACTTTTTTCTTACATACTTTGAACTATTGACCTGAAATTGTGTATTAGGCTTTGTAGTGATATGTCACAGATCAAGTTCATATTTCCTGGGATTTCGTCAATTCTTGAATGAGTTATGCCCCTTTTTGGACTTAGAATATTTGTTTTCCGCACTTTTTTTCTACATGCTTTGATGTATTGAGCTGAAATTATGTATATGGCTTTGTAATCAAGTGTCACAGATCAAGTTCACATTTCGTTGGATTTCGTCAATTTCTGAATGAGTTATGCCCCTTTTTGGACTTAGAATATTTGTCAATTTCTGCATGAGTTATGCATTTTTCATAGTTTCCCATTATTCTTTAACAACTTATTCCTGAACGACTTTATTAACTTTTTACAAACAAACAATATATCAAAACAAAGAGGAAACTTACAAAGACGTTCCTGACGGGCGTATTATGTACCGTTTGCGGTACTCTTGTTTTACTTAGAAATTATGGTTAAAGATTTGCGTGCAACTACATATAATGCAAATTATCATCCTTTACGAAAACTTGTTAACGTTTTTCATGCAACTTTATTCGAATCCATATCTCGGTATCTAATAAGCGGTGGAATAGACAGCTCTTGTTAGCCAATCTATTGTCGTCACTTGATATGGTCGGTGTTGGTTAAGTTTTAAGTTTATGTCACTTACATGGAAACTATCAAAGCTATAACTTTGAAACTTACATTAGGCCATGATTTTCTACCAATCAACATGGCTTAAAGGAATCTGATTTTCTGAACAAATTGATTAATTATGCCCCCTTCGAAGAAGAGGGTGAATATAGGAGTCACTGTGTCGGTTTGTCTGTCGGTCGGATGCCATATTTTGTCCGGCCTATTTCTTACAAACCACTGGGTTGAATTCAATAACATTTTACATGAAGTTTCTATACCAAGAGGAGATGTGCATATCCTAAAAAGGGTTACAATAGCATGCAATTTTACAGAGTTATGGCCCTTTTACTTATTAAGTTATGGTGTAGGTCAAGGTGCTGTTTAGGGGGTATTTAACATCTTTAGTGATAGTTCTAGGTTTTAGCTCGACTATTCGAAGAATATGAGAGCTATACTACTCACCCTGGCGTCGGCGTTGGAGTCCATGTCACACCTTGGTTAAGGTTTTGCATGCAAGTACTTAAATACTACATGTATTGCATTGAAACTTTCTACAACCCTACCAAACTATCAGACCTATGTAGATTATTATGTCTCCCCCATTATATGGTGGTGACATATTGTTTTTGCCCGTTCCGTCCGTCCTTCCGTCTGTCACACTTGTTTCCGCTCAATAACTGAAGAACGCTTGGGCGTAGGAGCTTCATACTTGGTATGCAGGTTGGTCATGACCAGTAGCTGACCCCTATTGTTTTTTATAACAGAAGGTCAAAGGTCAAGGTCATGGTGACCTTGTGAGGTAAAAAAGGGTTTCCGCTCAATAACTGAAGAACTCTTTGGCTGAGGAACCCCATACTTGGTATGCAGGTTGGCCATGCCTAGTAGAAGACCCCTATTGATTTTGAGGTCAGTACGTCTAAAGTCAAGGTCACAGTGACCATGAGCTTGAAAGGTCACAGTGACAATGAGCTGATAAATAGTTTTTGCTTGGGCCCAGGAACTTCATACTTGATGTGCAGATTGGTCACCACCAGCAAATGACCCCTATTAATTTAAAGGTCACTAGGTCAAAGGTCAAGGTCACAGTGGTCAAGGTCACATCCGTCACACTTGTTTCCGCTCAATAACTGAAGAACTCTTGGGCATAGGATCTTCGTACTTGGTATGCAGGTTGGTCATGACCAGTAGATGACTCCTATTGATTTTGATGTCAAGGTCATGGTGACCTTGTGAGGTAAAAAATGGTTTCCGCTCAATAACTGAAGAACGCTTGGGCCGACGAACTCCATACTTTGTATGCAGGTTGGCCATGCCCAGTATAAGACCCTATTACTTTTGAGGTCAATGTCAAGGTTACAGTGACCTTGAGCTGAAAGGTCACAGTGACAATGAGCTGAAACATTGTTTTTGCTTAATAACTGTAGAATGCTTAGGCCATGGAAGTTAATACTTGGTGTGCAGGTTGGTCACCACCAGTAGATGTCTGATGACCCCTATTGATTTTGAGGTCACTAGCTTAAAGGTCAAGGTCATGGTAACCTTCAGCTGAAAAATGGTTTCCTCTCAATAACTAAAGAATGCTTATGTTGAGGAACTTCATACCTGGTGTGCAGGTTGGTCCAAACCAGTAAATGACCTTTATTGAATTTGTTTGATTTTGTAGTCACAAGGTCAAATGTCGAAGGTCACAGTAACCTTCAGCTGAAAAATGTGTGTTACTCAATAACTCAAGAACGCTTATACCCAGGAACTTTATACTTGGTGTGCAGCTTGGTCCTAACCTGTAGATGACCCCTATTGATTTTGATGTCAGTAGGTCAAAGGTCAAGGTCGCGGTGACCTTTGGCTGAAAAATGGTTTCCGCTCAATAACTGAAGATTGCTCGAGCCCAGGACCTTCATACTTGGTGTGCAGGTTGGTCACCAGCAGCAAATGGCCCCTATTGATTTTGAGGTCACTAGGTCAAAGACCAAGGTCATGGTAACCCTCAGCTGAAAAATGGTTTCTGCTCAATAACTGAGGATTGTCACTGTTGCTTCATCTCCAGTCCAAAACTAAAAAATTCATCTCCATCATTTCTTTTCCTCCCCTACGACCACACAAATGGGGAGACAAGCGCTTTTTCAAAAAAGCAATCTCTAGTTAAGTTAGATAACTCTATCCTGCATTTTAAGCAAGTTATGGCCCTTTTTTACTTAGAAATTCTGGTTAAAGTTTTGCGTGCAACTTAATTAAGAGTCCATATCTCAGTATTTACATGATGCATTGCATTGAATGTTAATACAACTCTACCCAACTACCACACCTATGTAGATTATCAAGTTAGATAACTTTATCCTGCATTTTTTGCAAGTTATGGCCCTTTATTTACTTAAAAATTCTGGTTAAAGTTTTGCGTGCAACTAAATTAAGAGTCCATATCTCAGTATTTACTAGATGGCAGATGCATTTCATTGAAACTTTCTACAACCCTTCCCATTTATCACACCTGTGTAGATTATTAATTTAGATAACTCTATCCTGCATTTTATGCAAGTTATGGCCATTCTTTAACTTAGAAATTCTGGTTAAAGTTTTGCGTGCAACTACATTAAGAGACCATCTCTTAGTAACTACTTGATGCATTGCATTGGAACTTTATATAACCCTTTCCAACCATCACACCTATGTAAACAATCAAGTACGATAACTCTATCTAGCAATTTTTTGCAAGTTATGGCCCTTTTTGGAATTAAAAATTCTGATTTAAGGTTTGTAACTACATTAAGAGTGTAATCTCAGTAATAACTTGAAGCACTGTAATGAAACTTTAAACAACCTTTCCCAATTTCCCAACTATATATACACAACCAATTAAGATAACTCTATCCTGCATATTGTGCAAATTGTTGCCCTTTTTTAGCTCGACTTTTCGAAGAAAAGACTAGCTATACTCCTCGCCCCGGCGTCGGCTTCGGCGTCGGCGTTGGTGTCACACCTTGGTTAAGGTTTTTGTACCAATTCCCTTTTTTGTCAAAACCATTACTGATATTGCTTTGAAACTTGCAACACTTATTCACCATCATTACCTCCATCAACAGACAAGAGAACATAACTCTGTCGAGGTTTTTGTAAGAATTATGGCCCTTTTTCGACTTAGAATTTTGGTTAAGTTTTTTATACCAATTTAATTATTTTCAAAACCATTACAGATATGGCTTCGAAATTTACAACACTTATTCACCATCATTAACTCCATCAACAGACAAGAGAACATAACTCTGTCAAAATTTAATAAGAATTATGGCCCTTTTTCGACTTGGGATTTTGGTTAAGTTTTTTGTACCAATTTACTTTTTTTCAAAACCATTACAGATATAGCTTTGAAACTTACAACACTTATTCACCATCATTACCTCCATCAACAGACAAGAGTAGATAACTCTGTCAAGGTTTTTGTAAGAATTGTGGCCCTTTTTTTGCTTATAATTTTGGTTAAGTTTTTTGTACCAATTTACTTTTTGTCAAAATCACTACAGATATTGCTTTGAAACTTACAACACTATTTTACCATCATTACCTCCATCAACAGACAAGAGAACTTAACTCTGTCAATGTTTTTTATGAATTATTGCCCTTTTCTTACCATAACTTCTATCAACTGACAAGAGTACATAACTCTGTCAAGATTTTTGTAAGAATTATAGCCCTTTTTAGCTCTCCTATTCGAAGAAATAGGGGAGCTTATGTTATCACCCCGGCGTCCGCGTTGGCGTTGGTGTTGGCGTTTGCGTCCGCGTTGCCAGCTTGGTCAAACGTTTGCGTGCAAGGCCTTTTCTCAGACACTGTGTATGCTGTTGCTTTGAAACTTCACACACTTATTCAGGATCATTAGGGGACCTTGTATGTCAAGTCCCATAACTCTGGAATGGATTTTGACTAAATTGTGCCCCTTTTTGGACTTAGACATTTGGTCAAACCTTTGCGTGCAAGGCCTTTTCTCAGACACTGTGTATGCTGTTGCTTTCAAACTTCACACACTTATTCAGGGTCATTATGGGACCTTGTATGTCAAGTCCCATAACTCTGGAATGGATTTTGACTGAATTGTGCCCCTTTTTCGACTTATAATTTTGGTCAAACCTTTGCGTGCAAGGCCTTTTCTCAGACACTGTGTATGCTGTTGCTTTGAAACTTCACACACTTATTCAGGATCATTAGGGGACCTTGTATGTCAAGTCCCATAACTCTGGAATGGATTTTGACTGAATTGTGCCCCTTTTTGGACTTAGAAATTGGGTCAAACCTTTGCGTGCAAGGCCTTTTCTCAGACACTGTGTATTCTGTTGCTTTCAAACTTCACACACTTATTCAGGGTCATTAGGGGACCTTGTATGTCAAGTCCCATAACTCTGGAATGGATTTTGACTGAATTGTGCCCCTTTTTCGACTTATAATTTTGGTCAAACCTTTGCGTGCAAGGCCTTTTCTCAGACACTGTGTATGCTGTTGCTTTGAAACTTCACACACTTATTCAGGATCATTAGGGGACCTTGTATGTCAAGTCCCATAACTCTGGAATGGATTTTGACTGAATTGTGCCCCTTTTTCGACTTAGAATGTTGGTCAAACCTTTGCGTGCAAGGCCTTTTCTCAGACACTGTGTATGCTGTTGCTTTGAAACTTCACACACTTATTCAGAATCATTAGGGGACCTTGTATGTCAAGTCCCATAACTATGGAATGGATTTTGACTGAATTGTGCCCATTTTTGGACTTAGAAATTGGGTCAAACCTTTGCGTGCAAGGCCTTTTCTCAGACACTGTGTATGCTGTTGCTTTCAAACTTCACACACTTATTCAGGATCATTAGGGGACCTTGTATGGCGTTGGTATCAGCGTTGCCAGGTTAAGATTTGCATGCAAGTATTGAAAATTTGTGATATCTTGCAATAAATAATAGTGTGTGGTTTTATCTGATTCTGATACTGTAAGTCTTCGGTATTATGTTCACTATTGGCATACATCGTATATAAACCAATTTACAGATTTAAAAGGCCTGTATGGACTTGGTTAACATTTGCATGGAAGTATTGAAAAGGTGTATTATCTTGCAATAGGTGATACTGTGTGACTTTACCTAATGCTATAACTGTTCTGAAGTAGGCCCTGATAGACGATTGGCCTAATAGGCAAGCTATATTGTCCTCCGACAACTCTTGTTTTGACTTAAAATTTGTTTAAATCTTTTGTACCAAATTACGTATTTTTAAAACCATTACAGATATGGCTTTGAAACTTACAACACTTGTTCACCATCATTAAATCCATCAACAGACAAGAGAACATAACTCTGTCAATATTTTTGTAAGAATTATGTCCCTTTTTCGACTTAGAATTCCGGTTAAGTTTTGTGTACCAATTTACTTTGTTCAAACCATTACAGATATTGCTATGAAACTTACAACACTTTTTCACCATCATTACCTCCAGCAACAGACAAGAGTACATAACTCTGTCAATGATTTGTAAGAATTATGGCCATTTATCGCCTTAGAATTCTAGTTAAGTTTTTCATACCACCCCACTTTTTTTCAAAACCATTAGTGATTTAATTTATAATATTACAATACTTATTTATCATCATTTCCTCCATCAACAGACAAGGGTACATAACTCTGTCAAGTTTTGTTTAAGAATTATGACACTTTTTCGATTTATAATTTTGGTTAAGTTATTCATACCAAATCAAATTTTTCAAAACAATTAGGGATATAGCTTAAACACTTACAAACATCTTCTTACCATCATTACCTCCACCAACAGCCAAGAGTGCATAATTCAGTAAAGGTTTTTGTTAAAGTTACGACTCTTTTTCGACTGCATATATCACCCAAAAAAGTTTTGTTTTATTGGCAAGCACAAAAAAGTCGAGCATGCTGTCCTCCGACGCTCTTGTTTACTTAGAAATTATGGTTAAAGGTTTGCATGCACTACATTAGTCCATATCGTAGTAACTACTTGATGCATTCCATTGATACGTTATAAATACAACCCTTCCCAACTTTAAGAAATTGTTGTTAATGTTTTGCATGCAACTTCATTAGAGTCCATTATCTCAGTAAATTTAATAAGCGGTGAAATAGTCGAGCACGCTGTCCTACGACAGCTCTTTGTTTTTATCTTTGTCTATGTAAAAAATCCGTCCTTCCATACAAATTTAGGGGGAGATATTCAGAACAGTGTGTGAAATAAAACAATACCAAGTCCTAAATTTCTTGTGAACACGATAAAGTCAAGATTAATTTATTATCCTATGTTTACCAAACTTATTCAGTAGCTAGATATCCTGAGAGCTCGGTTCCTTTCAAAACCCAGCCAGATCCGTTCATGCATGATGGGATTATGGCCCTTTAAAATTGGCAAAATTGCTATAATTGACCTTGTGAACGAGTTAAATCAGAATTTCTACCTTTACATTCGCTCCTGGAGAAGGTCAACGCCCTCTCAGTATTTTTCAAGATAAAGATTCAGAATGTTCCTTAAGTGAACCACTATCAGATTCCTTCAAGCCATGTTGATTGGTCAAAAACATGGCTGCCGGGGGGGCGAGGCTATTTTGCCTTATATGACTTGAGTGAAAAGTTAAAAATCTTCTTCTCCTAAAATGTTTGGTCGATTCTCAAATAATTTTGTAGAAATATTCATAGGGTGACCCTCCAACAGATTCCTTCAAGCCATGTTGAATGGTTGAAAACTATGGCCGCCAGGGGTCGGGGCTTATATGGCTAAAGTGAAATAAATTAATATTGGGTGAGCGATCCAGGGCGATCATGGCACTCTTGTTTGCTCATATGATTGTTGTAGTAAAAGTGAGTTATGGACGCATTCATCATCATTATAAAGAGATTGTACACAAAAGCCATAAATCTTGTATGTTGCTTGAATTATGGCCCTTTTTCAACTTCAAATATTGTTTATGAAATGCATCTTGGCTCACTTTTTAGCTCACCTGAAAGGTGACATATTGTGATCGCCTTTTGTGCGGCGTGCGTCGTTTTCCTCAGTAACCTGGGTCAATTGGGATGAAACTTCACAGAAAACATCCTCTCAATGACCTCACCAAAATTCCGTCAAATTTTAGGGATCCATGCAGAATTCTGGTTTGCATGGCAACGAAACAAAATAATTTTTAAAATTCTTCTTCTTCAAAACTGGTTGGCAGATTTTCAAATACTTTTGTAGAAATGTTCATTAGATGACCCACTATGAGATTCCTTTAAGCCATGTTGATTGGTAGAAAAACATCAGAAAAGGGGCAAAATGACAACATAAAAATTCCATTCATATGAAATCTTAATACTTCAGTGGTCCTCTTCTCCAATTTGTTCAAGCCATATCAATTGGGTATAAAATAATAGAAACCAGGGGTCATCTCAAAAGTGGTGAAATTATCTTTTAGCTTAAACTGACAACTCTGACAAATCCACTGGCCCAATTTTAACTTTATTTTACAGGAATGTTTCTTTGATGGTGATCAATTCAGGGTCATCTTGGCCGTCTTGTTTATTTTGGCTCCCTTTTAAGCTCACCTGTGCACGAAGTGCTCAAGGTTAGCTACTGTGAACACATTTTGGCGTCTGTCCGTCGTGCGTAGTTAACAATTGCCTTGTAAACACTCTACAGGCTACATTTTACATCCGATCTTCATCAAATTTTGGACAAGTTCTCCTCGAAACTGGGTCATCTTATGCCAAAAAAAGGTCATTAGGTCAAATTGAAGGGAAATATTGTTAACACTCTGGAGACCGCATTTTTAACTTCAGCATAATGAAACTCTATCAGAATGAATGTCTTAATGATATCTAGGTCAAGCTCGAATATGGGTCATATTAGGTCTGAAACTAGGTCAATAGGCCAGATTGAAGGGAAATCTTGTTTACAGTCTCGAGGCTGCATTTTTGTATGCCCGTTTTGAAAAAAACGGATCGTATTATAGTTTTACCTGCGGCGTACGGGCGGGCGGCGTCCAGTATGTTGTCAGCTCAATAAATTTAGAAGCCTTTGTTTAATCATCAACAAATTTAGTCAGAATGTGAATTGGCATAATATCTCGGACAAGTTTGATAACTAGCTATATTGCTATAGTCAATCGAGAGTTATCGCCCTTTTATTAAAGACATTACCTAAAATTGGTGTTGTCAGCTCAATAACTTTAGAAGCCTTTGTCCAATCATCACCAAATTTAGTCAGAATTTGTATTGCCATAATATTTCGGACAAGTTCGATAACTAGCCATATCGTTTTAGTCAATTGAGAGTTATCACTCTTTAATTATAGAAATTACCTAAAATTGGTCTTGTCAGCTCAATAACTTTAAAAGCCTTTGTTCAATCATCACCAAATTGGTCAGAATGTGTATTGGCATAATACCTCGGACATGTTTGATAACTGGCCATATCGCTTGAGTCAATCAAGAGTTATTGCCCTTTTATTAAAGAAATTACCTAAAATTGGGATCAATTGTCAGCTCAATAACTTTAAAAGCCTTTGTCCAGTCTTCACCAAATTCGGTTTGAATATGTATTGGCATCATATCTCGGACAAGTTCGATAACTAGCCATATTGCTTTAGTCAATCGAGAGTTATCGCCCTTTGATTATAGAAATTACCTAAAATTGGTCTTGTCAGCTCAATTAATTTAGAAGCCTTTGTCCAATCGTTACCAAATTTGGTCAGAATGTATATTGGCATAATATCTTGGACAAGTTCGATAACTTACCACGTTATCTTAGTCACTACACACTTATGTCCCTCGAAATGGCCAAAACTGTACTAACAGTGTCTGCTCTCTAAATTTGCCTGATGTACAACCAATTATCACTATACTTAATTGGTCTCAAAAAAACAGGACGGGCGTATTTTGTGACATTTGGCGCTCTTGTTAACTTTAGCATGATGACACTTTATCAGAATGTTTGTCTCGATGAAATTAGGCAAAGCATAAATATTGGTCAGGTCTGTTAAAAACTAGGTCATTAGGTCAAATTGAAGAAAAATATTGTTAAAACACCGCAATTTTACTTTGTCAGAATGTTTGTCTTGATAATATCTAGTCCACGTCCGAGTATGGGTCATATAGGGTAACAAACTAGTTCATTAGGCCAATTCGATTTGGCCTAATGAACTAGTTTGTAACCCTATATGACCCATATTTGTACATAGACAATATTTAACTTCAATTTGGCCTAATGAACTAGTTTAACTAGTTCATTAGGCCAAATTGAAGTTAAATATTGTCTATGTACAAATATGGGTCATATAGGGTTACAAACTAGTTCATTAGGCCAAATCGAAGGAAAATATTGTCTATGTTCAAATATTGGTCATATCAGGTATAAAAAAAAAAGGTCACTAGGCCAAATGAAGGAAAATATTGTTAACACTGGAGGTTGAATTTAAATCTTTGTCAGAATAATTGGCTCGATGTGTTTTGCATTAGAAATCACATTGCATAATTCAGGCGAGCGATCTAGGGCAATGATAAATAAATATTTTAATGATAAAATAAATGTCCACCAGCGGGCTGGTCTGTTTTGTCTAATATGACTATAGTGAACATTTTAAAAATCTTCTCCGAAAGTATCAGGAAGATTTTGAAATAGTTTAGTAGAAATGTGAATACATTTGCTACTGATCTGAAACAATGTGGTTTCTAGATAAATATTTTTACTTTTGATTATTTCTTTACATGTAGGTCAGAAATGCCAGAAATGACATCATGCATAATGCAAAGATGGAGTCACCAACCACAGATCTGAACAGCTATTTCAACATACTGAATGATGTTTTAAATGATTCAAAACATCTACAAGGTCTAACTAAAGTGAAGGATGCTAAAGACAAGTTACATCAGGTAAAATCAAATATACACTACAAATAAAATCAACAGTTGGTAGCATAACAATATTCATGAGAATGGAAGAACAAGAACAAACATACATTTTCCAGACTGGTTAACAATGTTGGTTGTAATGTGGCTAACTTGATGTACTGTGTTGCAAGAGTAAGATCACTATAGATGAACAATGATAAGAATTATTTTACTAGTACTTTGTTTGCCAATAGTCACGGGAAACTGTTATCCTATAACAGAAAATATGCTCAAGGCTGCACAACATAACAAACATGAGATTGATCAATTGATACATTTGATTATAATGCCTTTTTCAAAAGTATTTCATGACAACTAGTTCTCCTAACATGTTTGTCCTTGCTTTTTCACATCAATACACCACACCACATTCTTCCCATAGTACTGGCTACCTTTAGCCCATTTGTGAAAGACAGAAAGCAAATAGTCGACTTGTATCAATCACCCAAAAGAATGAAAAACTGAGCCGGGATTTTATACCTACAACTCATTGATTGATAGCCCTCATTATTACCGACAGAGCTATCCCTGCTCGACACAAACAACAATTAAAGCATCATTACACAATGTAATGTAGCCTTCTTTCAGATCCAGATGTTATACTCTTATTGACAATTTATTGACAATGTTGACATGGTTACTTATACTGAAAAATGAAAAAAGAACCAGATTGTTAGTTCATTTACTAAAAAAAGAATTACATGTGTATTTTCAATACCAGGCTTGTTTAAATAATGTTGAGAAAGCTATTTTTTGATTCTGTGTCAAGATCACTGTTACTAAAAAAATAGAACAGACATTACTCTGATCCGTGTGGTAATCAAAGGGGATTTGGAACAGGACATTTCAATCCCGAACGTGGCGCTCATGGTGGAGTGTCCTTGGGCAAGTCACATTACCAAGCCTGGTGCTGGTTTGTTTACCCAGGGTTCCTGCATAAGTGTTTTGTTACCGTGATATTGTTGAAACCTGTGTAAAACCAAAATGAAGCGCCACACATCTTTACACCATATTATTTGTGATAACTTCTTCCGATAAACTTCTTTACTTGAAACAAATCTAATGCATTTATTGCTTTGATTTGAGCTCCATTTCAACAGTTTTTAGCTCCACTGGCAGAAAACCAGTTGAACTTAGTCATGGAGAATTGTCCGTCGTGTGTGCGTCAACTTTTTGCTTCAAATGACTTCACCTCCCTGATGAAAAGGTCATTTATGATGAAACTCCATAGGTAGCATCCTCTGAATATCTTCTACTAAATTCCTTAATTTTTTTTGGATCCTTGCAAAATTCTGGTTTCCATCACCAACAATAGTGAAATCTTAAAAATATCTTCTCCTCCCGAAAGCGTGGGGCCGATTTTCAATTAATTTTGTAGAAATGTTCCTTTGGTGACCGTCTATAAGATTCCTTCGAGCAATGTTGATTTGTTGAAAAACACGGCCGCTAGGGGGGGGGGGGGCTATTTTGCCTTATATGTATATTGTGAAAACTTAAAAAATCTTCTCCTTAAAAAGTGTTGAGCCGATTTTCAAATTATTTTGTAGAAATGTTCCTTTTGTGACCCTCTACCAGATTCCATCCAACAATGTTGATTGGCTGCCACAGGGCGGGGCTATTTTGCCTTGTATCGCTATAGTGAAAACTTAAAAAATCTTCTCCTTGGAAAGTGTCAGGCCGATTTTCAAATAATTATGTAGAAAATTGTATTGTTCTTAGGGTGACCATCTATTAGCGGACCTCAAGCCATGTTGATTGTCAAAAACCATTCTCGCCAAAGGGCTGGGTTATTTTGCCTTATATAGATAAAATAGTGAAAATTGAAATATCTTCTTCTCTAAAAGTGTCAATCCGATTCTCAAATAATTTTGTAGAAGTGTTCCTTGGGTTAACGAACCTCTATCAGATTCCTTCAAGTCATGTTGTTTGGTCGAAAACCATGGCCGTCAGGGGGCGTGCCTTTTTAGCTCGCCTATGCACGAAGTGCAAGGTGAGCTATTAATTGTGATCACATTTTTCCGGCGTCCGCACGTCGTGCGTCTTCAACATTTGCTCTTGTTAACACTCTACAAGCTACATTTTACATCCAATCTTCATTAAAGTTTAACCGAACATTCATCTCTATCAAATCTTAGACAAGTTCGAAAATGGGCCATATGAGGTGAAAAACTAGGTCACTAGGTCAAATTGGAGGGAATCTTGTTAACACTCTGGAGGCCACATTTTCAACTTGAGCATATTGAAACTTTTTCAGAATGTTTGTCTTCATAATATGTAGGTCATGTTCGAACATGGGTCATGTCGGGATTAAAGTAGGTCACTAGGTCAAATTGAAGGAAAATCTTGTTAATACCCTAGAGGCCGCAATTTTTGTTTCAGCAGTTTGAATTTTTTCGAATATGTTTGTATTAAAGATATCAAGGTCAAGTTCGAATTGGGGTCATGCCCGGTTAAAAACAAGGTCACTAGGCTAAATTGAAGGAAAATCTGGTTAACACTCTGGATACTGCATTTTTAACTTGAGTAACTATGATGAAACTTTATCAGAATGTTTGTCTTGATTATATGTAAGTCAAGTTCTAACATGGGTCATGTTGGGTCAAAAAGTAGATCACAAGTTCAAATTAAAGGAAAATCTTGTTGACACTCTAGAGGCCGCAATTTTTGCTTCAGAAGTTTGAAATTTTGTCAGAATGTTTGGCTTAAATAATTCTAGGCTAAGTTCGAATATGAGTTATATTTGGTCAGAAACTAGGTCACTAGGCTAAATTGAAGGGAAATCTTGTTAACACTGTATAAGCTGCTTGAAATTAGGTCAGAATGTTGAGCTGAATGATATCTAGGTCAAGTTCGAATTTGGGTTATATTGGGTCAGAAATAAGGTCAATAAAGGAAAATATTGTTCAAACTCTGGAGGCCGCATTTTTTACTTTGAGCAAGTTGAAACTTTTGTCTTGATGATATCGAGTCCATGTTGGAATACGGGTCGTATCAGGTAAAAAAATATAGATCACTAGACCAAACGAAAGAAAATCTTGTTAACACTGTGGAGAATGCATTCAGAGTACTTGTCTTCATGTGTTTTGCATTGCAGTACGTTGTATAATTAAGGTGAGCGATCTAGGGCCCTCTTGTTTACCTTATATGGCTAATGTGAAAACTTAAAAAATCTTCTCCTCCGAAAGTGTTTACAAGGCTGATTTTCAAATTATTTTGTAGAAATGTTCCTTGAGTGACCCTCTATCAGATTTTTTCCAGCAATATTTATTGGTCGAAAAACATGGCTGCCAGAGGGCGGGGTTATTTTGCCTTATATCGCTAAAGTGAAAACTTACAAAAATCTTAACCTCGAAAAGTGTCAGGCCGATTTTCAAATAATTTTGTTGAAATGTTCCTAGGGTGACCTCTATCAGAAGCCTTCAAGCCAAGTTGATTGATCGGAAACTATGGCCGCCAGGGGGCGGGGCTTATTCATTAATTAATTATGTAGACAATTTTAATGTTCCTAGGATGACCCTCTATTAGATTCCCTCAACCATATTGATTGGTCAAAAACTATGGCCGCCAAAGTGCGGGGCTATTTTGCCTTATAAAGATAAAATAGTGAAAATTTAAAAATCTTCTACTCCAAAAGTGTCATGCTGATTCTCAAACAATTTTGTAGAAGTGTTCCTCTGGTGAACCTCTATCGGATTCCTGCAAGCCATGTTGTTTGGTCGAAAACTTAAAAAATCTTCTCCGAAATTGTTATGCCGATTTCTGCAAGCCATCTTGATTGGTTAAAAGACTTGGCTGCTTGGATGCAGGGCTTTTTAACGTTATATGGCTTAAAAACTTTTTTGTGTTATATGGCTTAAAAACTTAAAATAATTCTCCATCAAAAGTATCAGGTCGATTGTCAATTTTTTTTGTAGAAGTGTTCCTTTGGTGACTCTATCAGATTCCACCAAGCCATGATGATTGGATTTAAAATATAGCTGCCAGGGGCGAGGCTGTTAGCCTTATACATGTATTTGCTTTAGTGAAAGCTTTAAAAATAATCTCTTCCTAAACTATTTGGTCTCTTTTTAAATTATTTTGCAGAAATGGTGATTGGTCAGCTCTTTGTAGATTTAATTGTTTAAGTGGAGCGGTACTGGCCCTTTTGGGCCTCTTGTTCTGTTATACCACAGCGGCCAGTTCACCATATCATGTGTATTCTGGCTTTGTCGCACCTGTACCCCACACAACATTCTTCTCTGGCCAAACCATGAAAATTGATTTAAGTCATTTTCCCATCAGTGTGGATCAAGCCCTACATACACAACCGCGCAATCTGAACCTGTTCTGCGCTGTTTTACAATTAGTTGTAGATCGTTTAAAAAAAAAATAGATATCACTTCACAGAAATGTTCCTTTGGTGAACTCTGTCAAAATGATTCAAATATTTAATGCCTTATTACAAATGTCCTTTACTAATAACCTGTTTTGTTTACAGATTCATTTTCGCCATTGTTCAATCTTCCCCGATATTACCAGGTGGTCGATTGGCTCTCTAGTTTGCATGTGTAATAATTATGTTAATGTTGGTTTTCCTGCACCTCTGCTCCTTTCGGGTGAAACACAATCAAGGGAACAGTAGGGTTGCACTTGTGGGTGAAAATTGAAGGTGATCATTTTGATAAAAAAAGTAATTTTCTTATAAGTACAATTAATGTCTGAAGTTTATGAAACCTCAGCGGTTTGCAGCTGGTCAAACAGGATATACTGTGTTGACTCTTCGATACACTCCCCACAGTTTGCTGGTTACGGACACTACATAGGACACTAATTGCAATATAGTAATACAAAACTGTATTAAACTTTTATTAATTTGAAATAATTGTAACATAATATATCATGTATAAATACAAATAAAAATAACAATTGAAGCTGAGATAGGTTTTAATTCTCACAAAGACACCATATTTATAGGAAACAATCCTGTTGCAAAAATCACCTATATAATTATCAATTATTGTTACATCTTTAATTTTAGAGTTAATTAATGGTAAGTACTAATTGTTCAGAAACTAACATTTTATCTTATCTGTATGAAAGGCAAAGAATTATTTTGAAAGGACAATACTTATTTTTAGCTCACCTGAGCTTTGCTCAAGGTGAGTTATTGTGATCGCCTTTTGTCCGGCGTCCGTCGTCCGTCGTCCGTCGTCCGTCGTCCGTCGTGCGTCGTCCGTCAACTTCTTCTCCTCAGTAACCAGTGGGTCAATTTGGATGAAACTTCACAGAAAGCATCCTCTCAATGACCTCACCAGAATTCCTTCAAATTTTTGGGATCCATGCAAAATTCTGGTTTCCATGGCAACGAAACCGAAAAAACTTCAAAATTCTTCTTCTCCGAAATTGGTTGGCAGATTTTCAAATAATTTTGTAGAAATGTTCCTTGGATGACCCTCTATCAGATTCCTTCAAGCCGTGTTGAATGGTCGAAAAACATGGCCGCCAGGGGGGGGGGGGGGGGGGGGGGGTATTTTGCCTTATATGGCTATAGTGAAAAATTAAAAAATCTTCTCCTCCAAAAGTGTAAGGCCGATTTTCAAATAATTTTGTAGAAATGTTCCTTGGGTGACCCTCTATCAGATTCCTTCAAGCCAAGTTGATTGGTCGAAAAACATGGCCGCCAGGGGGGGCGGGGCTATTTTGCTTTATATGGCTATAGTGCAAACTTAAAAAATCTTCTCCTCCAAAAGTGTCAGACTGATTTTCAAATAATTTTGTAGAAATGTTCCTTTTGTGATCCTCTATCAGATTCCTTCAAGCCATGTTGATTGGTCAAAAAACATGGCCGCCAGGGGGCGGGGCTATTTTGCCTTTTATGGCTATAGTGAAAACTTAAAAAATCTTCTCCTCCATAAGTGTCAGGCCGATTTTCAAATAATTTTGTAGAAATGTTCCTTGGGTGACCCTCTATCAGATTCCTTCAAGCAATGTTGATTGGTCGAAAAACATGGCCGCCAGGGGGCGGGGGCTATTTTGCCTTATATGGCCAAAGTGAAAACTTAACAAATCTTCAACATCTTCTCCTCAGTAACCAGTGGGTCAATTGGGATGGAACTTCACAGAAAGCATCCTCTTAATGACCTCACCAGAATTCCTTCAAATTTTAGGGATCCATGCAGAATTCTGGTTTCCATGGCAACGAAACGAAAAAAACTTCAAAATTCTTCTTCTCCCAAACTGGTTGGCAGATTTTCAAATAATTTTGTAGAAATGTTCCTTGGATGACCCTCTACCAGATTCCTTCAAGCCATGTTGATTGGTCAAAAAACACGGCCGCCATGGGGGCGGGGCTATTCAGAGTCTATTTTGCCTTATATGGCTATAGTGAAAACTTAAAAAATCTTCTCCTCCGAAAGTGTCAAACTGATTTTCAAATAATTTTGTAGAAATGTTCCTTGGGTGACCCTCTATCAGATTCCTTCAAGCCATGTTGATTGATCGAAAAACATGGCCGCCGGGGGGAGCGCATTTTGCCTTATATGGCTGTAGTGCAAACTTAAAAAATCTTAATCTCCAAAAGTGTCGGCCCGATTTTCAAATAATTTTGTAGAAATGTTCCTTGGATGACCCACTTTCAGATTCCTTCAAGCCATGTTGATTGGTCGAAAAACATGGCTGCCAGTAGGCAGGGCTATTTTGCATTATATGGCTATAGTGAAAACTTAAAAAATCTTTTGCAAAATCCATGCAAAATTCTGGTTTCCATGGCAACGAAACCGAAAAATCTTCAAAATTCTTCTTCTCCCAAATTGGTTGGCAGATTTTCAAATAATTTAGTAGAAATGTTCCTAGGGTGACCCTCTATCAGATTCCTTCAAGCCAAGTTGATTGGTCGGAAACTATGGCTGCCAGGGGGCGAGGCTTATATAGCTAAAGTGAAAAAAAAAAAAATTCAGGTGAGCGATTCAAGGGCCATCATGGCCCTTTTGTTCACTAAATTTATGAAAATAAAAGGTCAATATTTTGGTTACGGACACTACGTAACTATGCCCTGCACATAAGTAACAGTTCACATAATGCATATATATAATAAAAGCTTAGTTGGATAATAACTTTCTTAGTATGAATATTTAATGCTCCTTTAATGTTTATATCTGTCATTTTGACTTCTGTGTCATAAAATTTATAAAATGTACCCAATTTTCAGTGTGAGAAAAAAAAAATATATGAAAACTTGTCTTTTTTTTTGGTTCACCTGAGCTTTGCTCAAGGTGAGTTATTGTGACCGCCTTTTGTCCGGCATCAGTCGTCCGTCGTGCGTCTTGCGTCAACTTCTTCTCCTCAGTAACCAGTGGGTCAATCGGGATGAAACTTCCCAAAAAGCATCCTATCAATGACCTCACCAGATTTCCTTCAAATTGTTGGGATCCATGAAGAATTCTGGTTTCCATGGCAACGAAATGAAAAAAAACTTCAAAATTCTTCTTCTCCCAAACTGGTTGGCAGATTTTCAAATAATTTTGTAGAAATGTTCCTTGGATGACCCTCTATGAGATTCCTTCAAGCCATTTTGATTGGTCGAAAAACATAGCCGCCAGGGGGCGGGGCTATTTTGCCTTATATGGCTATAGTAAAACCTTAAAAAATCTTCTCCTCCGAAAGTGTCAGGCTTATTTTCAAATAATTTTGTAGAAATGTTCCTTGGATGACCCTCTATCTGATTCCTTCTAACCATGTTGATTGGTCGAAAACATGGCCGCCAGGGGGTGCGGAGCTATTTTGCCTTATATGGCTATAGTGAAAACTTAAAAAATCCTTTCCTCCGAAAGTGTCGGGCCGATTTTCAAATAATTGTTGACCATATCTTCACCAATTTTTAGCTCTACTGGCCAAAGGCCAGAAGGGCTTATGTCGTGGCGATGTGTCCGTCGTCCGTGCGTGCGTGCGTCCGTGCGTCCGTGCGTCCGTAAACAATTTCTTGTTAACACGATACAGTCTTCACTTTTGATTGTATCTCAACCAAACTTATACAGTAGTTAGATATCCATGAGAGCTCGGTTCCTTTCGAAAACCAGTCAGATCCGCCCATGCAAGACTGGATTATGGCCCTTGAAATGGTCAAAATTGCTATAAAAGAGCTTGTTAACACGATACAGTCTTCAAGTTTGATTGCATCTCAACCAAACTTATACAGTAGTTAGATATTCATGAGAGCTTGGTTCCTTTCGAAAACCAGCCAGATCCGCCCATGCATGACTGGATTATGGCCCTTGAAATGGTCAAAATTGCTATAAAAGAGCTTGTTATGACAAAGGGCTGACAACTCACTAAGCAAGACATACTAAGTTAAGGCAATTAATATTTACAAGTTTTAATTTTTATATAAAAACCATATTAAATTAAGTAAACACCTATATATACAACACTGAAATAATAAAAGAATAATTTTAACTCAGAAAGTCCTAATACCCCTGTGCCCCACTGAACAACTCACGGAATCAAACCGTCCCTAACCTGTTCCTTTTACCTTTCCTTATTTTCACTGTTCGTAATTCAAACGATATAAATAAACTAGACTTCTACTACCGCGTCCGGATTCGTAGGAAATTAACTCCACTGCGCATTCAACCTTTATTGGCGATGGCGGGAAATCAGGAACCGTAACGTCCTGTGATTATATCTATTAGGCTGGTTGCCTATCGCCGGCTATTCCCTGACGTCAGGATGGTCATGCCGCACATATTGCGGATATGTAGATTAATGCGTCCTGTGACGATCTCCACCTGTTGACTCCTGGTTACGTCGTAACGTTGTTGACCTCCGTCGTTATCCGTCACCCATAGCGTCGGCTAGTAGCACGTCTATAGATCATGACGTCTACCGTATCTAGAAAGCGGCTACAATAAATAAACTCCGTCTTACAATTTCATCACCATACAATTTCAGTGCAATGCCTTCACTACCATTATTTACTTTCACGGTATAATAATTACACTTTAAAAACAGTTACTTTTCACTGCACCAAACAATACCGTATACTGACAAGACTAAATAATGTCCCCAATATACATATCATGAATACAAGAACTCTTTTATTAACCTTCATTTAACAATGAACTGCATTAAGGAAATATCATTCACCAATGCAACACAATGTATATATACAATAATTAAACAGACTCATAGATTTCTCTGTAACATCGTAATAAACATTATGTAATAATATGAATAAAGTATGTCTCTCCAACACTATACCAAATAACACAATTTAAACTATTTGTAATTTGTATCAATTTAAACATCTTTCAAAATTATAGCTACTTCCTTTTCTCGAAATAATTTAAAACAATGAATAAAGAATCCGTTAAATTGACTTACCATTTAAATCAACAATTTAAATAAAATCAAAATAAAGATAAGTCTGTACTTACACAATTCCGCATGTAATGGTCACCAACTGACTCCTAGCGAGGTTGATATTTGACTGACAAAACGTACACATTGTCCCTCAGTTAAGTAGCCAAGACACACCTGGAACCGCGAAATACTCATGCAGCACGAGCTTGTCAAACTGATTATATAAATTTACTTTAGCAAAAGGCCAACTGAACGATATGCATAGGTTTATATTTTCCCCAAATTAAATCATCCAAATGTTTAATACTCAACCGATTTAAATGAAACTAACTTGCAACTAACTCAAACATATAAAAAGATAATCAAAAGTTATTGATTTTTACTTCTCACAAAATGTACCACCATTGTGCTTGAAATAGGCTTACGAAAATAATGTTCTAGATACTGACACTGTGCATACTCTATACATATGGTTATATAAACTAAGGCCAAGCCTATATAATAATACTTGTTATACGTTTTCTATTTTCAACCATTATTATCTCAGGTTATTTTGTTACAACACGTTCCCCCCAAGGATAAAGTGGTTACACTTTTTCTACCTAACAAAATAAACTTTCACTAGCACTACCTGTCTAGTCTACCGCAATAAACCATACTATTTACAATTACACAGCTTCTAAAATCTAAACTCCTTAATCACTAACCTCGTTTTCCCCGATACATTTTACAGGTACGTCCCTGTCGTACTCTTGTCATTAAACTGGTCTAACTTTACTTATTTCCTAATCTACTGAGATAATCTGCACCAACATTATCTCTGCCTGGAATAGCCTGAATACGCATTCTGTATGGTTGCAATGCTAATGCCCATCTCATTAACCTAGAATTCGTCATTTTCGACTTGTTTAAGTAAACAAGAGGCTGGTGATCTGTTTCTAATACAAATTCTCTGCCGAATAAATACCTATGAAACTTGGAAATTCCCCAAATCACACCCAGACACTCCTTTTCAATTACTGAGTAGTTCTTTTCCCTATCCAGTAATTTCTTGCTTCCATAAGCTACTGGCCACTTCACACCTTCGGATTCCTGCAGTAATATTGCTCCTACACCTACATCTGATGCATCGGTCCTGAGAATGAATGGCTTATCTAACTCTGGTAACTTCAATATCGGTGGTCCTACAAGACTCTTCTTCAAGGTCTGAAGAGCAAATTCCTGACTATCTCCCCATACTACCTTATTTGGTTGAAATTTCTTCGTTAAATCGGTCAAAGGTACCGCAATAGCTGAAAAGTTCGGAATAAATTTCCTGTAGAATCCTACTACACCTAAAAACGATCTTACCTGCTTTTTAGTTGTTGGTCTTTCCGCTTTCTGGACTGCCTCTATTTTGTCCTGTGATGGTCTCAGTGTACTTGACTCACCTATCACATGTCCCAAACACTCTAACCTACAATATCCAATACTACACTTGCTAGGTCTCGCTGTTAAACTAGCTACTCTTAATCTACTGAACACTTCCTTTAAAGCTATAACATGCTGATCCCAAGTCATCGTGAACACTAGAATATCGTCAATGAAACTATCTACACCCTCTAAACCTTTAAGAACCTTTCTCATTAGTCTGCAGAATGTACTTGGCGCACATACCAGCCCAAATGGCATTTTATTAAAACGCCACAGTCCTGTGGACGTTTCAAATGATGTCATATCCTTTGCCTGCTCTGTTAAAGGTACTTGCCAGTAGCCTTTACTGAGATCTATCTTTGAAAAATATTTAGCCTTAGACAATTTCGAGAATATCTGCTCAATATTCGGCATCGGTTCAGCGTCAAACACTGTAGCCTTATTTATCTGCCTGAAATCAATGCAAAATCTGATGCTGCCATCTTTCTTTCTTATCAAGACAATCGGACTAGAAAATGGTGCATTTGAAGGTTCTATTACCCCTAGTTCTATCATCTTACTAACTTCCTCATTTACTATCTCTACAGATTGGTAAGGAATAGGATACGCTTTACTTCTAATTGGTTCAGCTGTACTGAGCTTTATGTCGTGCTCTATAAATGACGTGGTTCCTGGTATGTCGGTTAAGACATCAGTGAACTCCTTCAACACTTTATCTACTTGTGCTTTCTGATCTACTGATAAGTCTTTACAAATATCTACGTTGTCGACTGATTCAGTACCTACGCTAGATGGACACTCTAATGGTATCTCTTCATCGACCCAATCGATATCATCTCCTTTCCTATCATCCTCATCTTCTACAATTGCAGAACAAACCACAGCAAATACTCCTCGAACCTCATTATCATCATCAATGTCTCTCTCGTGATATTTTTTTAACATATTCGCATGGAATGTTTTTTCCTTACCCTGCATATCAATTACAAAATCAAGTTGGTTAATTACCTTTGTTACCTCAAAAGGACCCTTCCATCTCAATAACAGTTTGTTGTGGTTCTCTGGAAGTAGTACTAATACTTTGTCACCTTCCTCAAACTTTCTTGCCCTGGTCCGCTTATTATAATACTTCTTCTGACGTAATTTAGCCTTACCTAACTGTTCTTGAGCCATCTTACATGTTTCTTCCAATCGTTCCCGCAAATCTATAACATATTGGTATGTGGATTTAATCTCACCCTCAGTCACTTCACCAGCCCATAATTCCTTCAATATACTCAACGGTCCTCTCACAGTCCTACCATAAAGTAACTCAAAAGGTGAAAACCCCAAGCTCTCTTGTGGTACTTCTCTATAGGCAAATAAAGCTGCATTTACATACTTATCCCAGTCTTTTGGTCTCTCACAACACATCCGTTTTAGCATCCGCTTTAACGTCCCGTTGAACTTCTCCACCAAACCATTACACATTGGGTGATAAGGGGTTGTGGTTAACTGACGTAAGGATAACATTCGACTTACCTCAGCCATCATCTCAGATGTAAACTGTGAACCCATATCTGTCAACATCTCCTCTGGGATTCCAAGTCTGCTAAACATGTCTACTAGGGCCTCCGCTACTCGTGCTGTCTCAATACTTGGTAAAGCCACCGCTTCGGGATATCGTGTTGCATAGTCTACCATCACTAGAATATATCGGTTCTTCCTGTCGGTCATCGGTTCTATTGGTCCCACCAAATCTACTGCTACCCGCTTGAAGGGTGTATCGATCAATGGCATGTCTCCTAGTGGTACTCTCATGACCTTACCTCTTGCTATAGTTCTTTGACAGATATCGCAGGACCTGCAATATCGACTAACTTCTGCACAAACTCCTGGCCAATAGAACTCAGCTAAAACCTTATCACTGGTCTTCCGTATTCCTAGATGTCCTCCCATCAATGCTTCGTGTGCTAACTTCATCACGGTTTTTCGACACTTGGTTGGAACTACTAACTGGTATGCCTTCTTATGATCTGGATATAAAAACTCCCGATACAACAACTCGTTCTTAAATAAAAAGTTCACCTGTCCACCTCCTTTACACATTCTGACATGTCCTTCTGTGGCTTTCTGTCTAGTCTTCTCCAGAGATTCATCTTGCATCTGTAATTCTTTAAAATCTGTTCTAGAAATATCCAATATTTTACCTGGAACAATCAATTTCCGATATGGCTTAGTCCCTTCTTGTTTTTGAGCTCTAGTCTGCACTGCGTTTACTTCATCTTCGGGTTCTGGATATCTTGCCCCTGTAATGTTACCTATAACTAGATCATATAATGGTGTGTCAATACACAATGCTTCGGTGATACCTTTATAATAGGGTGTGTTCACGTCGATCTTTGCGACGGGAAAATAATGTTCGGAACCATCTATGTACTTACAGCACCTCTCCTTACCAGTAAATTGGTCCTCCCGCACTAACGTCTTCTTCACAATGACACAGGTTGCCCCGGTATCTCTCATCATGTTCACCTTGTTCCCATTCACTGTTCCTTCCTTGGTTGGACAATTGCTCTGCATGCATGCCCCTAACTGCTCCGAAACATCGCTACATACATGTATACAATTCGAACTGTCTGTCCTTCTCATACCCCTTCGACCTTGACCTCTATACCTTCCTCGGCCTCTTCCATGCTGGTTACCTCGATAGTTTTGATGTTGGTAAAAGGTGTTTCCACTTCCGGTCTCTGTACTGGCAACTACTCTTCCATTACTATCGTCAACGGCTGCCATCATCGGTCTGTTACCTTTTCTTCTGCAGTCAGCCGATTTATGATTACCACCTCCACAATGCTGACACTTCCACTGATCATCTGAATGGTTACTCGTGCCTCGGTCCTTTCGTCTTCCTTCCTTTGACACTACCTGTTGACAACCACCTCTCGCTTCTGCAAACAAATCCGCCTGTGCTGCCATCTCTGGTCCGTCTGTAAACAATTTCGTTTTAAGAAATAATAGCAACTCATGATTGCTTATAGCCAACAATTGATCTCTTAACAAATAATCTACTACACCATCATACGTCTTTACTACTTTCCCTAAATCAAACCACCGTTCCAAATAGTTTCTTGACCTTCTTAAATACTGTATAAATGTCTCTCCATTCTCTGGTCTAGCTGCTTTAAATCGCTTCCTAAACCCTTCCTCCGTCAATTCAAACCGTTTTAACAAGGCTGACTTTAACTTCCCATAGTCCAAAGAGTCATCAGTAGGTAATCTAGAGTATACATCTAATGCCTTCCCTTTTAACAATGCACTAAGGTGTAGGGCCCATTGTTCATCCTTCCATCCTTGTACTGCTGCGTATCTCTCAAATCGTGATAAATAACTGTCCATGTTGTCCTTGTTCTCATCAAACCATGGTAACCTCGGTCCTTTAACTTTATGTTCCTGAATTACTGTCTTACCTTTGTTGATTTCTGCCAACTCCATTGCTTGCTGGTGTTGAACAGCTGCCAACTCCATTGATCTCTGGTGGTCTTTCAGCATTTGGCTTTCTATGGATTCTCTCTTCCTGAGTTCTGCTTCGCGTTCTGCTTCACGTTCTGCTTCACGTTCCAGTTGTCTCTGTTTCCTCTCCCTGGCCTGTTCCTCTTGTACAAAACGCCTAAGATCCTCACCTGTATAACCAAACTTTTCTCCTAACTCCGTTAACTCCTTCATACTAGTCATAATTATTAATTGTATAACCCCAAACAATAAATAATACTACACTTTGACTAAACACTAGCTACCTTCTCAATATATGACAAAACAATAGCTAATCAAATAAGATCAACTTATATATATTACAACCCTGAATTTTAATTAACTCACTTCAAAGTTAAATTCATCTATAATATGACGCAAAACTATTCTAAGTAATTGCGGAGACGGTACAGTATACTTCACTAACCGTAATACTAACAACAATCCAATGTATGACTATAGCCTATATCTATATATCTAATTCAAAATACTGCTAGCCCCGTGTATAATTATCCTATCATATATGAGTCCACGCAATACTCAACTTACGGATATTACCTGTAGCTACAATGTACGGCAAATTAATAACCCGCACTAACCACTTTCATTCAAATATAGTGACTAACTATTATCTATGCAGTACGGTTCGATGCACTAATACAAATGGCAGTAGTATACAATTACTTCACACTGTCTCTACCAACTATATTTTACCAACACAGATCACTTAATACTCAGATTACTAAGCCCAAGATCTTATTAAATGCGACAAAGATAACTCAATTTAAGTTTATCAAAATAAAACCTAATTCAAAATTAAATCAGTTTTAAACATTCAGGTGTTTTTTTTTTTTTTTAAACTTAAAATAGTCCCACCCTATTGTTGTACCCTCAGCTTACGTGCTTTACTACAAAACGCTTACAACCGCGCAGCTGTGTTTCATCACAGGGTACCAATGTTCTAACAGCTTGACTCACTCCCGCGCATGGATATCTTGTGGCTACTTAACAAGGTCGACCAACCAGTACCATATATCACCATCACCAGGAGCTCGTCGTGACTGAAAAATAGAAACTCGTATTTCAATTTCAAATAAGTCTAAACAAAATAGTTAATTTGAAAATTATTTAACTGAAAATTTTACAGAGGAATCTTTACAACTGTCTGTAGTATTCTTTCTTAGCTTGCTGTCAAAATCCCACTTCTGACACCATTTGTCACAGCATGACAAAGGGCTGACAACTCACTAAGCAAGACATACTAAGTTAAGGCAATTAATATTTACAAGTTTTCATTTTTATATAAAAACCATATTAAATTAAGTAAACACCTATATATACAACACTGAAATAATAAAAGAATAATTTTAACTCAGAAAGTCCTAATACCCCTGTGCCCCACTGAACAACTCACGGAATCAAACCGTCCCTAACCTGTTCCTTTTACCTTTCCTTATTTTCACTGTTCGTAATTCAAACGATATAAATAAACTAGACTTCTACTACCGCGTCCGGATTCGTAGGAAATTAACTCCACTGCGCATTCAACCTTTATTGGCGATGGCGGGAAATCAGGAACCGTAACGTCCTGTGATTATATCTATTAGGCTGGTTGCCTATCGCCGGCTATTCCCTGACGTCAGGATGGTCATGCCGCACATATTGCGGATATGTAGATTAATGCGTCCTGTGACGATCTCCACCTGTTGACTCCTGGTTACGTCGTAACGTTGTTGACCTCCGTCGTTATCCGTCACCCATAGCGTCGGCTAGTAGCACGTCTATAGATCATGACGTCTACCGTATCTAGAAAGCGGCTACAATAAATAAACTCCGTCTTACAATTTCATCACCATACAATTTCAGTGCAATGCCTTCACTACCATTATTTACTTTCACGGTATAATAATTACACTTTAAAAACAGTTACTTTTCACTGCACCAAACAATACCGTATACTGACAAGACTAAATAATGTCCCCAATATACATATCATGAATACAAGAACTCTTTTATTAACCTTCATTTAACAATGAACTGCATTAAGGAAATATCATTCACCAATGCAACACAATGTATATATACAATAATTAAACAGACTCATAGATTTCTCTGTAACATCGTAATAAACATTATGTAATAATATGAATAAAGTATGTCTCTCCAACACTATACCAAATAACACAATTTAAACTATTTGTAATTTGTATCAATTTAAACATCTTTCAAAATTATAGCTACTTCCTTTTCTCGAAATAATTTAAAACAATGAATAAAGAATCCGTTAAATTGACTTACCATTTAAATCAACAATTTAAATAAAATCAAAATAAAGATAAGTCTGTACTTACACAATTCCGCATGTAATGGTCACCAACTGACTCCTAGCGAGGTTGATATTTGACTGACAAAACGTACACATTGTCCCTCAGTTAAGTAGCCAAGACACACCTGGAACCGCGAAATACTCATGCAGCACGAGCTTGTCAAACTGATTATATAAATTTACTTTAGCAAAAGGCCAACTGAACGATATGCATAGGTTTATATTTTCCCCAAATTAAATCATCCAAATGTTTAATACTCAACCGATTTAAATGAAACTAACTTGCAACTAACTCAAACATATAAAAAGATAATCAAAAGTTATTGATTTTTACTTCTCACAAAATGTACCACCATTGTGCTTGAAATAGGCTTACGAAAATAATGTTCTAGATACTGACACTGTGCATACTCTATACATATGGTTATATAAACTAAGGCCAAGCCTATATAATAATACTTGTTATACGTTTTCTATTTTCAACCATTATTATCTCAGGTTATTTTGTTACAACACGATACAGTCTTCACGTTTGATTGTATCTCAACCAAACTTATACAGTAGTTAGATATCCTCGAGAGTTTGGTTCCTTTCGAAAACCAGCCAGATCCGCCCATGTATGACTGGATTATGGCCCTTGAAATGGTCAAAATTGCTATAAAAGAGCTTGTTAACACGATACAGTCTTCACTTTTAATTGTATCTCAACCAAACTTATACAGTAGTTAGATATTCATTAGAGCTCTGTTCCTTTTGAAAACCAGCCAGATCCGCCCATGCAAGACTGGATTATGGCCCTTGAAATGGTCAAAATTGCTATAAAAGAGCTTGTTAACACGATACAGTCTTCAAGTTTGATTGTATCTCAACCAAACTTATACAGTAGTTAGATATCCATGAGAGCTCGGTTCCTTTCGAAAACCAGCCAGATCCGCCCATGCAAGACTGGATTATGGCCCTTGAAATTGTCCAAATTGCTATAATTGAGCATGTGAACACAATAGAGGCTCCATTTACTATCTGATCTTCACCAAACTTAGATAGTAGTTAAATATTGATGAGAGCTTGGTTCCTTTTGAAAACCAGCTAGATCCGCCCATGCAAGACTGGATTATGGCCCATGAAATTGTAAAAATTGCTATAATACAGCTTGTGAACACAAAAGAGCCTCCATTTACTATCCGATCTTCACCATACATACATGCTCTGGATTGAAAATGACCAAAGAACCATACCAGTAGAGCATAGGCCCTCATGGGCCTCTTGTTATCTGATTTCAACAAAACCAACTCCAAAATAATTATACATTAATTTACTGTCTACTGAGCGTGCAGAAATGCTTCATCTTGTATTTGACACTGTAGAATTGTTTCCGGAAAAAAATGAAAATTTTGAAGCGCAACAGCATAACGCTGTAAAACAGCTGTTTTGTGTATATGTTTTTAACACCTGTGCGAAAACTATTAAAGGTAGAGCCCTGAAATTTCTTTATGCATTGTACATTAGAATGAAATAAATTCATACTCTCAAAACAAGAAGAATTTGATAAAAAACAGTGTATAACATTTGTAATGCTCCCTATATTGTGTTTCACCCGTTTCTTCATTCAAGCGACATGTGACGTGTGGCTGCATCATTGAATATCACATATAGCTTTGCATATTCACTGTTACTCAAATTGTGTAGTATTCCAAAATATCAATGTTTATTGTTTGACACTTAAATTCAACAAGTTTTGGAAATGATGTTGATGGCTGCTTTCTTATTTACTGATGACAGATTACCAAAATGTTACGGATCAATGTTTAACCTCCTAAATTATGTTTCAGCTCCAAAGTAATGTAATAACAATAACAACAGAGGATGAACAGATGATACGTGAAGAATCATTAAAGGCATTAGAAAGAAAGACAGAGGAATGTTTAGATGAAATTGGCAAAAAGAAAGACGAAAGTATCCAAGAGATTGACACTAAGAAAAAAGACTGTGTTCAAGTAATTGACAAAATGAAAGGAGAAATACATATAGCTGCAGATAAAGAATACAAAAGAAAAACTGATGGTAAGCTATTATCTTATTTTACATTTAACTGACTCTCTGGACTTTGTGACATCCTAATCAGCCCGCACCTCAGCACGCATGGTCAAGATCCTCAGTCGCACACGCGTCCTTGAAGCTTTTGGAGAATAATCATGACCTACAATCGTCAAAATAAGTATATAATTTGATCTTAATTACCTCTTAAGATCCGTTTTTGTATGGTATGTCTTGCCTGAATAATAAGCACATTATCCTTTTGAATTTTTGGAGCGGTACTGGCCCTCTTGTTTGCAGTATACTCGGGTTGTAATGTCTAACAACCTTACCTTTCATCCTATTCAATACTGTTTTTCTAACGATCTCCACTGGAAACTCTCTCCAATAACAATTTAAACAAAAACTGCATCAGGTCACGACCAGTGGTACAGAGGTAGAGCGTCGGCCTTTTGCTTGTACCAAAGGTCCCGGGTTTGAATCCTGTGATGAGCGGGTTATGCCTTTGGGATTTTTCCACACAAACGGGGCGAGTACTGGTTAAGTATCCAGGCAGCAGACATTGAGCCTGATAAACATAAGCTTAAAGCTGGTTTTGCAATCGATGTAAAATAAATAAGTTTAAATTGATTTAATGATCAAAAATTAATTCAGGTGAGCGACCTAGGGTCATCATGGCTCTCTTGTTTTCAAAACCGTTAGAGATTTTGCATTAAAACTTTCAATACTTGTTTACCATCATTTTCTGCATCAACAGACAAGAGTTGATAAGTCTGTCAAGGTTTTTGTAAGAATTATGGCCCTTTTTCGACTTAGAATTTTGGTTTGGTTTTTCGTACCACGCCATTTTTTTTCAAAAACCATTTAAGATATATATTGCTTTGAAACTTAAAACACTTATTAACCATCATTTCTTCCATCAACAGACAAGAATACATAGCTCTGTGAAGGTTTTTTGGTAGAATTATAGACCGTTTTCAATGCATTGAATCTGGGTAAAATTGACTTTACCATTTAGGATATTGCTGTGAAAATTAAAATACTTGTTTACCATCATAACTCCAACTGTAGAGAAGAGAAGGTATACATATAACTCTGTCAAGGATTATTGTTTGGCCTATTACTGCAAATAGATTTGTTTTATTATCAAGCATTTAAAGTCGAGCGCGCTGTCTCATGACAGCTCTTGTTTCGTGTTGTTGTCTGGTATGTTGCAGCTTTGAAAATAAAGCATCATACCAACTATGTATATATAAAGAATTGTTCTTTATAGTCAACTTTATTTTTCAAACTACAAGGAAGATAATCTGTTCGTATAACAAATTGTTATTAAATATGGCCAAAATGGTATGCAAATGTCTTGAAACGTAAATGTAGAAACGTAACGTCCCGTGACCTATATAAGTTTGAAAAATATTCTAATAGTTAAACCTTACTAGTTACTTATACAGTTCATTAGGTTTTTATACGCCCGTTTTGAAAAAAACGGATAGTATTATATTTTTACCTGCGGCGTACAGGCGGGCGGGCGGCGTCCAGTATGTTGTCAGCTCAATAACTTTAGAATCCTTTGTCCAATCATCACTAAATTTAGTCAGAATGTGTATTGGGATAATATCTCGGACAAGTTTGATAACTAGCCATATCGCTGTAGTCAATCAAGAGTTATCGCCCTTTAATATATAAATTACCCAAAATTGGTCTTGTCAGCTCAATAACTTTAGATGCCTTTGTCCAATCATCACCAAATTTTGTCACAATGTGTATTGGCATAATATCTCGGACAAATTCCATAACTAGCCATATCGCTTTTAGTCAATCAAGAGTTATCGCCCTTTAATTATAGAAATTACATAAAAGTGGTCTTGTCAACTCAATAACAATTATCACTATACAGGACGGGCGTATTTTGTGACATTTGGCGCTCTTGTTAAAAAATAATTCTTTAAAGTTATACCAGCTAGCAGACCTGCAAGTTAGTCTTCATGTATATATTTTTAGCTCGACTTTTCGAAGAAAAGGCTAGCTATACTACACGCCTCGGCGTCTGTGTCTGCGTTGGTGTCACACATTGGTTAAGTTTTTTGGTCTAATTTACTTTTTTGTCAAAATCATTATAGATATAATTGCTTTGAAACTTACAACACTTATTCACCATCATTACCTCCATCAACAGACAAGAGTACATAAATCTGTGAAGGTTTTTGTAAGAATTATGGCCTTTTTTTCGACTTAGAATTTTGGTTAAGTTTTTTGTACCAATTTACTTTTTTGCCAAACCATTACAGATATTGCTTTTAATCTTACAACACTTATTCACAATCATTTCCTCCATCAACAGACAAGAGTACATAACTCTGTCAAGGTTTTTGTAAGAATAATGGTCCTATTTCGACTTACAATTTTGGTTTAAGGTTTCTTTTTGTACCAGTTCTCTTTTTTTCAGTACGATTACAGATATTCCTTTGAAACATAAAACACTTATTTACCATCATAACCTCCATCAACAGAAAGATTACATAACTCTGTCAAGGTTTTTGTAAGAATATAATGGCCCTTTTTCGACCTTGAATGTTAGTAAAGTTTTTTGTACCAATTCACTTTTTAGCTCACCTGAGCTTTGCTCAAGGTGAGTTATTGTGATCGCCTTTTGTCCGGCGTCCGGCGTCCGTCGTGCGTCGTGCGTCAACTTCTTCTCCTCAGTAACCAGTGGGTCAATTTGGATGAAACTTCACAGAAAGCATCCTCTCAATGACCTCACCAGAATTCCTTCAAATTTTTGGGATCCATGCAAAATTCTGGTTTCCATGGCAACGAAACCGAAAAAACTTCAAAATTCTTCTTTTCCCGAATTGGTTGGCAGATTTTCAAATAATTTTGTAGAAATGTTCCTTGGATGACCCTCTATCAGATTCCTTCAAGCCGTGTTGATTGGTCGAAAAACATGGCCGCCAGGGGGGCGGGGCTATTTTGCCTTATATGGCTATAGTGAAAACTTAAAAAATCTTCTCCTCCGAAAGTATAAGGCCGATTTTCAAATAATTTTGTAGAAATGTTCCTTGGATGATCCTCTATCAAATTCCTTCAAGCCATGTTGATTGGTAAAAAAACATGAACGCCAGGGGGCGGCGGTTCTATTTTGCCTTATATGGCTATTGTGAAAACTTTAAAAAATCTTCTTCTCCAAAAGTGTCAGGCAGATTTTCAAATAATTTTGTAGGAGTGTTCCTAGGGTGACCTTCTATCAGATTCCTTCAAGCCAAGTTGATTGGTCGGAAACTATGGCCGCCGGGGGGCGGGCTTATATAGCTAAAGTAAAAAAAAAAAAAACAGGTGAGCGATTCCAGGGCCATCATGGCCCTCTTGTTTATTTTGAATTTCAGTTAAATTATTCATACCAAATCATGTTAAGCTCTACTGGCCAAAGGCCAGAAGAGCTTATGCCGTGGTGTGCTGTCCGTCATCCGTGCGTCTGTGCGTCTGTAAACAATTGCTTGTGAATGTGATAGTCTTCAGTTTTGATTGTATCTCAGTCAAACTTATACAGTAGTTAGATATCCATGAGAGCTCGGTTTCTTTCGCAAACCAGCCAGATCCGCCCATGCTAGACTGGATTATGGCCCTTGGAATTGTCAAAATTGCTATAATAGAGCTTGTGATCACAATAGAGGCTCCATTTACTATCTGATCTTCACCAAACTTACACAGTAGTTAGGTATATATGAGAGCTTGGGTCGTTTTGCAAACCAGCCAGATCCGGCCATGCAAGACTGGATTATGGCCCTTGAAATTGTCAGAATTGCTATAGTAGAGCTTGTGAACGCGATAAAAGTCTTAAGTTTTGATTGTATCTCAATCAAACTTATACAGTAGTTAGATATCCATAAGAGCTTGGGTCGTTTTGCAAACCAGCCAGATCCGCCCATGCAAGACTGGATTATGGCCCTTTAAATTGTCAAAATTTCTTTAATTGAGCTTGTGAACACAATAAAGGCTCCATTTACTAATTATTCTTCACCAAACTCAGATAGTAGTTAAATATTGATGAGAGCTCGGTTCCTTTCGAAAACCAGCCAGATGTGCCCTTGCATGACTGGATTATGGCCCTTTAAATTGTCATAATTGCTATAATACAGCTTGTGAACACAATAGAGCCTCCATTTACTATTCAATCTTCACCAAACTTAGATGGTAGTTAAATAATGATGAAAGTTCGGTTCCTTTCGCAAACCAGCCAGATCCGCCCATGCAAGACTGGATTATGGCCCTTGAAATTGTCAAAATTACTATAATAGAGCTTGTGAACACAATAGAGGCTCCATTTACTATCTGATCTTCACCAAACTTAGATAGTAGTTAAATATTGATGAGAGCTTTGTTCCTTTTGAAAACCAGCTAGATGTGCCCTTGCATGACTGGATTATGGCCGTTGAAATTGTCAAAATTGCTATAATACAGCTTGCAAACACAATAAAGGCTCCATTTACTAACTAATCTTCACCAAACTCAGATAGTAGTTAAATATTGATGAGAGCTCGGTTCCTTTTGAAACCAGCCAGATGTGCCCTTGCATGACTGGATTGTGGCCCTTTAAATTGTCAAAATTTCTATAATACAGCTTGTGAACACAATAGAGCCTCCATTTACTATTCAATCTTAACCAAACTTAGATGGTAGTTAAATAATGATGAAA
The DNA here is from genome assembly GCA_031761405.1 of Serripes groenlandicus. Lineage (NCBI taxonomy): Eukaryota > Metazoa > Mollusca > Bivalvia > Cardiida > Cardiidae > Serripes > Serripes groenlandicus. The sequence continues at coordinate 54,515,259 of JASEVX010000013.1, read as the reverse complement.
GTTTGGTTCCTTTCGCAAACCAGCCAGATCCGCCCATGCAAGACTGGATTATGGCCCTTGAAATTGTCAAAATTGCTATAATACAGCTGGTGAACACAATAGAGGCTACATTTACTATCTTATCTTCACCAAACTTAGATAGTAGTTAAATATTGATGAGAGCTTGGTTCCTTTTGAAAACCAGCCAGATGTGCCCTTGCATGACTGGATTATGGCCTGTGGAATTGTCAAAATTGCTATAATACAGCTTGCGAACACAAAAGAGCCTTCATTTACTATCCGATCTTCACCATACATACATGCTCTGGATTGAACATTACCAAAGAACCATACCAGTAGAGCATAGGCCCTCATAGGCCTCTTGTTTTTAAAAACAATAAGAGATAAAACTTTAAACACTTACAAACATCTTTATGCAATCATTACCTCCAACATCAGTGATTAAGAGTACATAATTCAGTAAAGGTTTATGTAAGAATCATGACCCTTTTTCGTACTTGGTTATGTTTTCTGTACCACCCAAAAAAGTTTTGTTTTATTGGCAAGCACAAAAAAATCGAGCGTGCTGTCCTCCGACAGCTCTTGTATTTGATATATTTCAACAAAAAAACATACTCCAAAACGGACGATTCAAATGCAGAATAACAATACGGTAGAATCTATTGAGGAATTCCAAGGCCTGATTAATATATATGATATAGACACAGAAATCATTAGTGTTAGCTCACCTAAGCACAAAGTGCTCAAGGGGAGCTATTGTCATCGTCAACATAGTAATGAAAGTTTATCAGAACATTTATCTCAATCAAATCTTTGACAAGTTTGAAATTATCAGGTCAACAACTAGGTCACTAAGTCAAATCGAAGGAAAACCTCGTTAACACTCTAGAGGCCGCAATTTTTGCTTCAGCAGTTCGAATATGGGTCATATTGGGTAAAATAATAGATCACAATGCCAAACTTATGAAAAATCTTTTCAACACTCTGGAGGCTGTCATGAGGCTATTGCACTTGCGACAGCGTCTGCGTTGATTAAAGTTTTTATCTCACCTGTGTAACATTTCAGCTTGTTAACACTCTACAGGCTACATTTTGCATCAAATCTTCATGAAAGTGTATCAGAACGTTCATCTCCATCCAATCTTGGACAAGTTCGAAACTGGGCCATATGAGGTCAAAAACAAGGTCACTAGGTCAAATTGAAGCAAAATCTTGTTAACACTGGAGGCCACATTTTCAACTTGAGCATGTTGAAACTTTATCATGTAGGTCAAGTTTTAACATGTATCGGGGTCAAAAAGTAGGTCACTAGGTCAAATTGAAGGAAAATCTTGTTAACACTCCAGAGGCCGCAATTTTTGCTTCAGCAGTTTGAAATTTTGTCAGAATGTTTGTCTTAAAAATATCTAGATCAAGTTTGATTGTGGGTCATATTGGGTCAGAAACTAGGTCACTAGGCCAAATTGAAGGGTAATCTTGTCAAAATTGTAGAGGCCACATTTTCAACTTGAGCATGTTGAAATTTTGTCAGAATGTTTGTCTTAAAAATATCTAGGTCAAGTTTGATTGTGGGTCATATAGGGTCAGAAACTAGGTCACTAGGCCTAATTGAAGGGTAATCTTGTCAACATTGTAGAGGCCACATTTTCAACTTGAGCATGTTGAAATTTTGTCAGAATGTTTGTCTTAAAGATATCTAGATCAAGTTTAAATATGGGTCATATTGGGTCAGAAATTAGGTCAATAGGCTAAATTGAAGGGAAATTTGTTTATAATCTGGAGGCTGCATTTTTAACTCGAGCATGTTAAAACTCAGAATGTTTGTCTTGATGATATGAAGGTCATGTCTGTTTAAAAACGAGGTAACTAGGCCAAATTGAAGGGAAATCTTGTTAACCCTTTTCCACCTGCAGACGCATTTTGACGCAATAGCAACAGACAACTTTTGAAAATATTGTGGCCAACGGGGAAATTGCTCATTATGAGCAGTTTCTCCTTTGGCCACAATGTTTTCAAATTTATTTCTTTTATGGAGATTTTCAGGATTTTGTCACTATGTTTTCAAAGTTGTCTGCTGCAGATTTGTTGTATGTGCGACAGGGTTAAAACAGCAGCTTACAATTTGGGCAGAATGTTTATCTTAATGATATCTAGGTCAAGTCTGGTTAAGTACGAAAATAGATCATATATTGAAGGAAAATCTTGTAAACACTCTAGATGCCGCATGTTTGAAATGTTGTCAGAATGTTTGTCTTAATGATATCTAGTCTAAGATCGAATATGGGTATTGGGGTTGAAACTAGGTCACTAGGCCAAATTGAAGGAAAATAATGTTAAAACTCTGGAGGCTGCATTTTTACTTTGAGCAAGCTGAAACGTTGTCAGAATGTTTGTCTTGATGATATCTAGTCCATGTTTGAATATGGGTCATATAAGGTAAAAAAAAAAAAATAGGTCACTTTAGCGAAATGAAGGAAAAACCTCTGGAGGTATTATTTGACTCTTTGTCAGAATAATTGTCTTGCTATGTTTTGCATTAGAAATCACATTGCATAATTCAGGTGAGCAATCTAGGGCCATCATGGACCTCTTGTTTACAAATACTGATATCTTCTATACCATCAATCATATTTGCTTCAACTTTGGCATATTTGTTTCTAATGACAATAAAAACATCTGCAGCAAGTCACACAACTCTGTCAACCATATTAGTAGAGTTATGCCCCTTGTTAGCTCACGAGAGCACAAAGTGCTCAAAGTGAGTTTTCGTAATTGCCTTTTGTCCTTTGTTCGTCCGTCGTCAACAATTTGCTTACCAACTTGAGGCCAACTATTTTCATTCAATCTAAATGAAACTTATTCAGTTTTTCTATCTTGCTGATTTCTAGGCCAAATTAAAGGAAAATCTTGTTAACAATCTGGAAGCAGCGTTTTTGGATTGAGCATGATTAAACTTTGACAGAATATTTGCCTGGATGATATCTAGGCTGAGTTACAATGAGGGTCAGGTCTGGTCAAAAGCTAGGTCACTAAGCCAAATTGTAGAAAAATCTTGTTAACACTATAGAGAATACATTTTTGTCTTTGTGATATCTAGGCCACTTTCGAATATGGGTCATGTTGGGTCAACAACTAGGGCACTAGACCAAATTGAAGGAACATCTTATTAACACTTTGTTCGCTGCATTTTGTTACTTGAACATGTTGAAACTGTCAGAATGTTTGTCTTGATGATATATAGGCTAAGTTCGAATAAGGGTCATGTTTGATCAACAACTAGGTCACAAGGCAAAAATGTAAAAAAAATGTTGCCTTGATACATTTAGACTTTTTCTAAATATGGGTCAAAATCAAGGCCAATAGGCCATATTTGAGCAAACTTTTGTTAACATTTTACAGATCACATTTTATTAGCTCGACTTTTGAAAAAACGAGAGCTATTGTCATGACCCTGGCGTCGTCGTCAGCGGCGGCGTGATGGTCCGGTTAAGGTTTTTCGTTCAGCTCAGCTTTTTAGCTCCACTGGCTGAAAGCCAGTCGAGCTTATGTCATGGCGAATTGTCCGTCGTGCGTGCTTCTGTGCGTGCGTTAACTTTTTCCTTTAAACAACTTCTTCTCCCTAACCACTTAGCCAATTTGGTTGAAACTTCATAGGAAGCATCCTCTCAATGTCCTATCTTAAATTCCTTCAATTTTTGTTATCCATCCATAATTCTGGTTTCCATGGCAACCAAAAGAAAAAAATATTGAAAACTTAAAAAATCTTCTTCTCCAAAAGTGTCGGGCCGATTTTCAAATAATTTTGTAGAAATGTTCTTTGGGTGACCCTTTATCAGATTCTTTCAAGCCATTTTGATTGGGGCTATTTTGCCTATATGGCTAAAGAGAAAACTTAAAAAAAAAAATTCTCCGAAAGTGTTCAGCCGATTTTCAAATAATTTTGTAGAAATGTTCATTGGGTGACCCTCTATCAGATTCCTTCAAGCCATGTTGATTGATAAAAATACATGGACGCCAGAGGGCGGGGCTCTTTTGCCTATATGGCTGTAGTGAAAACTTAAAAAATCTTCTCCTCCGAAAGTATCCAGCCGATTTTCAAATAATTTTGTAGTAATGTTCCTTGGGCTATTTTGCCTTATTAAATATGGCTAAAGAGAAAACTTAAAAAATCTTCTTCTCCGAAAGTGTCTGGCTGATATTCAAATAATTTTGTAGAAATGTTCCTAGGCTGACCTTCTATAAGATTCCTTCAAGCCATGTTGATTGTTTGGAAAATATGGCTACCAGGGGGTGGGGCTATTTTGCCTTATATGGCTTTAGAGAAAACTTAAAATATCCTCTCCTCCGAAAGTGTCGGGCCAATTTTCAAATAATTTTGAAGAAACATTCCTTGGGTGACACTCTACATGATTCCTTTAAGCCATGGTGGTTGGTAAAAAACATGGCCAACAGGGAGCAGGGCTGTTTGGAGATTTGATTTTTGCATTATGGCCGTGGAGCGATACTGGCCCTCTTGGGCCTCTTGTTTTCTGTGGCGGCGGCGTGGTCATCCGGTTAAGGTTTTTTGTTCAGCTCAGCTTTGTGCTGAACGCGGTGCTCTTGTTTTACTTGGGCCTGTTGAAACTTTTTCAGAATAGTTATTGTGAGTTTTCTCTATTGTTTTGCGAAATACAACGAATCTGTTCAGATATAAAGTATATTCTATTATGTATGTAATTATAAATATTAGGTCATATTCAGCAATTTCATTTATTTAAATTTCAAATTATTTTTCAATTAACATTAACATTATTAGCTCACCAGAGCACGAAGTGCTCAAGGTGAGTTATTGTGATCGACTTTTGTCCGTCGTTCGTCGTCAACATTTGCTTGTTAACATTCTAGAGGCAACATTTTGCATCTAATCATCATGAAAGTTTATCAGAACATACATCTTCATCAAATCTAGGCCAAGTTCGAAACTGGGTCATTTGGGGTCACAATCTAGGTCACTAGATCAAATTAAATGAAAATCTTGTTAACGCTCTTCAAGCCGCATTTTTGGCTTGATCATCTTGAAACTATGTCAGAATGTTTGTCTTAGTGATATCTAGGCCAAGTTTGAATATAGGTCATGTCGGCCTCAATATTTGACTAGGTCACTCGGCCAAATTGAAGGGAAATCTTGTTAACACTGTAGAAGCCGCATTTTTTGCTTAAGTAACTTAAAATTTGATCAGAATGTTTATCTTTATGATATCTACGCCAAGTTTGAATATTGGTTATGTCTGGGCAAAAACTAGGTCAATAGGCCAATTTTATGGAAAATCTTGTTAACACTCTGGAGGCGGCATTTTTTGCTTCGGCAGCTTGAAATATTTTCAGAATGTTTGTCTCAATGCTATCTAGATCAAGTTCGAATATAGGTTATGTCGGGTCAAAAACTAGGTAACTAGGTCAAATTTAAGGAAAATATTGTTAACACTCTTGAAGCCGCATTTTAAGTTTGAGCATGTTGAAATTTTATCAGAAAGTTTGTCCTGAGGATATCTAGACCAAGTTTGAATATGGGTCATGTCCTGTCAAAAACTAGGTGACTACGCCAAATTTAAGGAAAATCTTGTTAATACTCTGGAAGCCACATTTTTGGCTTGAGCATGTTGAAACTTTGTCAGAGTGTTTGTCTTAGTGATATCTAGGCCAAGTTATAATTATATTAGTATAGCTGTCTTGATGATATTTAGGGTAAGTTCGAATATGGGTCAAGTATGGTCAACAACAAAGTCACTAGGCCAAATTGTAGAACAATCTAGTTAACACTATAGAGATTGCATTTTCTTGAAATTTGGTCAGAATGTTTTTCTTGATGATATTGCCATTGGTGCTGAAAGAGTTAAGTATTAAATAGCCCATTCTCGGGTGAGCGATTCCAGGGCCTCATGGCCCTCTTTTTTTAATCCAAATCGCCGTCAATGATAAAAAACAAGAACACAAAGATGATAGCCATTTGTGAGCAGGTGCACATCAACATTATAGAAGATTTCCTGATGATCCGATGAGAAATCTGGTATCATAAGGATTTCTAAAATTGAACCTAGTGACCTAGTTTTTGTCACTCTAACAAGATTTGACTGAAACAATAGCAATGAACATTGGAAAATACATGTGTTCACAAGGTATTTTTAAAAATTGGCCTTACGTGATGCAGTTTGAATTTGACAAGAGGTTTGATTGAAATGAATATTTTGATTAAAGTTTCAGGGACTGGATTTAAAAAAAAAAAAATGGCTAAAAAGCGTAATCCCAAGGTTTTCTAAATTCTGATCTAGTCTTTGACACCTTTCACACTTGAACAAGATTTGAGGAAGATGATGTTCTTATACAAAAGGTTGAACTTAAAAGTGTTCAGAGGTTTTTTAAGCTCACCTGGTCAGGCTAACTGTATTTTGCGTAACGGAACAAGTGATGGGGCACCAGACAGGGAATATCTGTTTCCATACTTATATATTGTACCTGCGGTTTAATAAAATATAAGTAATATCTGGTTCAGGAGGGGCATTATACTGTTATCAACTGTCTCTTTTATGAGTCGATATAGATAAATAAATAATAAATCAAAGTTGTGTCTTTATTCACTAATGCATGTTTTTTACTGTCATAAGATAGAAATATATATCATGTGCGGAGTTAAATCTATAAATCAGTGAAAGCTAGTGAGTAATAATCGGCAGATAATCATTAAGAACTGGTCAAACTATAATTATTAAAAAGAATGCAGTTATATACAATTTAACATGCGTGAAAATAGATGCTTTATGCTTTTGTTCCGGTCCGCAAAATACAGTATAATGTAACTGTATAATGCGGAACTGAACGGAACAATAAATTTATATATTTATCTTTATATTAATTGTTGAAAGAATATATACATTATCAGTAGCTTAATATCAAATGAATATTGTAAAACAGTAAGAATCTAAAGCATGCAAAATCAATTAACCATAACGTTATACGCGTGTTGTGTTTGATGAATTCATTTTGCGGATTTTCTTTTTGTTGGGGGGGGGGGAGGGGGGGTAGGAAATTCAAACCCATTGCAAGCGAACTTTGATTTACTTACCTCTAGACGTCACTATTATGCACATGCTACAAGTAATGAATAGTTATGTAGGTCGTTGTTCTGTTCCGTTTTGCAAAATACAGTTACCCAACAGGTAACTGTATAATGCGAAACGGAACTGAACGGAACAATAAATATATATAATATATCTTTATATTAATTCTTTATAGAATATATAGATTATAAGTTGTTCACTATCAAATGTATATTGTAAAAAAATAAGAAGCTAAACATGCAGAATCAATTAACTAAAGCGTTATACTTGTGTTGTGTTGGGTAAATGCATTTTGTGGATTTTTTTTTGGGGGGGACTCGACCCATAGCAATTGAACGTTGATTTACCTCTAGACGTACGGCACTATTATGCACATGTTTACAAGTAATGAACAACATGTAATAACCTTAATCCTAACCCTTATTTCACATACAGACTTCTGTTGACTTCTGTTGACCCCTCTACAACAGAATACTTCTTAAAACAATAAGGCAAAAGGAGTAATAACTCGGGGCTATTTATATGACTGTAATGTGTTAGCGTAACGTCATATTTAAAGAATTAGTACATAACTCATAAAGAACAACTTCTCCTTTTGCCACAATGTTTTAAAAACTTTTAATAAATTAGCGACCATTAAACCTTTTTTCACATATAGACAACTTTTGACGCTTCTATAGCAGAAGACGTTTTAAAACATTATGGACAAATGAGAAATTGCTCATAATGACCAGTTTCTCCTTTTGCTGCAATTTTTTCAACAATTTTCAGTTATTTGCGACATTAAAACCTTGTTGACTAATGTTGAGTCCTAACATTATGGAAGGCTTTAAGGGGCTTACGGTTTGCACCAGAACTATGCTGTTGGTATGTACGTATTGCACAGTTCCTTCACTACATGCATGTAACCAATATATTGTTTTAATGATTGCAATAATGTGGAAAAATGGTTTCATTCTAAGTGGTTAACCGATAATAAGCGTTTTATTTTCTAGTCAGGGTACATAAATGATGTGAACTCAATCAAGAATACCACCTTATTTCTACATTGGTATACCCCAAAAAACAAAGTGGTTATTTTGGGGGTGGGTATATAGGAGTCACTGTGTCGGGCGGTCAGAAGCCATATTTTGTCCGGCCTATTTCTTACAAACCACTGGGTGGAATTCAATAAAGTTTTACATGAAACTTCTATACCAAGAGGCGATGTGCATATCCTAAAGTTGTTACAATTGCATGTTATTTTACAGTTATGGCCCTTTTACTTACTAAGTTGTTGGTCATATTTTGTCTGGTCTATTTCTTACAAACCACTGGATGGAATTAAAATTAAAAATTAACATGAAGCTTCTATACCAAGAGGAGATGTTCGTATACCCTAAATCCCGACTTGGCCAACTTTCTTTCCGACGATTGACAAAAGTCAATGCGACATGCGTCATTCGTCTTCCACCATTGGGCTTAGTTTATGTGGAAAAGCAGCCAGTTGCTTGGGAAAATTGTTGTGTGGAGTACTGGTGTGAGAAAACCAGGAAATGCATGAGTAGGTGAAGTGGCCGCCGTGATATAACTGAGAAATTGTTAAAAACGGCGTTAAACCCCAATCAATCAATCAATCGTATACCCTAAAGGTCTTACAATTGCATGTTATTGTACAGAGTTATGGCCCTTTTACTTATTAAGTTGTTGGTCATATTTTGTCCACAAACCACTGGGTGGAATTCAATAAAATTTTACATGAAGCTTCTATGCCAAGAGTAGATGTGCATACCATACCCTAAAGGTCTTACAATGGCATGTCGATTATCAGTCAGTCACGCTTAACCTTGTTCGGCACGTATCTTCACCACGAACATAGGATTTCAAAGAAACTTGGCACAAATGTTCACCATGATGAGGCGGCGTGTCATGCTCAAGACCCACGCCTGTACCTCAAATGTCAAGGTCACACTTAAAGGTCAAAGGTTAAAATGAGTACTTCGATAGGACGGTACCTTGTCCGGCCCACATTTTCACCATGCATCATAGGTTTGCAAAGAAACTTTTCAAAAATGTTCACCATGATGAGTCGGCGTGTCACGCACAAGACCCAGGCCTGTACATAAAATGTCAAGGTCACGTACACTTAGAGGTGAAAGGTCAAAATTATTACTGTTGTATAGGATTACCTTGTCCGGCCCACATCTCCACCATGCATTATAGGATTTCAAAGAAACTTGGCACAAATGTTAACCATGATAAGGCGGCGTGTCGCACACAAAACACAGGTCTGTAACTCAAATGTCAATGTCACACTTAGAGGTCAAAGGTAAAAATGAGTACTGTTTGATGGGACTGTACCTTGTCTGGCTCACATCCCAACCATGCATCATAGGATTTCCAAGTAACTCATACACATGTACATGATGAGGCAGTGTGTCACGCGCAAGACCCAGACCTGTACCTCAAGGTCACATTTAGAGGTCAAAGGTCAAAATGAGTACTGTTTGATAAGACTACCGTGTTCGGCCCGCATCTCAACCATGCATCTTAAGATTCTCAAGTTACTTGACACACATGTTAACCATGATGAGGTGGCTTGTACTTCAAAGGTCAAGGTCACACTCAGAGGTGAAAAGTCAAAATGAGTACTGTTTGATAGGACTATCTTTTCCGCCCTGCATCTAAACCATGCATCGTAGGATTCTCAAGTAACTCAGTACACAAGTACATGATGAGGCAGCGTGTCGTGCACAAGACCCAGGCCTGTACCTTAAAGGTCAAGGTCACACTTTGAGGTCAAATGTCAGAATGAGTACTGTTTGATTGGACAACCTTGTCCTGCCCGAATCTCAACCATGCATCTTAGGATTCTCAAGTTACTGGACACACATGTTCACTATGATGAAGTTGCTTGTACCTCAAAGGTGAAGGTCACACTCAGAGGTCAAAGGTCAAAATGCGTACTGTTTGGTATGACTACCTTCTCCGGCCCGCATCTCAACCATGCATCGTAGGATTCTCAAGTTACTGGGCACACATGTTCACCATGGTGAAATGGCGTGTCGTGCACAAGAACCAGGCATGTACCTCAAATGTCAAGGTCACTCATGCTTGAATGGATTTTGATATTACTTATAACAAGTATTGGTAGGGTTCTTTTGTATTGCTTGCAATACGACATTAACTTGTTTTACAGAGTTATGGCCCTTTTACTTATTAAGTTGTTAGGCAATCGGAAGCCAGATTCTGCCCGGCCTATTTCTTACAAACCACTGGGTGGAATTCAATAAAATGTTACATGAAGCTTCTATACCAAGAGGAGTTATGGTCCTTTCTTGTATTAGCTCATCTGTGCACGAAGTGCTCAAGGTGAGTTATTGTGATCGCCCTATGTCCGGCATCCGTCGTGCTTCGTGCATCGTCCGTCGTCCGTCAACTTCTTCTCCTCGGTAACCAGAATGGGTCAATTTGGATGAAACTTCACAGAAAGCATCCTCTCAATGACCTCACCAGAATTCCTTCAAATTTTTGGGATCCATGCAAAATTCTGGCTTCCATGGCAACGAAACCGAAAAAAACTTCAAAATTCTTCTTCTCCCAAACTGGTCAACTGGCAGATTTTCAAATAATTTTGTCGAAATATTCCTTGGATGACCTTCTATCAGATTCCTTCAAGCTATGTTGATTGGTCGAAAAAACATGTCCACCAGGGGGGCAGGGCTATTTTGCCTTATATAGCTATAGTGAAAACTTAAAAAAAATTCTTCTCCGAAAGTGTCAGGCCGATTTTCCAATAATTTTGTAGAAATATTCCTTAAGTGACCCACTTTCAGATTCCTTCAAGCCAAGTTGATTGGTCGGAAACTATGGCCACCAGGGGATGGGGCTTATATAGCTAAAGCGAAACAAAAATCAGGTGAGCGATCCAGGGCCATCATGGCCCTCTTGTTAAGTTGTTGATCAGTCGGAAGCCATACTTTGTCCGGCTTATTTCTTACAACCCATTGGGTGGAATTCGATAAAATTGTACATGAAGCTTCTATACCAAGAGGAGATGTGCATATCATAATGGTCTTACAATTGCATGTTATTTTACCCTTATGGCCCTTTTGTTGGTCAGTCAGAAGCCATATTTTGAGTCAAGGTGCTGTTTTGGAGGTATTAATCATCTCTAGTAATAGTTCTAAATTCAATAGCAATAAGTATACCGTAGGTATAGTACATACTAACATCATAGTTCTCGTATACATCCTGTAGGACTAACAGAATACATGAGAACGATAGGTTGACATTATAAATAGGATGATAACTAATTATTAGGTGTTGATAAAGTTTCACAGAATTGACGGTCGGAATATGCTTTTAACTCTAAACCAGCGTATTAAATTACATGTAGGATATTGTTGTATGCATGCATCTTAAATAGCAGTTTCAGTTTGTAACAAGTACTAATTGTGATTGCAAGCAAGTCACATATATATATCCCCAAAACCGGCAAACATTTTGACGGCCATATTGAACGTGGCGTGCGACGATAAAATTTCGATACCGGAAATGAACTCGCCACACCTATATCTACTTGAAAACCAAATTTCATCAAAATCGGAGCATTTTTAGGTTTACGCGGCCATTTTGAATCAAAAATGGCTGCCGCGGGATAAAATGTTAACACCGGAAATGAACTCGCCACACCTATATCTACTTGAAAACCAAATTTCATCGAAATCGGAGCATTTTTAGGTTTTTTGAGGTTTTGAGCGGCGGCCATTTTGAAATGGCGACCATATTATGGCCCTTGAAATTGCCAAAATTGCTATAATAGGGCTTGTTAACATGATACAGTCCTTATTTTTGATTGTATCTCAATCAAACTTATACAGTAGTTAGATATCCATGAGACTTTGGTTCATTTCTAAAAAACGGCAAGATCTACCCATGCATGGCTGGATTATGGCCCTTGAAATTGTCAAAATTGCTATAATACAGCTTGTGAACACAATAGAGCTTCTATTTACTATATGATCTTCACCAAACTTAGATGGTATTTGAATATTGATGACATATTGGTTCCTTTTGAAACAAGCCAGATCAATGCCAGTAGAGCATAGGCCCTCATGGGCCTCTTGTTTCATAAACCTTCATAACCTTTTGTCACATACAGACAACTTTTGATGCCCTACAGCAGAGGACGTTTTAAAACATTATGGCAAAAGGTGAAAATGCTCATAATGACCAGTTCCTCTTTTTCCTACAATGTTTTCAACTCTTTTCAGCTATTTAACGAGCAACTTCTCCTTTTGCCAGAATGCTGTTAACTCTTTTCGGTTATTCGCCACATTAAGACCTTTTTTCACATACAGACTACGTTTGATGCCACCAGAACAGACCGTTTTTGGCTTATTAAGGGCCTTTGTATAGTGTAAACCTGAAACTTTTAGATTTTGATGGGAGCCTTTGTATCATGCAGTGTTACTGTGTTGGATTGCTTCATGAAACTTGGATTTGGCCTTTATATAGTGTAAAACGAGAACAATTGTTTAATTGCTCCTTTTCTCAAGATAGAAGCATTAGTCAAGTAAACGTTAAATTATCTATCAGGTATGTAGGCTCTACCATCTGACCAATTAGGAAGCTACTGTGATTAGCCGTTACTGCTGATCTCGATCAGAACCCTACCGGCCTTTGTATAGTATGGTAACCTAGGGCCTCTGTATAGCGATCAGCAAATCCAAACTTATTTCTTCTCCGTTTCCCTAAATATGAGCATGAGTTAAGGAAACGCGTTGAATTATCTATCCGGCATGTAGGCTCTACACTCTGACGAATTGAACAACCATCGGATTAGCCGTTACTGCTGATCTCGATCAGAACCCTACCGGCGTTTGTATAGTATGATAACCTAAACCTTAGGGCCTCTGTATAGCGATCAGCAAACCCAAACTTGTTTCTGCTCCTTCTCCCAAAATATAAGCATGAATCAAGGAAACGTGGTGAATTATTTATCCGGCATGTAGGCTCTACCGTCTGACCCATTCGGAAGCGACTGTGATTAGCCTTTATTTTGATTGGGATGAAACTTGGATTCTGTGTCCTATGGGTGTTCTACATCTACCTAAGAAATGTCGAACGACTCAGATCAGAAAGGCGGGATTTCGAACTACAGAACTATTCATTACTTGTAACATGTGCATAAAAGTGACGTCTAGAGTTAAATTAAAGTTCACTTGCTTTGGGTTCGAGTGAACATGTATCAACATGTATCAACAGTAGATATTTATCACACTGTGTGGATGCCCTAGCTGATCTTGGTCCTATATAATATTCACAAAAGCTAACTTTTAGCGTTTCTCATGCGCTGGCTCATACATCCCCGTTGCAACTGGAATATTATTGAAAACAGCGTAAAACCGAAATAATCAATAAATCAATATTCCTCCTGAACGTTGAACTGTCACTGTCACGTGACTGCTAAGTTAAAGAGCACTCTTTACTTCTACAAATGTTGTGTGTACATCGACCTATCAGATGTTTGAACACACATTCTGAGCACAGTTTTTAAACTTTTATTGTTTAGAGCATGGGCGCGCATGCATTGGTATCTTGTTCTACATGTGGTGTGCACATAGTCACATGAAAAGCTTCCATCATCTTTCACCAATAGGTTCAAACCTATGTGGCAAGACAGACTGTAACAAATAGAAATCTGCTGTAGGGAGTTCGATTGTAAATAGGCTAGAATACATAGCATATCGATGTGTAGAGAGGTCGCCTCCGTGAACAATAATTCTGGAGTTCGATCCCTGGTCGTGTCGAACTTTTTCAGATAGGTTACAATTGCGCCCAACGGACATATTCAATGGTAAGAGAGTAGTAGTTGCTGAAACTGCAAAGGTTTCGAGGTAGAATGTTCATATATAGGGAGATTATGTAGTAGAGGGGTATGTCTCTTTGGTAGGTAATATGCAGATATATGAATGTATAATGGAATACTTATATTGCCTTGCCTTGCTACATAGCTAGCTTTTGTAGCGACGCGGACAAGTATTCGCCTGCGGGATTAGAGGACCAGAATTCGAGCCCTAGTTGGGTCGAGCTTTTTTCAGATGGGTAACAGGTTGATGACCTAACAGATGTATTGTTACTGAACTACACCTGAAAGCGGTGTTAAGTACCAAACATTCTAACTATTCATACAGCTAACTGACACTAGACAACAAAATAGATTTAAAGATTAAAAAAATATCCACTTGAGATCTTACGAGGAATTTCATTATTATTGAGTGAGGTTTAATTAGGAATATTGACCGTATCGATGATGTAGTGGTAGAGCGTTCGCCTCGGTGCAGGAGGTGGTATTTTCTATCCCTGACCGGGTCATACCAAATACTTTAAAAAATGGTAGTAATGACTTTCCCTCCTTGGCGCTCAGGGGTGGGGTAAGCATGACGACTAACTCACTGGAGTCAAGATAAATGGACAAGTAGTGCTGGTAACTTACCCAGGAAACGCCGCGATATAACTGAAATATATTATTGAAAGCAGCGTAAAACACCAAACAAACATTGAATTTATCTTGGAAAGGAACGACCTAGAAAACTTCATTTCTTGTAAAGATGTGCATAATAGTAACGTCTAGCGGTAAATCAAAGTCCACTTGACTAATCTGTAATGGTTTGAATACATATATATATATATATATATTGTTCCGTTCTTCATTATACAGTTACTTGTGTGGGTAACTGTATTTTGCGGAACGGAACGGGACAACGACCTACAGAGCTATACATTACTTGTAACATGTGCATAATAGTGACGTCTAGAGGTAAATCAAAGTTCACTTGCTATGGGTTCGAATCCCCCCCCCCCCCACACACACACACAAAAAACAAACACGCAAAATGCATTCACCAAACACAACACACGTATATCGTTTCGGTTAATTGATTCTGTGCATGCTTTAGATTCTTATTTTTTGTGTCACCTGCGTAGCATGGTAGACACTTAGGTTTTTTTTTTTCGGCGGCTGTCTGTCCGTCCGCACACTTAGATAAATAGTTTATTTTTATTTTTTATAACAGGTAACTCATTTGCATATTAATGTTATTCATTCCGTAAAAGGGGGTTAATTACGGAATTAATAACATACTTGTGGGGTGCAACCCACAAGTAAAACATCAAAAGAAATAACCCCACAAGTACTCTCCCATGAGTCCGTCTGTCCGTGCGTCTCTCTGTCCGTCACACTTTTTCGTCACGTTTTCAAATAACTTTTTTTCTACTCAAAGGATTACATTGAAACTTTTAACAAATGTTTATATCAATGGGTGTGATTAGTTCACAAAAGGGGGATAATCAAAATATTTTTATATCAGAGGTATTGCCCATTTTCTGTCAAAAATTTAAATTTTCTGACAAGGCCCCTGCGGGTGACACACGTGCTCCGGGGAGCACTCCATTCTAGTTTACAATATTCATTTGATAATGAACTACTGATAATGTATATATTCTTTCAACAATTAATATAAAGATATATATATATATTGTTCTGTTCCGTTCCGCATTATACAGTTACCTGTGTGGGTAACTGTATTTTGCAGAACGGAACAAAAGCATAAAACATCTATTTGCACGCATGTTAAACTGTATGTATAACTGCATTCTTTTAATGATTATAGTTTGACCAGTTCTTAATGAATATCTGCCGATTATTCCTCACTAGCTTTCACAGATTTATAGATTTAACTCCGCACATGATAGATATTTCTATTGTATGACAGTAAAGACATGCATTAGTGAATAAAGACACAACTTTGATTTATTAATTTATTTATATCGACTCATAAAAGAGACAGTTAATAACAATATGCCCCTCCTGAACCAGATATTACTAAATGTTTATTAAACCGCAGGTACAATACATAAGTATGGAAACAGATATTCCCTGTCTGGTGCCCCATCTCTTGTTCCGTCCCGTTCCGTTCCACATTTTGTCCGTCGTGCGTCGTCAACTTTTGCCTTGTTAACACTCTACAGGCTACAATTTGCATTTCATCTTCATGAAAGTTATTTAGAACATTTATCTCCATCAAATCTTGGACAGGTCCGAAAGTGGGTCATATTGGGTCAAAAACTAGGTCACTAGGTAAAATTGAAGGAAAATCTTGTTAACACTCTGGAGGCAGCATTTTTAATTTGAGCATGTTGAAACTTTATCAATAAGTTTGTCTTGATGATATATAAGCCAAGTTCGAATATGGGTCATGTCAGGTCAAAAAGTAGGTTACTAGGCTAAATTGAAGGAAAATCTTGTTAACATTCTAGTGGTCGCAATTTTTGCTTCAGCAGCCTGAATTGTTATCAGAATGTTTGTCTTAATGATATCTATGTCTAATTCGAATATGGGTCATATTGGGTCAAAAATAGGTCACACGGTCAAATTGAAGGAAAATCTGTTTAACACTCTGGAGGCTGCATTTTAAATTGAAAATATTGAAACTTCGTCAGATTGTATGTCTTGATGATTTGCAGACTAAGTTTGAATATGGATTGTGTACGGTCAAAAACTAGGTCACGAGGCCATATTTAAATATTGTAAACAATTAAGAGGCCGCATTTTAAGCTTCAGCAGCTTGACATTTTGTCAGAATGTTTGTCTTAAAGATATCTAGGTCAAGTTCGAAACAAGGTCAAGAGGCCAAGTTGAAAAAATATTTTTTCAACGCTGGAGACTGCATTTTTTGCTCACCTGTGCTCAGGTGAGTTATTTTGATAGCCTTTTGTCCGGTGTCCGTCTTGCGTCGACTGTAATCAGTCTTCCGTCGTCCGTCAACATCATCTCCTCAGTAACCAGTGGGTCAATTGGAATGAAACTTCACAGAAAGTATCCTCTCAATGATCTCACCAGAATACCTTCAAATTGTTTGGATCCATGCAGAATTCTTCTCCCAAACTGGTTTGCAGATTTTCAAATAGTTTTGTAGAAATGTTCCTTGGATGACCTTCTATCACATTTCGTCAATCCATGTTGATTGGTCGAAAAACATGGCCGTTAGGGGGCGGGGTTATTTTGCCTTACATGGCTATAGTGAAAACTTAAAAATTCCTCCTCCGAAAGTGTCAGGCCGATTTTCAATTTTTTTTGTAGAAATGTTCCTTTGGTGACCCACTATCGGATTGCTACAAGCCATGTTAATGGTCGAAATACATGGCCTTCAGGAGGCGGGGTTATTTTACATTATATGGCTCAAGTGGAAACTTAAAAAATCTTTTCCGACAACATTGTTGGGTCGATTTTCAAATAGTTTTGTAGCAATGTACCTAGGGTGACCGACCTTCTATCTCAGATTCCCTCAAGCCATGTTGATTGGATGAAAACTATGACCGCCAGGTTGCGGGGCTTATATGGCTAAAGTGAAAAAAATCAAATCAGGTTAGCGATCCAGGGCCAACATGGCCCTCTTGTTTATTTCAGCAGTTTAAGACATTGTCAAGTGTTTTGCATTAAAAATCTCATTACATAAACTCAGGTAAGCAATCTATGGCCATTTATTATGGCCCTTTTGTTTCTACAAATTGACAGAGTGACCTCTGTTTTAAACCCATGTGACCCAAGTTCGAACTTGACCGAATTTATATGAAGATGATTTGTTTTGAGCACTTAAATGACATTTGGATGAAAAATGTGGCATCTACAACCATCACAAGGTTTTTCATGAATTTGGATAAGTGATTAGTATTTGACTCCTCATAACAAATCATAAAAATTGAAGGAGATTTGATGGAGACACAACTTGAGCCAGTTTTAGACTTGGCAAATGAATGATGCAGATACATATTCTGAATTTGTTTCACGAATATTGGGTGAGAAATATGGCCTAGATTGTGCCTTTTATGTTTCTAAACTTTGACCTTTTGACCTAGTTTTGAACATTTTTGATGTTTTAGAGGATACATTTGTAATTGAATTTCATGAAGGTTGAATGAAAAGTGTTGCCTCTAGAGTGTTCACAAGGTGTTTTCTAGAAATTTACTTAGTGACCTAGTTTTTCATCCTACATGACACAGTTTCAGAAAAGACAGATATATCATGGAGATAAATGTTCTGATATTGTTCATGAAGATTGGATGGACAACTTGGCATCTTGAGTGTTCACAATGTTTTTTTCTAAAATTTGACGTAGTAATCTAGTTGTTGACCCAACGTGACCCAGTTCCGGTATATCATGAAAACGATTAATTTAATGAACTTTCATGAATATTGAATAAATTACTAGGTTTTCGTATGATTGCAACACAAATTAATATTTATATAAATGATGTAGTTGAATTGGATTTTAACAATTTTTTAACTCGAACATTTTTACTGATGTAAAACTTGTGTTGCCTATGTAACCAAAGAGTATTACAATGGACAATGTATTTATTATTGTAGGAAATGTCTGAGTACCAACTATATGATATTGAAAATACATACATTGCAAATTAACACTTTATTACACGACATGATTATTCCGCATACTTCATATCTCATATGATGTGCTCTTTGTGAGTATTTTTATTGATGGTTACATGTGCTCACAAAATAGTTAACTCTAAATGACAAGGATAAATTAATTCGAAATCATCAACATGAAGATCATCTTTTGTCTTTGATTAACGATTAAACTAACAGTTTAATATTTTCTTTGCCGAGCCCCAGTAGCTCAGTCGGGCTGTCAATCCAGGGGTTGTGAGTTCAAATCCCAGCTCGGCCAACATTCTTTCCGATGTTTGACAAAAGTCACTTTAACATGCGTCATTTGTCTTTCACTAATGGGCTTACAGTCTATGTAGAAAAGCAGCCAGTTGCTTGGAAAGTATGATGTTTTGAGTACTGGTATCAGAAAGCCGGGAAACGCATGAATAGGTGAACTGGCCGCCGTGATATGACAGAAAAATTGTTGAAAACGGCGTTAAACCCCAATGAATCAATCAACTGATATTTTCTCTCAACAGAGCTAAAGAAAGAGATAGTCGACCACTACATTGACAATGGTTACTGTGTATCATCCATACCAGTCCTCGTAGATGGCGATGAGACACTCGTAGATGATTTCTTCATGATGCCAGAGATGAAACGTGTTAAGCCTGCAACCAACAAAAGCAATGTCGACAGTATATCATCGATTTATGGATTGTTTCTAAAGGATAAACAACGGATTAGAAAAGTTTGCATTGTTGGTGAAGCAGGTCGAGGTAAGACTACACTTTGCCAAAAGATGATTTCATCCTGGTGCACGATTCACAAAAACAAAGAATCTGCAACTAATAGTGAACCAGCAAATAGAAGTTTTGATAATGATGACCAACAGTTTCTAAAATCATTCAAATTTCTATTTTATATACCTCTTCGTAACCATAAGACGTCAAATGTTGTTAAAATGATAAAAAATGACTTGGTCAGAAAAGGCTTGCATGATTTGTTTGATGAAGTCTTGGGCAAGGAATCTGATTCATGTTTAGTCATTCTTGATGGGTTAGATGAATGGACTGCAGAAAAAGACTATACAGGCACGTTACCGCACCTTGATCCAAGAGAGAAGTTTTCTGTTATAATAACCACCAGACCGTGGAAACTGGAAGTTCTTCGCCCAAAACAACCTGATATTGGACAAGAAATTGAACTAAACGGAATTTCAAATAAGAAACTGTTTGTGGAGAATGTGCTTAAAGTATTGGACAGGAAATTACACAAAGAAAATAAAACATCTGACTCTTTTTTTAAACACAATATATTGAACAAGATGATGAATTTAAGAGGGATTCCGTTGATATTTACACAACTTATTTGTATGTGGTATGATGATGATTTAAATTGTCGTTACACACAAACAGAAATCTACTTTGCAATGATAGAGTATTTGTTTCACGTGGCAGACAGACGTCAACAAGAGCCATATCAAACAGTCCTACCTGAATCACAGGTTTCAATTAAACATAGTTCAGTACACTCACTACACATATTCAAGGGTCGTACTCATTGTCAAAAATACGGTCAACTCTTAGTCAACCTGTCTGAATTAGCTTATTGCACCTTATTCAACGAGGAAAGAGAGAACGCCCTAGTGTTTAAGCATTCTCTGTCTGAAATACATAATTTAACAGAAATAGATGTTCAATTTTGTTTGAAAGTTGGTTTACTTTCACAAGCAAAATATTGTAGCAAAGTAACATCTCCTTCAAAGAAGTTGTCTTTCCTCCACAAGACTTTTCAAGAATTGTTGGCAGCTATGCATATTGCTAATTTTGATGATGACGGTCTTATGTCAATGTTACAAACATTTAAATGCTTGAATGATGTACATGAAATGACACAGGTATTGCTATTCCTTAGCGGAATGAGGCCAGACTGTGTTGGTGCCTTGAGTAGGCAGATTGCTGAACTAGCAGATAAAGATGAAATAGTGCTTGAACAGAGACAATCACTGTATTTAGGATCAATTTCTTCATTGCGTGACCGTACTTTAACCATTCAGAGTGTCTTGTCGGATTGCATTAAAGAAGGATATAGAGATGGAACGTTTCCAGATGAGCTTGTGGTGCATGATATTGATTTTTTGAGACATAAGGTTTGTAATGATGTTTTTACAGTTAATGTTAAATCTGTGCTGCAGTGTCTAAATACAACGAAGATCAAGTCACTCTCTGTTGATTCTGAAATGTTGAAGGATATTGATGGACAAACAAAAAATATTGTCAAATTAAATGTAACTAATGTTTCTTCACAGAGACGTGTCATCGATCTTACTAGTTTAATAAAAGGATGTGTGCCATCTCTGGCATGTCTACATGTAGACAGATGGGGTTCTTCGGATACTTATGTGAATATGGATGATTTTATATCTACAATACATACATTGAATCATATAACCTGCATTGGATTAAAAATAATTAATCTCTCACATTCAAATATTGAGAATTTAGCAAAATACCTATCAGGGAGTACACAGTTAAGAGAAATAAAGCTCGGATTCATACGTTGTACCAGTTGTGAACAGAACCAGTGTTTTTATAAGATAGACCTGTTACGCCATAAAACGCTGAATTATTTGTGCTTGACAAATCTGCAGGGTCACGTTGAAATAGGTCAAGGTATACCTTTGACGGAATGTAAACTTATAAGTGTGAACATTGGGATGTCCTTTGTGGAGTGTTTGGAGAACTCAACAAGTCTACAAGAACTCGGGTTGGGTAATAGATATTTGCCCCTAGCTATGGAGACGAATTCATCCATAAACACTGTTTATCAGAAGATGTTGGGTGTAGTCCTACCAACATTGAAGAACTTGCGCTGTTTATATCTATGGGATTTTGACTGCGGACAAGAATTGTTGAATTGTTCACAGCTGACAAGTCTAAAATCGATACGGCTCTACATAGTAACAATGACATTAGAGTGTGTACAATGTTTGGTTGACAGTCTGTCTCAGACAAACAACAAAATAGACATTGGTATGATGGGTGTAACAGTTAATCCTAAACACGACCTGTCCGCAGTAAAGGAATACATCTTGGATAAATGGGGGATTGATTTAGATAGAAATGATGGTGATAATGGAACATTTACTTTAATGTATAAAATAGATTCACCTAGGACTCCATAACGTACAGACGGACAGTGAAGACTGTCACTCTCCGTCTGTACGTTATGGAGTCCTAGAAAAATATATTCTATTCATTATAGTAAATGTTCCGGTATTTTTCTAGGACTCCATAACGTACAGACGGAGAGTGAAGACTGATGAGACCGTGTGGATGCACAGGTTCGTCCGAGTTTTCACTCTACGCAGATGCAGTGAGACCCGAAATCGACAGACGCGGTTTAAATGTATTCATTATCCATGATAAACCACAACAAAATGCAATTCTGATTTTACTGATAGGGGTTATAAAGGATCACAGCTTTCTGTCCTTTTCCCACATTGTTTTTAGGTCAACTCCTGCTTAGGAGACTAAATTTGTTTGTAATTGTGAAGGGTTTAAGGGGATTGAACTAAATTGGAAGTGTGCAAAGACTGGGATAAGTCGATGTGGATTTTTTTTCACAAAATGTCATCTGAATGAGTTAAACGCCATATTCGAATGTTCACATCTTTGCAAAATAATGGAATTATGTTTAAATGAAAGTGTTATCATTGAAAAGAATCAAAACTAGTGCGGCAAAAGGAGAATTTTCTCAATAAGTGTGAAAGGCAAGCTATTTTATCATTTGGTAAATGGAACAAAACTGTTCGCTACGAAAAACCGCCGTGTCCTAGTGGTTGGCGTCGGCGATTTGGAGCCGGGCGTCCCGGGTTCGATCCCTAAGTCGCGGCACTGTGGCCATTGTGCAGTGCTCTTGGATAAGGCACATTTCCTAGCCTATAACTGGTTTGTTTAGCCTGCGATCATGAATAAGTGAACTTTCGCCGTGATATAACTGAAATAATGTTTAAAACGGCGTAAAACTTCACCATAACAAGCAAACAAATCATTCATTCATAACGTTGTTAATGTATGCATGTACAATGTATTTATTTGTTTGTAGGTAGAAACTGTGTACAGTTACTCAATAAAGAATACATGTACTTATACATGTATATATCTATCTATATATCTGATCACATTCTAGCCTAGCAAACGTCTTTGAAGCCCCCGGAGACTAATCCTTTTCCCACGTGGAGACACATTTCTTCTTTTTGCCTTGTAGTTGAAAACAATATGGCATAAGGAGATATTGCTCATGATGAGTAATTTCTTCTTTTTGTCGTAATGTTTTCAAAAATAGTCGGTCTCCTAGAAGAAAGTTTAAACACAGATCAGACTTGCGAATTTTACTGTCTGATCTAAAGTACACCAGGGTTACAATGTCCGCTTTACGCCTCGGTGATGTGTAGTGGTCCTCCTCGGTTCCGGGATGTCGTGGGTTCGATCCCCGGCAGGGTCATACCACAGACACTTCCAAACAAGTAGTAATGGCTGCCCTCCTTGGAGCTCGGGGTTGCTGGGTTCGCATTACGGCTGACTGGCTGGTGTCAGGATAAATAGACCAGTAGCACCGGTAATTTACCCAGGAAACGTCGTGATATTAATGAAAAATTGTTTAAACGGCGTTAAAAACATACAATCAATCAATCAACCATCTAATTGCGCAGGCATCTTTGAAACTTCCCGAGAACCATTTGGACCAAATATCTCGCTATACTTGTATGTAATAAAGACAGATATACTATTTATGTCATATAACACCGAAGGTCGGTTTCATGCCGTTGTCAACGGTATTTCAGTTATATCACGGCGGCCAATTCAGTGTTTTTCCTGACTTTCGCGCAACAGTATTCCTTATAACATTCTTCCCATACAACTGGCTACCATCTTATATAGACAATTTGGCCCACTGTCGGAAGAAGAATGACGCTGGTCGCAATGACGTTTTATATCATCGGAAAGAATAAATGGTCAAGTCTGGATTCAAACGCACAACCCCTGGATTAAACATTAGCGGTTCGAAGAGAAAACTAACGCAACGGATTCTGCGTAATGTATCGACCCAGATCAGCCCGCGCAGGCTAATCTGAGCTATAGAGTAACGAGTCCTGAAACACAGGAGACGAAAGGTGTATGTCCGTGTTAGCCTGCGCTGCATGCTTAGGCTGATCCGGTGGATACTTTACGCAGAATCCATTATGTTGATTTTCTAGCGGGACGGTTCACATATTCTGCGAGGGAAACCATTTTTCTATCTTTGGAAAAGGGTCCTTGGATTTATCATTATTACTGGTCGTATTAACAAACGTCGTCTGCTAAATAGTCGCCAGATGACGACTATCAATATTACCCGTCGTATTTACAAACGTCGTCTGCTTAAGAGTCGCCAGATGACGACTGTGTCAATTTGACCCGTCGTATTTACCCAGGGATCATGAATAATTAAATTTAATTGCGCGCTAAATTACCTTAGCTGTCGATGCGCCATAAAACAATATACATTCCGTCGTATTTACAGATGACGACTGTATCAATATTACTTGTCGTATTTACAAACGTCGTCTGCTAAAGAGAAGACAGTGTACGACTGTTTTAATAATACCCGTCGTATTAACAAACGTCGTTTGCTAAAGAGTCTCCAGATGACGACTGTATCAATATTACCCGTCGTATTTACAAACGTCGTCTGCTAAAGAGTCGCCAGATGACGACTGTATCAATATTACCCGTCGTATTTACAAACGTCGTCTGCTAAAAAGTCGCCAGATGACGACTGTATCAATATTACCCGTCGTATTTACAAACGTCGTCTGCTAAAGAGTCGCCAGATGACGACTGTATCAATATTACCCGTCGTATTTACAAACGTCGTCTGCTAAAGAGTCGCCAGATGACGACTTTATCGATTGAACCCGTCGTATTTACAAACGTCGTCTGCTAAAGAGTCGCCAGATGACGACTGTATCAATATTACCCGTCGTATTTACAAACGTCGTCTGCTAAAGAGTCGCCAGATGACGACTGTATCAATATTAACCGTCGTATTTACAAACGTCGTCTGCTAAAGAGTCGTCAGTTGACGACTGTATCAATATTACCCGTCGTATTTACAAACATCGTCTGCGAAAAAGTCTCCAGATGACGACTGTTAAAAATAATTTGTGAGAAAATACAGAAATCCGCGTGAAACAGCGGATTTGCTTATTCATTTTCAACTGTGCGCCATCCACTCGGCTATTTACGAAAAGCGATGATGTGCGAGTTAAGACGTCATTTAACTCGGCTATTTACGAAAAGTGATGATGTGCGAGTTAAGGATGTACTGAACTGAGGTTTTGAAATTAAAGAAAAAATTTTTTTTTTTTTACTTTCTTATTAAATCTTCTTATTTTGTTGTCAATTAAAACCTGTTTAGTCATTATACCTTTTTATAATTCTTCAAAATTTAAAAAAAAATGGATAAAACTTGCTTGAGATAAAGGGCCTATTTTTTTCATGAGCCTTCAATTTGTTCGTGAGACGCTGTCCAGTTGCCGTGTTTGATTAAGAAATAAAACTGGGCAAAAAGAACATATTAAAGTCCATGAATATAAATTTTAATCTAGAACTTGTATAGTATCATATTGTTTTGAAAAAAAGTAGAAAATATTGGAAAACTTTTTTGACATTTGAAGATATGTTTGAAAAATAATAAATATATTCATATTTTAACATTTTTTAGACATTCAAAGAAGAAAAACTGAAAATATTGCACAGTGACATATACTTTTCTTATTAAAATCTGATAAATGATAGTAATTGAAATAACTTAGAGAAGTTTCAGAAAAAGTTAAATATTACAAATATGTTTTTTCCTTATTTCAAAGTTTTGAAATTGTCTATTAATAAATCTGACAAATATGGATTTTCATTAGTGTCAAATAGTGTCTATTTTTGAGCTTTAACTACAATGTATCGCATGAACTTCCAAAGATATGGATAAAATACCTTCAGAATGAGATTAAAACCACAAGAAGATAAACAATTAGCATATCATCTTTCAAATATCGGCAAAACTTTTTTTTTTTCATGGGCTGAAATAGCAAAAAAAAACTCATCATAAGGCTTTTATAAATTGATCTAGCAAAGAAAAAAGCCCAGTACCATACTTTTTTTTTTTTTTTTTTAATTTAACATATATCCAACTTTCAAAAAAACAATATTACAACAAAAGTTAAATATTATGAAAAATCCACTTTTCAGTTCAGTACATCCTTAAGACGTCATTTATTTCGGCCTTTTACGAAATTCAAATGTACGAGTTTAGTCGAGATGCTCCGATTGCCATACAAAAGACCACGGAGCTTCAAACACGTTTATTCTTTGTAAATTGCAAATGGCTGCTTTTTCCCCATTGACTATTAGCCCGAATGACGCTTGTCGCGTTGAATTTTGTCAAACATCGGAAGGAATGTTTGCCGAGCAAGGGTTCGAACTCGCCACTTATACATATTGTTAAGCCCTTTCTCACTTGAAGTAAATAAATCTAAAATGAAAAATTGCTCATAATGAGTGAATTCTACGTTTGTCACAATATTTCAACTCTACACTTTCATTTGAAGAAATGTCCATGTATTTCTCCAGAAGATTTCAAAGTCGTCTGCTGCAGATTTGTTGTATGTAGGAAAGGATTAGGTCTGTTTATTTTACACCGATTATGAAGCTCTTACAACATATATTAGAATATTCAAACCAGGAGTCAAGTTGGAAAATCCCTGAGGCTGTCCCCGATGACTATGGGTTTCAAACCTAAGACCTTTCAATCACGAGGTCGTTGTTCAAGTTCTGATTAAAAGACATTATCGATATATTTAAGCCACCGGCCAATAATGTAAATCTATAGTTTATATCCAACAAAATGCAATCAAGTCTAATTTAATGTCCATGTGGTTGCTATGAAACAAAAAATATGTGTAGATAAAACTCAGACTACTTGGATGTTTGATGTTAAGGTTATGCTTTTCATTTCTTATCAACAGCAGTTTGTGCACCATTCCATATATAAAATGTCTATTTTAAAAAAAATGATCTGTTGCTTTGTTTTAATCCGTTTTCAACATTATTTCAGTTATATCACGGCGACAGTTAACGTTTTTAGGATCCCTTGGTAAACAAATCAGTACTACGTTGGGAAATGAGCCTTGCCCAAAGGCACTCTACCATGTCCGACGAGCCGCGACTGGGGATCAAACCCGGGACGCCCGGTTCCAAATCCCAGACGCTAACCTATCGGCCACGGCGGATTCCTTTGATATGTTTGTAGCTTGTCTTATTAACGAGTCGTTTGTTTGTATCGTTATATCACCATATAAATGTTAATGAATACCCTTATAACTAACATACACTTAGGCCTGTGATCTCGAAGTTGGTTTTGCCTAGAATCATGTCTTAATTAATGACACTCTGCCCTGGCGTCATTTATAAAGTTACATTGACATAAAAGTAGTGAGGCTACCCTGCTTCTAGGCCTAAATTACATATATATGGTCAGTGAAGACTAGTGAGACTGCAATATATGATACATAGGCTCATCTGAGTCTTCACTGGATACAGATGCATTATAACTCAAAATAACTTGATGCAGATCAATAATTGAAAAGTATCTCTTATAAACGGGCTATTTTATTATTCAAATCATAGCATACATCTCTATTGATAAAAAATGGTTTTGTGCAGACATGTTTACAAATCTTGATTTTTTTTCTTTTGGAATCAGTAATTCACTGTTACTGTATGTATTTTTGTTTCGTTTGAGATCATCGAAATGTTGACAGATTATAATGCACAATATGCAACATTACTTGTGAAGAAGATCCATAATGTCAGTGTATGGGACTTTTTACAACCAACCTTTATATATTGGTTTGCCCTCACCATCAAGCAAAAGTTGGGGTATATTCAAAGGAAGAGAAACTGTGTATTCATCCTTTACAAACCGGGAAGGGGGGAAACATCAAGAGGAATAATTAGCCAGACAAAAGATACTGCATGACATTTTATTTAGTTCCTGTAAGCGGCAATTATTTTTTATAAACATACTAATCAGGGCCTACCCTGGCTATTTTTTTTCTTTCTCCAACACTTTCGCAAAATAGAAACAAAAGGAGCCAAAATAAAAAAGTTAGAGCCAAAATTTTGAGCCGAACGAAATGTATATATTTTTTTCTCTTTTATTTCATTCATGTCTTTAGCAATATCACATGTATTATTTATGAAATAACATAAGATGTATAAAAAGCACATATTTTTCATTTCTGTTCCATTTAAAACATGATTTAATATATTTACATACAGTAATTAACCCTTTTCCACATATATATATATAGACCTATTTTGTCGATTCTGCAGCAGACAACCCGCTTATATATTCATTACTTGGTTTGAGAAAAGTTCAGTTATGATCACAACACATTTGTCTTTCTTGATTATTTTATAAATATTATATAGGCGTTGATGGATATTGGTTGGGCTTAACCCTTTCCCTTTTCTGATGGATCGGCAGCTTACGTTTTTTGAAAACAGTTTGTCAAAAGCAGAAATTGCTCATAATACATCGATACTTCACGCATAGTCCACAGTGTTGGTTTTATCGCGGAACGGCTCAATTGTTGTTTGTATGTAAGAAAGGGTTAACGCCGTATTTAGTCGTTGATTCACTAATGTGCTTCAAGACTCCATCACACAAGCAATATACTCACTTCTTCCGAGGCAACGTACCGCCACGGTGGTGGGGTAGTGGTGGGGTAGTGGTGGGGTAGTGGTGGGGTAGTGGTGGGGTAGTGGTGGGGTAGTGGTGGTGTAGTGGTGGGGTAGTGGTGGTGTAGTGGTGGGGTAGTGGTGGGGTAGTGGTGGTGTAGTGGTGGGGTAGTGGTGGGGTAGTGGTGGGGTAGTGGTGGGGTAGTGGTGGTGTAGTGGTGGGGTAGTGGTGGGGTAGTGGTGGTGTAGTGGTGGGGTAGTGGTGGGGTAGTGGAAGAGCGTCTGCCTCGGGTGCGGGAGGTCGCGAGTTCGATCCCCGTCCTGGTCATACCAAATACTTACACAATGGTAGTAATGGCTGCCCTCCATGGTGCTCAGGGTTGCGGGGTTAAGTATTACGACTGACTGGCTGGTAACAGGATACATATACTAGTAGCACTGGTAAAATTACCCAGGAAGCGCCGAAATAACTGAAAAGATGGTTGAATGCGGTACAATTGCCAAGAAAATGCTGTTAAATGATTGACACATTGTTGAAAGCGACGTATAACGCCAAACAATCAATCAGTCAACCAGAGGCAACGTTCTACATACTTTTGTACAAGTTTAAGCTATTGGTGGAAGATGCATGACGTTTGTAACAAATCATTTAACCTACAGCAAATCTGCAGCAGACGACTTCGTAAACAGCTATTCAATAACATGATTATTTACTGTAAACGAAAGTACAATAATTGAATAAAGTTGAAAGCATTGTGATAAAAGAAGACATTGCCCGCTATAAAGTTTCTAGTGTTTGATATTTATCATATTGGGGTTTAACCCTTTCCCACTTGCATACGCATTTTGACGCAAAAGCAGCAGACGACTTGATGACCAATTTCACCTTTGGCCTCAATGTTTTCAACTTTATTTAACAATTTAGCTATCTTTTATGGAGGTATTTCAGGGTTTTTTCGATATGTTTCAAAAGTCGTCTGCTGCAGATTTGATCTATGTGGGAAAGGGTTAAGGGATGTCAATACTTTTTTAGATGCATTGTTGATATCATCCAATAACCTGCAGAAATGGAATATGATATCTCTCTGGTGTCATGACCTTCAAAAGACAAGATGCGTATCGAATAAATGCGAGTGTTATTGCCGCAAATAACGTCGAAATGACGTCTTTAAACGACCTATTTTGAGGGGTCGTGTTGATTCAATGGGTATATCTTGCCATTTGGTGTACCGATTTTCATAATTTAATTTGCCTATATTAAGTGAATAGTTTCCCTATTGATAATAATACTTTTAAACGTTATTTCAGTTACATAACCGCGACTGAACGCTTTCATGAGACACAAATTTAAACATGTTTATCATAATTCCTATTGGTGATCATGTCCTTTAGGTGAATGGTTTTCACATGTGAACTTTGAAATATATCGACTAATAATCAACGGCAACAAACAGATTATTCAAGTTCATAGTCCGATCTTAATCACTTACAAATTATAATTACAATAACAAAAAGAGAAAGAGAAAAAAATAAAAAATAAAGAAACGACAATAATAATAATTATAGTAACACTTTACATAAAACATACATACATGTTTAAAGCAACAAACAGTACAACATAAATTGATATGGAATATCAAAAGTAATGGACTGCTGCAACCAATGAACGATAACTCCGTCAACATTATTTCGCATAGTAAATAGAGTGAGCTCCCTTTGGACGTTCCCGTCTCTTGCCTCACATCACACAACCAGGCAAACACTATCTTAGCGGTGTATTGGTTAGCTTAAGCGGGATGTACGAAGAGCTTTAAACCTTCCTACGGAAACTTTCTGACACATCTGCAACTGACAACCTTTGAAAACATTGCAGCAAAAGGAGAAATTGCTCATGATGAGCAATTTCTAATTTTGCCACTGTGTTTTCAGTTATTTTCAGTAATAACTCTTTCAATCTAAGCGGTTTTCCATATTTTTTGCAGAGATAATTTTAATGTCGTCTGCTGCATATTTGATGTATGAGGGAAACTGTGGTTAAATTCGGTGGTGCCTGTAGTTGCCACCCTGTTCGGCAAGCGAGGCTTCGATGGTACGCGTGATTTGACTGAAAAACAGTTGAGGGTTGAACACCATTAACCCTTTCCCACAAACAAAATATCTACAAAGACGACTTTGAAAACGTTTTGCTTTTTTACCAATTATAGACACTTTATATGAAAGCACAGTTATTGAATAAAGTTGAAAACATTTGAATGAAAGATATCTCCTTTTGCCATAATGCTTTCAACAGCCGTCTGCTGCAGAGTCATTAGAATGCGTCTATATTTTGGAAAGGGTGTTTGCAAACAAACGAACTTCACTTCTTGCAACCCGGCATAACTCAACTTAAATACGAGAATGGAATTTAAGCCGAGTTGACCAGATTATCCATTCGTAGTAAAATCGAATGTTCGGTAATATCCGGTCAATTCGTTAAACTCCGTTGATGTAACAATCAGATTTAAGTGATGTCGCGTTATTAACGTAATAAACTGTGGGATGACTTCCTTCGTCACCGGAAATGATTTTCGAAACCATGATAATCACTACAGTTTGCCAAGAAAGTATTTCAAACAAAAGACAGGATCCATTGGTTGTTGCTAGTTTACGTAAATAATGTAAAGGATTAAAGTGTGATAGTCCAAATACAAATGAACCGTTCCACGAGAAAACCAATATTGTGGACTCTGCGTAAAGTATCGGCCCGGTTCAGCCTTAGCATGCCGCGCTGGCTAACCCGGACAGACACTTTTCGACTCCTGTGGATTTTCAGGAATCATTAGTCTATATACCTCAATTCCCCTGAGACGGAATGTGTCGGCCCGGATTAGCCTGTGCGAATTGCGCAGACTGATCTGGGTCGATAAATTACGCAGAGTCATAACTGTTGGTTATCTCGTTGAACGGCTCAAATGTGTTATTGAAATTTCTTTTTGATGATTTCAGAGGTCGACAAAGTCACTAAATGTGTGCCGACTTAATCATTTATTCCGCGTATTTCTTGGAGAAACATCTACAGAATTCTTGGTTGGGTTACTTGCAGATGACTTTCCAGTTCTTTTTGTTGGCATTATGTCTCACCTTTCACGCAAAGAATTTTCAACTGTGCATTTTAACTAAAACTCGTACATGTAAAGGACTATATAGATGTCATTATGTTTCTATGATTAATTGGATAGAAAGCATTTAAAATGGGAATTATGTCTCATATCTTTTTTCAAGGAAGATAATATTTGAGTAACGACGAGTAAATCAAGGGGTCGTGAGTTCGAAAGCCGATTCAATCTTTCGTATGATTAACAAAAGTCATGATGAAATTTCTCCACAACACTTCACATTCCAATTTGTTTGACAATCAGGTTCCAATTATTCCAATCTTTCTTAGCGCTAGCTAATATTTAAATACTCAAAAGCATATTTCATTATTTTTTCCCCTTATATTAAATAAGATATTAATGGTAAAATGTATTTAAATAAATGACTAATTAACATAAATAGTTTTATCACATAACTTGCACTCCAGGAGTGACATAAAGCAGTGATATAGGATCCATCATGAGTTTTCTTTGGAGATCAAGATTTTTTAAATGAGTCTAGAAAAAGACGGTTATTAACCGAGCCTCTTGGCGAGGTTAATAACTCTCTTTTTCGAGACGAATTTAAGAAATCTTCTCCAAAGAAAAACGAAAAATATTGACAACATCAAAACGGTGACCGGACAATTACCCCCCGGACAACTACCCCCCCGGATAATTACCCCCTGGACAATTACCCCCCGGACGATTACACCCCTGGACAATTACCCCCCCGGACAATTACCCCCCAGACGATTACCCCCTCGGACAATCACCCCCCTGGACAATTACCCCCCGGACAATTACCCCCTCGGACAATTACCCCCCTGGACAATTACCCCCTCGGATAATAACCCCCTCGGACAATTACCCCCTGGAAAATTACCCCCTGGACAATTTCCCCCCCGGATAATAACCCCCTCGGACAATTACCCCCCTGGACAATTACCTCCTCGGACAATTACCCCCCCCCCCCGGGAAATTCCTGACGAATGTATTACACTGACAGTAGGAGAACCGGGGTACCAATGCGAGTCTATAGGGGAGCAGGCATTAACTGGCTCCAAGTGCCCATGTTTTCGTGCTGCAAGATCGTGGGCCCTTCTGGCACCCTGGCCCTGGTCGGATCGGAGGCCATGGACCCTCATATAGAGAACCTGTCACGTGGCCCCCTGACTTCAGCTACAATCCAGTACTTGGGGATAACAAGTCCGGGGACACGAGGGCCATCGATTACACTAGGTGGAGGGGAGCTGTTTTGAATGTAGTAATGTAGGTAATTTGGTCACAGGTAAAAGTAAAGTGGTCACATGGTAATTTGGTCACAGTGAAATTGGTGACACGGTCAGGTGTCTGGGGACGAGGATGAGGCCAGGTGTCTGGGGACGAGGATGAGGCCAGGTGTCTGGGGACGAGGATGAGGTCAGGTGTCTGGGGACGAGGGTGTCTGGGGACGAGGATGATGTCAGGTGTCCGAGGACGATGATGAGGTCAGGTGTCTGGGGACGACGATAAGGTCAGGTGTCTGGGGACGAGGATGAGGTCAGGTGTCTGGGGACGAGGGTGATGTCAGGTGTCTGGGGACGAGGATGAGGTCAGGTGTCGGTGCCCGGACAATTACCCCCCGGACAATTACCCCCCGGACAACTACCCCCCGGATAATTACCCCCTGGACAATTACCCCCCGGACGATTACCCCCCTGGACAATTACCCCCCGGACAATTACCCCCCAGACGATTACCCCCTCGGACAATCACCCCCCCCCCCCCCCCTGGACAATTACCCCCCGGACAATTACCCCCCTCGGACAATTACCCCCCCTGGACAATTACCCCCTCGGATAATAACCCCCTCGGACAATTACCCCCTGGACAATTCCCCCCTGGACAATTCCCCCCGGATAATAACCCCCTCGGACAATTACCCCCCCTGGACAATTACCTCCTCGGACAATTACCCCCCCCCCCCCCCCCGAGAAATTCCTGACGAATGTATTACACTGACAGTAGGAGAACCGGGGTACCAATGCGAGTATATAGGGGAGCAGGCATTAACTGGCTCCAAGTGCCCATGTTTTCGTGCTGCAAGATCGTGGGCCCTTCTGGCACCCTGGCCCTGGTCGGATCGGAGGCCATGGACCCTCATATAGAGAACCTGTCGCGTGGCCCCCTGACTTCAGCTACACTCCAGTACTTGGGGATAACAAGTCCGGGGACACGAGGGCCATCGATTACACTAGGTGGAGGGGAGCTGTTTTGAATGTAGTAATGTAGGTAATTTGGTCACAGGTAAAAGTAAAGTGGTCACATGGTAATTTGGTCACAGTAAAATTGGTGACACGGTCAGGTGTCTGGGGACGAGGATGAAGACAGGTGTCTGGGGACGAGGATGAGGCCAGGTGTCTGGGGACGAGGATGAGGTCATGTGTCTGGGGACGAGGATGAGGTCAGGTGTCTGGGGACGAGGATGAGGTCAGGTGTCTGGGGACGAGGGTGAGGTCTGGGGACGAGGATGAGGCCAGGTGTCCGAGGACGAGGATGAGGTCAGGTGTCTGTGGACGAGGATGAGGTCAGGTGTCTGGGGACGAGGGTGTCTGGGGACGAGGATGAGGTCAGGTGTCCGAGGACGATGATGAGGTCAGGTGTCTGGGGACGACGATAAGGTCAGG
Source organism: Serripes groenlandicus (assembly GCA_031761405.1). Lineage (NCBI taxonomy): Eukaryota > Metazoa > Mollusca > Bivalvia > Cardiida > Cardiidae > Serripes > Serripes groenlandicus. The sequence continues at coordinate 54,481,161 of JASEVX010000013.1, read as the reverse complement.
TGTCTGGGGACGAGGATGAGGTCAGGTGTCTGGGGACGAGGGTGATGTCAGGTGTCTGGGGACGAGGATGAGGTCAGGTGTCTGGGGACGAGGATGAGGTCAGGTGTCTGGGGACGACGATAAGGTCAGGTGTCTGGGGACGAGGATAAGGTCAGGTGTCTGGGGACCAGGATGAGGTCCGGTGTCTGGGGACGAGGGTGATGTCAGGTGTCTGGGTACGAGGATGAGGTCAGGTGTCTGGGGACGACGATAAGGTCAGGTGTCTGGGGACGAGGATAAGGTCAGGTGTCTGGGGACGAGAGTGAGGTCAGGTGTCCGAGGACGAGGGTGATGTCAGGTGTCTGGGGACGAGGGTGAGGTCAGGTGTCTGGGGACGAGGATGAGGTCTGGTGTCTGGGGACGAGGATGAGGTCAGGTGTCTGGGGACGAGGGTGTCTGGGGACGAGGATGAGGTCAGGTGTCCGAGGACGATGATGAGGTCAGGTGTCTGGGGACGACGATAAGGTCAGGTGTCTGGGGACGAGGATGAGGTCAGGTGTCTGGGGACGAGGGTGATGTCAGGTGTCTGGGGACGAGGATGAGGTCAGGTGTCTGGGGACGAGGATGAGGTCAGGTGTCTGGGGACGACGATAAGGTCAGGTGTCTGGGGACGAGGATAAGGTCAGGTGTCTGGGGACGAGGATGAGGTCCGGTGTCTGGGGACGAGGGTGATGTCAGGTGTCTGGGGACGAGGATGAGGTCAGGTGTCTGGGGACGACGATAAGGTCAGGTGTCTGGGGACGAGGATAAGGTCAGGTGTCTGGGGACGAGAGTGAGGTCAGGTGTCCGAGGACGAGGGTGAGGTCAGGTGTCTGGGGACGAGGGTGAGGTCAGGTGTCTGGGGACGAGGATGAGGTCTGGTGCCTGGCCCGATTGAAGAGCGTAAATGAATCAACCTCAGGTCTGGGTAAAAATCAAAATCCATCGCATGATAATATGGGGAACAAAGTTTACTACAAAAGGAATGGAATGACAAACTTTTTCGCCATTCATTCAAAAATTAAAAACAATGCATTTTAAAATGTAAGAGAATAAAATTCTAAATGTTATTCATTTTCAGAATTCAACGTAGATATTTTGTAGATTAACAGAACAACAACAGTTATTTATTAAAGTCCTGTCTGGGGACGAGTATCTGGGCGAATTACCTGTAAAAATATGACACACATGAATCAACCTTTGGTTAATTGGCTCAACCGTTTGTTTATACGAGGAACAAAGTTTAGACGAAGAATGGATCGACACACTTTTTGCCGCATTCACATTCAAAACTTCAAAAAATAAAATGTAAGATAATAAAATGTTATTCAATTTTAGTCCCGTTTGTCCGTCTGCCGCGAGGATTGAGATATAATATGTCTCGTGGCGACCCTGCAAACATTTCAACATCGGACCAATGCTCTCGAACATACTATTTTCCGATATCGACGGAGTATCGGAGTACCTATGCTAGCAGCACTACATGATCGGGAAATGTCGACTCGGATTGATTTCGGGATCCTAAATATAAATATCGTTGTAATATGTACATGTAAATAGTTTGATACCTAATCAAAAATTACAGCATGGATCAAAATCCATCGCGTGACAGCATGAATCAAAAATTAAACAGCATGGATCAAAATCCATCGCGTGACAATATGGATGATAACTACAGAAGTATTGATTGCATTGTGCCACATTCAAAACACATTTTGCCACATTCAAAACAATGCATAGTGAATTACATAATCAAACGAATAAAATCACGGTTTGATCTTAAAGGTACCCATTCACAGCCAAAAAAGCGAAAATTGACCAATTCGCGGTGTCACGCCCCAATTTTTCACTAATATGTATCAATACACTAACTACACATCTGCCAAGTCTCACCTCTCAATGTCGCCGCTTAATGTACTAAAGATCGAATTTATCATTCTTCGATTTACGGGGTGGTACCCCAAAAATCAAATCACCCGACTATGACGTCATAAACGACTCGAGTCATGCTGCGGAATTTTCAAGCGCTCGTAAACGGCGTGTACAATTTCGCATCATTTACAGCACAAAAACATCTCTCTGACATGGATTTATAAGTAATATGAATATGTGATCCTACTGTGAGTCGAAGACCCGCCCACGCCAAAATCCAGGAAGTAAGACGAGTGATTAACCAAAAACGGCGGTGTTCGAATGACAATCTTTTCGCAGACGGAATTTTGGAATTTTCCTAGAATTATTTCACTTCAAACATTTTTGTTATTTTTGTTCTGAAAATCCTGCAGAAAGGTGAATTTCATCAACTCTTGGCTTGTAAGTACTGAGAAATATATATTCTCCATACTGAACCCCAATAGAACGCTTAAAAACGATGTTTTGTTAAATTTGAATGTCTGAAATCGCTGTGAATGGGTACCTTTAAACCTAATCCAATGCAAATGACTTTTTGCAAATAAAATGTTATTCATTCAGTTCACTGTATAATTTTGGTTGTAATTTGACTTCTGGAGCAGTTATTTTTACTCCTCAAAGTATGCATTTATGTATGGCATGATTCCGCTGGTTGAGTTAGGGTCTTAGTCTAGTGCGTGTGAAGATTATACGAGATTCCGCGGAGGTAGTCCAGTATTTGTCGATTTGGGTAATCGTTGTAAATTCTCAATAAATTCTCTTCTATCCGTCAGTAGCGTGGTTTTGGTACCGGATGGGGGCGACCGGCTGTTATTGCCGCGATCCTCATTCTTGATAAGGCTTCCTCTCGTCGGAATGCCCGGATCACTTTATAGATGTCGGGGTGTCTGCAATTGAAGGAGGCACCAAACTGACTGTGCCAGCCTTCCAACGCATTATTTGTCCTTGGGAGCTGATTTAGCATTCTGTCGGTTACATTCCAAAACTGTATTGGGAATATCGGATCAGCTCGCACTCCGGCTCTGATGGGGCCAATATATGTATTTTCAAAGTAGCTCAGTATTTGCTGCTCGTGATTTCCGATGATCGCGCATTCATTCACCAGTTCTTGAAAAGAATCCACCACGTCACCGGGTGGCACAAACGCCAATGCGTTCAGCGACGTTATTCGCGTTTTGAAGGCCGGGTCGTTGATATACATTGCGCGTAATCCATTGTTCACAACGTGCAGGTACACGCTTTGGCCAAGATGGAACAAACACCCCTTTGCCGCAGTGGCGGGATGATTCACTGCGAATGCATTGATTGCACCTATCTCAAAATCGGAGAGAATCGAGCGAGGCTGATAATTATCAGTCAGTATATCCACCTCGAAAAGTTCAAGGTACGTACCGTGCCTCTTGTTAGGGAGTAAACCGTAGACGCAAGGTACATTACGGCGATCTTTCATACCGTGTATAGTGTAAATTTGTACAAACTGTGGTGGTGCAGTCGCAAAAGTCCCGTCTAGGAACCAGTCTATCCTGACGATTGTTATCATATCGGAGGAATGGGTCTTGATGATATCGTTTAAATTCGTCGTCTATATTGAATAAGTGGTCATTCTGACCTGGTACTGGTGGATTACGTTCCCCGCGATGCCGCCTAACATCACGGGCCATGTTGTCTGTCGTACCAATATGTGCGGCGGCTTCCTGGCTGAGACCTTGCGCTCCCTGGCCAATTATCGTCCGAGTTTTGTCCTGGAAAGACGATAAGACAAAATATTAGTGCCCTGAATAGAAGGACTGAGAGACTGTCCTCGTGTTTCTAACTAATCATCTAGAGGTGTGCACAAATTTTCGTATAATACAGACTCTAACACAGACGCGATCCATTCCCTGGCGCTGTCAGTCGGGATTTGTATCAGATAACAGGGAAACACCATTTCGAGTCCAACAGAGTTTTATTATCACGAGCTTTCGAAGCGCTGCTTCTTCATCAGGTGAAAAGTGGGAGTCGGGATGAACTAGTCGGGATTTGGTGCGAGCACAGAGCTCCCATCACTGCAATCCCAATGACGCAGAGCTAAGGGAATTTGTACATCTGGTACAAGTTGGCTAAGGGACGGTCATCTGGACCGTCCATCGTCAGTGTAAGTATATTTACTATAATTACGAATAATTGCCAACGTACACACCTAGAAAGGTAGATTCCATAATTCCATATAGAAATTGTACTCTAAATTCTACTAATTAAGAAGTTCCTCACAATAATCCAGTGGTTTTCAACCTGGGGGGAATTCCCCCCAGGGGGGAATTTGGTCACTTCTAGGGGGGAATGAGATCGCCCAGGAAATATGAAAAAATATATAATATAAATATAAATATATAAAAATAACGTGTCCAGAATTGCCTCAGATGCGAGGAAATGAACTTCAATTCTCAAAATGTTCTGCACCTTCGACACCCACGGCTCCGCGGTCAAAGGGGGGAATTTGTGAAACTAGATTCAAAAAGGGGGAATGGCTGACAAAATGTTGAAAACCACTGCAATAATCAGTGCAAATCACAAAATCGCGTTTTTCTCGAAACGGACTCGACTGACTTCCATTTGTCGTGCAGGTGCAGTATAAACATCGATAACATTGCAGGGTCAATCACGGTTCAGAAGAACAGAGCATAGTGTACATTCGGGACGAGCCTTCGCCAGAGTCAGAGACGAAACATAACCATAATGAATATTGCGATGCAGTGGCCACAAATTTACAATAAGTAGACGAGTATGAAACGAGACACATTGATCGTCTTTTCGAGAGAGAGAATTTCGACAATGAGCTGGATGCCATTTCATGTCCCTGCCTGAATCACTGAATACCCTGCCCAAGTTTCAACAAGATCGGTCTAGGTATTAGGGAGTTGAAAAGTACTTGAAAAGTACGGTCTTGAGATGACATCATTCCATTGACATCTCAAGATCGTACTGAAATTCAAGATCGTCCTGAGTTTCAAAACAGGTTGAGAATATAGTTGAGACTTAGTGAGACTGTAGACTTAAAGGGATAATAAAGGTTAGGTCAGAAAAATTCGATTTGAGCTGTGAAAACACCATAATAACCTTAAAACACGGTGTGCTTGAATAATTCAAGACATCTCCGATCATTAAGAGCTCTATATTTTCCTAAAAAAAGCATTTTTGTCGTGTCGTGGGTCAAATTTTCCGAGATCTCATTCAGTGAGCGTGGGAATGACGCGTCATTATATTATGACGTCATAATTTCATAGAAATGGGATGACAGATGCATCTTCCAGGGCCTAAAACCGTACGTGCGGCTTGCAGGCTCGCGCCGCATCCCGAAAAACATTGCGGGGGTCAATGCCAGTCTTTTCGGTTAAATTTGCTTGGATCTGAGGTAGATTATCAGGCCGTTGTAAACTTTATTATTCCTTTAAAAAATACGGGACTAACATTTTCAAGATGGCCACCATTTCGCTATATAACCTATACAGTAAAGTAAAAGTAAAAGTAACTTACATTCGTTTCTCTGGATCGTCTTTTTATCGAGGACCTGGCTCGATCCACTTCAAATTGTACAGGGTTGGGCGGGTGAGTGTGTTCTGTTGGTTGTTGTACAATGACGTCATTGACTAGTTTTACTGTTGCATTGCACGCCTTCAAGTTCCGACGGAGTATGCACTCCCACACCTGCGTGCCATCTGTGGTACATTTCTTGTACGTGTATTGGTAGCCTTCGTATGCCAGTTTGCGCCCCCCTCTCTCCGTTTCTGTGAATTATAGTGGGCCAGCCATCTGAAAACAGTAAAGCGAATAGGTTAATTGTCTTGAAATTACATTGAAAATTAATATGGAAATACACCCGCACGGGAGTGCGGTCATCTTTGCCGGAGGATTAGAAACATGCACACAGACTAAGCCGAATCGGGCCGAAAATGGCAATTTTGAGGGGCTGGTGACCATGACCGTGACCTTCATTTCATTCAATTTGTACACAACTGCCGTTAACCCTTTTGAACTCGGTGTAGCCATATGGCAACGTTAGTTTTTTTGAATGGCACCAAATAGGACTATTTGGATTAAACTTTGTACCGTGAGCAGATGTTCATCAGATGATTTTTTAAACCAGTTTTTTCATGTTCATTTCAGACCCCGATGTTGCCATATTATGGCAACAGGCGGCTGTACAGCTCAATGTCAATGTGCTACTCAATGTCAATGTGCAATGTCAGGTGCTACGAAGAAACTTCGTCACTTTTCAACTTCTTTTTTTTAATATCGGGACTTAAAAAAACGGCGGCCATACTTCTAGCTCAGTGGCGTCTATGCTTGGGTTCCAAGTGTTAACCTGAGCCAACTTCATAAAACGAAGAAAACTGACAAAATTTAGAGGATGTTAATCAATTCGGGATTTAACTCAGCGGTTCTGTACGACGCCATCTTGGAAATGCTGGCCGCTGATTGGCTGAGCCACTGCACTCAGCCAATCTCAGCCAATCAGCGGCTGGCATTTCCAAGATGGCGTCATGCAGAACCGCTGAGTTAAATCCCGAATAATAATCATATTGATATTCAGAGCTCGTGACCAGTGACCTTGTGGTTGGGGGACAGGGGCATCTCTTGATATTTGAGTGTGTACGATTACCAGTCTACCCTTATGTTACCATGGTTAACCGTGGTTTAACCATGGTAAACCACTGTGAATCCCCATGGTTTAAAATACAAAGGTTTCACCATGGTGAACCAATGTAATCAATAAAACCATGGTTTCACCATGGTGAAACTTTGACAATGGTCAACCTTAGATTTACCATGGTTTCACACCATGGTTATACCAATGTTTAATATAACAATGGTTGACTGTACAAAACCATGGTTTCGCACCATGGATTTAACAATGGTGAACCTTAGATCTTTAACACTGAACCCTAGTAACAAAAGTAGTAGATATGTTTGGATTTATATTGAATGAATTATTATTAAATTAGGAGAACCATGGCATTTTTGGCGCAGTTTCAGGAGGAATTTTATGAAAATTCTACGATCTAGGTCACTAGGTTACCCTAGTGAAATGAACCATGGTTTAACCATGGTAATAAACCATGGTTTAACCATAAAAATATATATGGTTAAACCATGGTTCATCGCGAGGATTGCGATGGGGGGTCCGGAAATTTTGAAAATTAGAAGCTCGGAAACGCCATTTCTCACGATCTGAGACAAGAAATTTGGCAATGAAATTACTGTGATTTTTCAGTAGAATGCAATTTTTATTTTTTATTTTTTGAATTCGGTGGGCCCACATTTCGGTGGGCCCCTTTCTCGAAATCCACCGGTCCGTGACCGGTGGACCGGCGGGCCCAGTCCACCCCTGGCCCCTTATATAGCATCTTCTTTTACATTAGGACTTTTGGAAAAAGAGAAAAATTCATTTCCCTACTCTACTCTAAACATGCATAAGTCCGAGAAGGAAGCGTTTAGAGCCACGACCAGGGACTAACTCCTGCGCATAATCAGAATGGGCTCAAATTGCCATAAAATCACAATAACTTGACCAGTCGAGGAATGGGAACGTTCGAAAGATGGAGATAAATTTCCTTTATCTAATGCCTATGATTTGGATATACAAACAGGTCGTTAACTTACCGTTTTTGTGGAACTTCAGTTGAACACGCTGCACTAGTTTCTGGTTTCGATTTCCTCATTCATTTCGTTGGACGACTGAATACCGGAATCCGGAATACACCTAAATACACCGGAATACACCAAAATACACCGGAATACTGCCTTAAATTACCGGAATACTATCTAAATACCGGAAAACAAAGTCTAAATTCCGGAAAATAAGCTGATACCAGTGGGGAACCGCTGCCAGTCGGGAGTCGGGAGTCGGAGGCCGGGGGTTATATAGTCGGGAGCCGCGGCCGACCCAATGACGACTGCAGGATGGTTCGAACATTCGGGGAAGGCGTAGTAACAGTCGGGGAGAGCGGGGAGAGCAGTGTTGGGGAAAAAAACCCTGAAAAATCTCTCTACATTAGAATTAGACTCTAGAATCTCTCTAGCTTCGAAATTTAGAAATTTCCGGGGTCGACCGCGCGAGCTGGTTTCGCGCCTGCGGCGAGGGCCTCAGACTTTATAAGCTCCGCGGTCAATGACAAATATTCATTTAGAAATTTAGGGTTTTGTATCAAAAAATCTGGGGGTTTTCTGAGCATGAGTGGTCAGTGGTCACATTGGTACCATGTCATTGGTGAGTTTGGGCGGAAAGAGGTCCTTCGCAGGTTGCAGAATTTGAAAACCCGGGGCACAAAAAACCATGCAGTGGCGCGCAAAAAATCAAGAGAGGCGCAATTGTTTGCACGCTTCGCGCTCATCTCATCGTTTCTGTGCCCCAATTGTGGGTAGTCGGACAAATACCCCCCGGTCAAATACCACCCGGACAATTACCCCCGAGGACAAATACCCTCCGTTCAAATACCCCCGAGGACAATTACCCCCCGGTCGAAACCTCCGAGGACAAATACCCCCCGGACAAATTAATTGGGTAATTTGGTGACAAGGTAATTTGGTCACGGGTACTTTGGTCACAGGTAAAATATTCACAATATGGTCACAGGAAATATGGTTACAGGAAAGTTGGTCGTAATTCACGGGAAAGTTTAGTCACAAACGCGCGTTTTGGTCAGAGGAAAGTTGGTCACAGCCGTTTTGCGTACATGATCGTATACGTATCATCCGCTTAACCGTATGCATCTCCCGCGTTACACGTACAGCACCTGCGTAACACGTCTATATCACCTGAGTAACATGTACAGCTTCCGCGTAACATGTACATCACCTTAACACTTACAGCACCCGCCTACTAGTAACATACCGTGATCAAATTATCGTGTGACCATTTTACCTGTGACCAATTTGTGACTATTTTCCTTGTGACCAAATTACCCAATTAATTTGTCCGGGGGTATTTGACCGGGGGGTAATTGTCCTCGGGGGTATTTGACCGGGGGGTAATTCTCCTCGGGGGGTATTTGTCCGACTACCTGATAGATGGCCGAGCGATTTTAGGCAAGCAAAGGATACGTCCATAGCAACGGTTGTCAAACGCGCACAACTAGATCATGATATGAACCTATCACCCAAGTTTTATCAAAATCGGTCGACTCCTCTGGTCTCCAGGGCCCGTCTTCACATACAGACAGACAGACGGAACGCCTGACAATAATAATACTCTAACGACCACCTAAAAAAAAATCCGTCAGGGTACCAATTGTACACCCTGGTACCCGAGTTCCAACACCCCTGCGAGATTGCATATTTGGGTGACCGGACATTTCCCCCCTCGGACATTTCCCCCCTCGGACATTTCCCCCCTCGGACAATTCCCCCCTCGGACAATTCCCCCCCGGACATTTCCCCCCTCGGACAATTCCCTCCGGACATTTCCACCCTCGGACATTTCCCCCCTCGGACAATTTCCCCCTCGGACATTTCCCCCCTCGGACATACGCCCCGTTAGCATGTTTTGGGGCCTTCTTCCGGCGCCCCAACATCGAAAATAAAAATTCGGGCACCGTCAATCGATGAGAAACCCCCTCTAGTATCCCTAATTCCAATTTCATTCCGTTAGCATGTATTTCGTTTTCGGCCCCTCTTCCGGTGGCACTTCCGGCGCCCCAACATCGTAAATCAAAATTCGGGCATCGTCAATCGATGCGAAACCCCCTCTAGTATTACTGTGTCAAATTTTATACCGGAAGGGGCCCCCAAAAAACAAAATACATGCTAACAGAATGAAATTTGGATTATGGATACTAGAGGGGGTTTCTCATCGATTGACGGTGCCCGAATTTCGATTTTCTATGTTGAGTCGCCGGGGGCGCCACCGGAAGAGGGGTCCAAAAACGAAATACATGCTAATGGAATGCAGTTTAAATTAGGGATACTAGAGGGTGTTTCTCATCGGTGCCCGAATGTGATATGTGTATTGTTTTCACAATAGAGAGAAATAATGATATACGGATATGGATGGAGGTCGAGGAGACCAATCGGACGATATGACTTCTATGGTCATCCAAGGTCAAGGTCAAGGTCATGAGCCAGTCAAAGTTGGAAAACGCAAAGTGTATCCATAAACGACGTCCGTCGGTATTTATTTGATCATGCTGCTATTTTCTAAATCATGCTGTGAAAACATTGGTATGGGCACCGTGGGGTAAATTGTCGGAGGTATCCGTCCGGGGCGCGGTAATTTGGTCACAGGTAATTTAGTCACAGGTAATTTGGTCACAAGGTAATTTGGTCACAGATACTATGGTCACAGGTAAAATAGTCACAAGTCAATTGGTCACACGGTAAATTGGTCACAGGTAAGTTGGTCACAGGTAATTTGGTCACACCCTCAATTGGTTACGCGGTAATTTGGTCACAGGTAAGTTGGTCACACCTTAAATTGGTTACGCGGTAATTTGGTCACAGGTAAGTTGGTCACACTTTAAATTGGTTACGCGGTAATTTGGTCACAGGTAAGTTGGTCACACCCAGGGTTCACAGTGCCACTTTATTTCCTGTAATTCCTGTAAAATCTGAAAGGCTACTTTATTTGCTGTATTTTAATTTCTTAACTTTATTTCCTGGATTTTCTGGAATTTGTCTTTCAGGAATAGACTTTATTTCTGGTAGAAATAGAAATTGTGTGACTTTATTTCCTGTAGAAATAGAAAAAATGATGTCCTTTAAAAATAATTAGAAATTCCTGTAAAAAATTTGGAAGGCGCTGTGACCCCTGGTCACACCCTAAAGTGGTTACACGGTAATTTGGTCACAGGTAAGTTAGTCACACGCTCAATCTATCACGCGGTAATTTTGTCACAGGTACAGTACAGTACAGTGTACAGTAGAGTGTACAGTAGAGTGTACAGTACAGTGTACAGTACAGTGTACAGTGTACAGTGTACAGTGTAAAGTGTACAGTGTATAGTGTATAGTGTACAGTGTACAGTGTACAGTGTACAGTACAGTACAGTACAGTGCAGCGCATTGTAGTGGTAGTGTAGTGTGCACAGTACAGTGCACTATAGAACTGCAATGCACAGCACATAGTGCAGTACTATATAACCGCACAGTACACAGTACTGTACAGTGTAGAGCACAGTGCAGTGCACATGATAAAGTGCTATGCACAGTGCAGCACTATTATAGAGCCGCAGTGTACAGTGCAGTACAGTGCAGTGCACAGTGTGCAGTACTATATAACAGTACAAATGTGCCACGGTGCATAGTACACTACACTACAGTACAGTGCACAGTACAGTATACAATACAGTACATTGTACTGTACTGTAAATAGTACTGTATTGTAGTGTATGTACTGTACTGTATTGTATAATGTACTGTACATATACACATACTTAAGTAGTGAACATATTCGCCCCGACCGGGAATTGAACCCGGGTCACTGCAACATTATACTGTACTGTACAGTATACAGTACAGTACATTACTATGTTACTATAATGTACATTGTGCTGTATAGTAACATAATACTGTACTGTATTATACACTGTACTGTGCACTGTACTGTACACTGTACTCTGTTACTGTACACTGTTACTGTACTGTACTGTACACTGTACTGTTCATTACCAATTGAAGGTGTGACCAACTTACCTGTGACCAAATTACCGCGTAACCAATTGAAGGTGTGACCTGATGTGACCAACTTACCTGTGACCAAATTACCGTGTGACCAATTTAGGGTGTGACCAACTTACCTGTGACCAAATTACCGCGTAACCAATTTAGGGTGTGACCAATTTACCTGTGACCAAATTACCGTGTGCCCAATTTACATGTGCCCAACTTACATGTGACCAAATTACCGTGTGCCCAATTTACATGTGCCCAACTTACATGTGACCAATTTACCGTGTGACCAATTTACCGATTTACCGTGTGACCAATTTACTTGTGACTATTTTACATGTGACCAAAGTACCTGTGACCAAATTACCTTGTGACCAAATTACCGTGACCAAATTACCTGTGACCAATTTTCCTGTGACCAAATTACCTACATTCAATCGTCCGAGGGGGGGGGGGGGGGGTAATTATCCGGGGGGTAATCGTCCGCGGGGTAATTGTCCGGGGGGGTAATTGTCCAATGGGGTAATTGTCCGAGGGGGTAATTGTCCAGGGGGTAGTTGTCCGGGGGGTAATTGTCCTGGGGGTAATTGTCCGAGGGGGTAATCGTCCGGGGGGTAATTGTCCGAGGGGATAATCGTCCGGGTGGTAATTGTCCGGGGGGTAATTGTCCAGGGGGGTAATTGTCCGGGGGGTAATTGTCCGGGGGGTAATTGTCCAGGGGGGTAATTGTCCGAGGGGGTAATCGTCCGGGGGGTAATTGTCCGGGGGGGTAATTGTCCAGGGGGGTAATTGTCCGAGGGGGTAATCGTCCGGGGGGTGATTGTCCAGGGGGTAATTATGCGTGAGGGTAGTTGTCCGGGGGGTAGTTGTCCGGGGGGTAGTTGACCGGACACGTTGTGATCAGCCTGTACAGGATGATGTACGCTTCAATCAATCTTGTGTAAGTAAAATGCGATCTGTATATATTGTGATCAGCCTGTACAGGATGATGTACGTTTCAATCAATCTTGTGTAAGTAAAATGCGAATAGTATATATTGTGATCAGCCTGTACAGGATGACGTACGCTTCAATCAATCTTGTGTAAATAAAATGCGATCTGTATATATTGTGGTCAGCCTGTACAGGATGATGTACGCTTCAATCAATCTTGTGTAAGTTAAATGAGACCTGTATATATTGTGATCAGCCTGTACAGGATGACGTACGCTCCAATCAATCTTGTGTAAGTAAAATGAGACCTGTCTATATTGTGATCAGCCTGTACAGTATGACGTACGCTTCAATCAATATTGTGTTAGTAAAATACAATCTGTATATATTGTGATCAGCCTGTACAGGATGATGTACGCTTCAATCAATCTTGTGTAAGTAGAATGCGACCTGTATATATTGTGATCAGCATGTACAGAATGACGTACGCTTCAATCAATATTGTGTTAGTAAAATACGATCTGTATATATTGTGATCAGTCTGTACAGGATGAACTTCGCTTCAATCAATCTTGTATCAGTAAAATGCGACCTGTATATATTGTGATCAGCCTGTACATGATGTCGTACGCTTCAATCAATCTTGTGTACGTAAAATGCGATATGTATATATTGTGATCAGCCTGTACAGGATCATGTACGCTTCAATCTATCTATCTTGTGTAAGTAAAATGCGACCTGTATATATTGTGATCAGCCTGTACAGGATGACGTACGCTTCACCTTCACTCAATCTTGTGGAAGTAAAATGCGATCTGTATATAATGTGATCAGTCTGTACAGGATGAAGTACGCTTCAATCAATCTTGTGTGAGTAAAATGCGACCTGTATATATTGTGATCAGCCTGTACAGGATGACGTACGCTTCAATCAATATTGTATCAGTAAAATGCGACCTGTATATGTTGTGATCAGCCTGTACAGGATGATGTACTCTTCAATCAATCTTGTGTAAGTAAAATGCGATATGTATATATTGTTATCAGCCTGTACAGGATGAAGTACGCTTCAATCAATCTTGTGTAAGTAAAATGCGACCTGTATATATTGTGATCAGCCTGTACAGGATGACGTACGCTTCAATCTATCTTGTGTAAGTAAAATGCGATCTGTATATATTGTGATCAGCCTGTACAGGATGATGTACGCTTCAATCAATCTTGTGTAAGTAAAATGCGACCTGTATATATTGTGATCAGCCTGTACAGGATGACGTACGCTTCAATCAATCTTGTGTAAGTAAAATAAGACCTGTATATATTGTGATCAGCCTGTACAGGATGATGTACGCTTCAATCAATCTTGTGTAAGTAAAATGCGACCTGTATATATTGTGATCAGCCTGTACAGGATGACGTACGCTTCAATCAATATTGTGTCAGTAAAATACGATCTGTATATATTGTGATCAGTCTGTACAGGATGAACTTCGCTTCAATCAATCTTGTATCAGTAAAATGCGACCTGTATATATTGTTATCAGCCTGTACAGGATGACGTAGGCTTCACCTTCACTCAATCTTGTGTAAGTAAAATGCGATCTGTATATATTGTGATCAGTCTGTACAGGATGATGTACGCGTCAATCAATATGGTGTAAGAAAAATGCGAGATGTATATACATTGATCAGCCTGTACAGGACGGCGTACGCTTCAATCAATCTTGTGTAAGTAAAATGCGACCTGTATATACCTTGATCAGCCTATACAGGATGATGTACTCTTCAATCTATCTTGTTTAAGTAAAATGCGACCTGTATATATTGCGATCAGTCTGTACAGGATGATGTACGCTTCAAATCAATACTGTGTCAGTAAAATACGACATGTATATATTGTGATCAGCCTGTACAGGATGACGTACGCTTCAATCAATATTGTGTAAATAAAATGCGACCTGTATATATTGTGATCAGCCTGTACAGGATGATGTACGCTTCAATCAATCTTGTGTTAGTAAAATGCGACCTGTATATATTGTGATCAGCCTTTACAGGATTACGTACGCTTCAATCAATATTATGTAAGTACAATGCGATCTGTATATATTGTGATCAGTCTGTACAGGATGATGTACGCTTCACCTTCACTCAATCTTGTGTAAGTAAAATGCGATCTGCAAATATTGTGATCAGCCTGTACAGGATGACGTTCGCTTCAATCAATCTTGTGTAAGTAAAATGCGATCTGTATATATTGTGATCAGCCTGTACAGGATCATGTACGCTTCAATCTATCATGTGTAAGTAAAATGCGACCTGTATATATTGTGATCAGCCTGTACAGGATGACGTACGCTTCAATCAATATTATGTAAGTAAAATGAGACCTGTATATATTGTGATCAGCCTGGACAGGATGATGTACGCTTCAATCAATCTTGTGTAAGTGAAATGCAACCTGTATATATTTTGATCAGCCTGTACAGGATGACGTACGCTTCACCTTCACTCAATCTTGTGTAAGTAAAATGCGATCTGTATATATTGTGATCAGTCTGTACAGGATGAAGTACGCTTCAATCAATATTGTGTAAGTAAAATTTGATCTGTATATATTGTGATCAGCCTGTACAGGATGACGTATGCTTCACCTTCAATCAATATTTTGTAAGTAAAATGCGATCTGTATATATTGTGATCAGTCTGTACAGGATGATGTAAGCTTCACCTTCACTCAATCTTGTGTAAGTAAAATGAGACCTGTATATATTTTAATCAGTCTGTACAGGATGATGTACGCGTCAATCAATATGGTGTAAGTAAAATGCGATCTGTATATATTTTAATCATTCTGTACAGGATGACGTACACTTCAATCAATATTGTGTAAGTAAAATGCGATCTGTATATATTGTGATCAGCGTGTACAGGATGATGTACGCTTCAATCAATAATGTATCAGTAAAATACGACATGTATATATTGTGATCAGCCTGTACAGGATGATGTATGCTTCAATCAATCTTGTGTAAGTAAAATGCGATCTGTATATATTGTGATCAACCTGTACAGGATGATGTACGCTTCAATCAATCTTGTGTAAGTAAATTGAGACATGTATATATTGTGATCAGCCTGTACAGGATGACGTACGCTTCAATCAATATTGTGTAAGTAAAATACGATCTGTATATATTGTGATCAGCCTGTACAGGATGATGTACGCTTCAATCAATCTTGTGTAAATAAAATGCGACCTGTATATATTGTGATCAGCCTGTACAGGATGATGTACGCTTCAATCAATCTTGTGTAAGTAAGATGAGATCTGTATATATTGTGATCAGCCTGTACAGGATGATGTACGCTTCAATCAATCTTGTGTTAGTAAAATGCGACCTGTATATATTGTGATCAGCCTGTACAGGATGACGTACACTTCAATCAATATTGTGTAAGTAAAATGCGATCTGTATATATTGTGATCAGCCTGTACAGGATGATGTACGCTTCAATATATCTTGTGTAACTTCAATCAATATTGTGTAAGTAAAATGCGACCTGTATATAAGTTGATCAGCCTGTACAGACGAACAGTACAATGTGGAGCTTTACTGTTCACAAAACAAGGGCGTTCCGCCCATTACGCACAATACGTACGTGCGTATAGAAAATTCCACAACCAAAC
Source organism: Serripes groenlandicus (assembly GCA_031761405.1). Lineage (NCBI taxonomy): Eukaryota > Metazoa > Mollusca > Bivalvia > Cardiida > Cardiidae > Serripes > Serripes groenlandicus. The sequence goes on along the minus strand of JASEVX010000013.1, from coordinate 54,464,967 downwards.
GTCCATTTTAGAATATCAACACTGTAAATTGTAAAACAAGAGGATAGTTCGTAGATAGAGAAGTTTGCACTATAGTAACACACCATACGCAGTACTAGTCAGATTAAAGTATAGGAACACAAAAATACCCAGTATTCGAAGCTGGGTCGAATAACATTAGTGTAGTTATATATTTACCTAGATCAGTCTGCATGTAGGTTTCAATGTTATCCATGAACTATTGGCAACAGACTGGTCGTAGCAATGCATTGAAAAAAGGCTGACACTGTACCTGCGTTAATGCTCTACAGCAACCCATGTTAATATGTTATCACGCTTACAAAACATAAATGAACATTAACAATATACACATTTTTGGTTTTAATAGAGTATTCAGAAAGAAAAGAACTGTTCAAATTATACCCGTTCTCCTTGTAAGCAATTAAACAAAAAAAAAATGAAACAAATTGTTAATAGAAATTTCGAATAAATCAATATAAGAAATGACATTTACGACCCAGATCATCTTTTAAATACACAATGTCTGATTAAGATCTTTTTTATTTTTTAATTGTGATTTATGCTGTTTTCAACAGTATTTTAGATATATCACGGTGTGTCCTTGGTAAATTACCAGTACTTCTTTGTGTTATTTAATGGTGATTTACGCTGTTTTCAACAGTATTTCAGATATATCATGGTGTGTCCTTGGTAAATTAACAGTACTACATTGTGTTATTTCTTCGAATAATGATGCGTCAATCGTAATATAATATGTTGTGATGAGTGCAAACGAGAGAAATACATTGCTTCCAATTGTGGTATCACACGAGGCGGACATCTACCACCATCGAGTTGGTCAAACTTCACCAGTGCGTGGCGAGATCCTATATTTTAAAAGAAAATGGGACACGAGATGTTCTACCTCGGATTCTCTCTTACAGTATTGATTATTGATTAGGGTTCACCGCCGTTTGCAACAATTTTCCAGTCGTATTACGGTGGCTAGTTCACTTACCCATGCGTATCCTTGCTTTTTCACATTAGTACTCAACATAGTAGTATTTCCAAGCAACCGGCTGCTTTTCCACATATACAGTCAGTTCATTGATGGAAGATGAATGCCGCTTGTTGCATAGATTTGTGTTACTTGTCGAAAACAATGCTGGACGAACTCGGTTCGAACTCATGACCACTGTATTGACAGCCCGCATGGCTATCTAATACGCGACTAGGGCTTGGCTAATCTCCCACACTGAACGTGTTTTCTGTATAAGCTACGTTACGGGATCATATTAAGGTAAATTGGTGTAAAACTGAGATACAGTTGTAGCTTCTTTTGTAAAAAGATGCGTCGAGGAAACACCTACATTAAGACGGACAGTGAAGGCGCTCATATATCCAGACACTAACGAGTCAGTCGTTATGATAACCCCATACTCATGAGCTCTAAGGACGGTAAAGCCATAACTACCATTTAAATGTATTTGGTATGACCTGGCCCTGGATCGCACCCGCGAACTCCCGCACTCAAGACGAAAACTCTACCAATACACCAACAAAGCGGAGCAATCTTGTGCAATGGAGTGGAACAATTTTGGTAAAAGGCTAAAGTAGAAATATATATATATATATTGTTTATATTTGTTTTAATTTGGACCGATTGCATCAAATATTAACAATAAGGTTAATGGGGCTTTTAACTGGGGCTTTTACTATCCTAAAAAGCTAACAATTAGCTTCATTAAAGAAACGACTATCTAAATAGAATCGCTAAAACTGACAGACGTTCGTCTCCTTTTTGAGAAAATAACCGTTCTAATTACTCCCGGTATCTTTGTTAACATTTTTATGAACCTACTATTTTCAGTAGAACCTGTGATAAATTGATATGGAAACGAACATTGTACGACCTAGAATCGGTTTTTAATGAGTGATTTACCTGTTTCAACAGTATTTCAGATAATCACGTGTGTCTTGAAATAACTAGAACTCACTTATGCTGTTAATTATAATGGTGATTTACGCTGTTTTCAACAGTATTTCAGATATATCACGTGTGTCCTTGAAAATATAAACTACTTTGTGTTATTTAATGGTGATTATCGCCTGTTTCAACAGTATTTCAGATATTCACGTGTTGTCCTTGGAAAATTACCAGTACTACTTTGTGTATTTAATGGTGAGATTTACGCTGTTTCAACAGTTATTCTGATAGGTATCACGGGTGTGTCTTGAAAATACTAGGAACTTACTTGTGTTAATTAATGGAGATTTAACGCTGTTTCAACAGTATGTTCAGGATATAACACGGTCGTGTCCTTGAAAATTACTAGAAACTACTTTGTGTTTATTAATGGTGATTTACGCTTTTGTTCACAGTATTTCAGATATAGTCACGGTGTGTCTTGGAAAATTACCAGTACCTACTTTCAGTGTTATTTACTGGTGGATTTACAGGCTGTTTTCGAACATATTTCAGATATATCACGTGTGTCCTTGAAAATTACGAGAACTACTTTGTTCTTATTTAATGGTGATTTACGCTGTATTCACTTATTTCAGAATATAACTCGGTGTATCCTTGGTAAATTACTAGATACTACTTGTGTTATTTAATGGTGATTTACGCTGTTTTCAACAGTTATGTTCAGATATATCACGGTGTTGTCCTTGAAAATGACAGAATTCTAGTTGTGTTATTTAATGGTAATTTACGCTGTTTTCAGACAGTATTTCAGATATATCACGGGTGTGTCCTTGAGAAATTACTAGAACTACTTTGTGTTATGTAATGGTGATTTACGCTGTTTTCAACAGTATTTCAGATATATACACGGGTGTACTCCTTGGTAAATTACTAGAACTACTTTGTGTTATTTAATGGTGATTTACGCTGTTTTCAACAGTATTTCAGATATATCACGGTGTGTCCAAGGTAAATTAACAGAACTACTTTGTGTTATTTAATGGTGATTTACGCGTTTTCCACAGTACTTTCAGACTATATCACGGTGTGTCCTTGTAAATTACCATTACTACTTTGTGTTATTTAATGGTGATTTACGCTCGTTTTCAACAATATTTCAGATATATCACGGTGTGTCCTTGGTAAATTACCTAGTACTACTTTGTGTTATTAATGTGTGATTTACGCTGTTTTCAAACAGTCATGTTCAGAGTAGTATCACGGTGTGTCCTTGGTAAATTACACAGTACTACTTTGTGTTATTTAATGGTGATTTACGCTGTTTTCAAGAGTATTTCAGATTATATCATGGGTGTGTCCGTTGGTAAGAATTTCCATGTACTACTTGGTGTTTAGTTCTCCGAATGCTGAGATGCTTCAATCATAATATAACTCTGTTGTGATGAGTTGCAAACGAGGGAAATACATTGCAGCTCATGTTAGTATCGCAGGTACGTGGGGGAGATCCCATATTTAAAATAAAGATGGGAGCACGAGATCTTTAAACAACGAAGGTCTTCGCTCCTAACCTTACTTTTACAACAATTGTTTCCAGTCGTGTAATACGGTGGCCAGTTCACGTACCCATGCGTTTTTACATTAGTACTCAACATAGTAGTATTTCAAGCACTGGCTTTTTTTCCACATAGACTGCCAGTCTATCGATGAAAGGACGAATGCCGCTTGAGGCACAGATATGTGTTACATGTCGGATACAATAGCTGGACGAGCTGAGCTCGAACTCATTACACCTGGATTGACTGCCCGCGTGGCTACAGACTAAGAGACCAGGGCTCTGCTAGTCCCCCAATTGTCGTTAAAACCAATTTGGAAACATTTCTAGTTGCAATGTGTCGATGACACACCTACATGATTATGGACAGTGAAGGCGCTGATGTGACTGTACTGATGCACAGACTCACCTAATTATTCACTGTAAGGAGATGCTATAAATGATAGTTGATTGCCACCATAAAACAAATTATGGATTGTAACGCAGTTTAGTGAATACCTTTGTTCTTGTTGATTATCTAGAACAATTCTACTCCCGTTTAAAAGAATCAAGTGCACCTGTCTTGTTTTACATGCGTAAACCAATCAAAAGGAGGCTGATATCACGTGGCCTGTATGGTCATCGGTTGCAGGTCTTCTTCACTCTTCTATAATAATTTAGATCTGCTACATTAGTTTATTAATCACTTCAACATATTTTAATCCAACCTCCTCCCATCCTCCACCACCAGGTGCAATTGGATAATTGTAATAGGTATGTTGATATTGTTTCATACTGTTTAATTGTGTACTGTAAAGTTTTTATTGCTTTCTTCATGCTGTATAGTTTTCCCCTTTCTGGCAGCGGTTTTTTCTTTGTCCGCTCAGAAGGG